>QLSS01000021.1:1642993-1673299 GCA_024372645.1 Trichomalopsis sarcophagae | reverse complement strand
GAGAGAGAGAGAGAGAGAGAGAGAGAGAGAGAGAGAGAGAGAGAGAGAGAGAGAGAGAGAGAGAAGGTGTTGAGAGGCTCTTGTCGTTTAAGCTATCTGGTCGGTTGTTCATTCTTGTTGTAGAGATAAAATAGCTTCGCGATGAAAAATTTTAAGAAAAAATTTATTCAAAGATAGTGTATTTCGTGACTCCGGCCTATTTGCGTAATAAAAAGAGAGCAGACATCTAGCGGTAAAATCTTTCATTCCGTCGACTATAGCAATTCTCCGTTCGCGAAACGACTTTCTTATGTGTGAGCGATTATTTTTCTTCAAGAGAAGCCGACTTATCAAACGAGAGCTGCGATAAAGTTACATTAAAATTTTGATACGATAAAGCAATGATGTACGCACCTGCGGTTATATATTTCCTACCTGATTAGTTCAACTTTTAAATTGCGATATTTTATTAAGGCTAAAAGGAATAAATCGAATACTTGTCTCTCATTCGGTAATTAATTTCTCTCGACATTGTATGTGAAATTTTTTTTTACACGGATCATTGTTATGCAACGTTTACTACAACTGCAGCTATGAGTACAATCTCACTAAAAGTGAATATTTTATCATAAATTACACATACGAGTGAATGAATTTATAAGCCTCTGCTGCATTCGTCTCTCGTAATAAAATTAATTTATCTCTCTTGGTATAGCACCAATAAATGCTGCCTTATACCGGTGTAATGCGCGCAAATTAACCCGAATTTGCAAATTTTATTAAAATTTTATTTGATAATGCTCGCCGTAAACTATATCTTTAATAGCTGTACTAAAATTATCCAACCCCTCCCTAAATAATGTAAAAATTTCCATATTCACAATAACGCTGCCCCATACATTAATAACTTCGACACAAAAGGTTTATTTGCAAAACAAACTGGAAAAGACTCTCGCGCGCTCGATCACCCAATGAAACTTTATCAACGTCCATAACCCTAAATCCCGTCTACATTTTTTATACTCCTACGACACACACACACTCTCTCTCTCTCTCTCTCCCGCAGCAGCAGCACGAATTCACGCGCGCCTGGCCGTATAACCCAATAACTCAAACGATCCACACACAAAAGCGACGACAAAAGTGGAAAATAGCCACTGGTTACCCGTCAAATCGAGCGAGCGTATCGATTTCCAGTGACAAAATGATTGCCCACACCGATAAGTCGCGGCGGCTTCGGAGGGGGTCCAATGATTCGTGTATTGTGTATTTTCGGATAAAAGACGAGTAAAAGAGACAGAGGCGGCAAATTGGTGGCGAGAGAGCCGATGAAGAATCGTCCGATGTGCTGCCCACGCGTGGAGAGTTAATTCATCGCGGGCTTTTCTTCTTTATTACATCCGCTCCTGTGTGTTGCAGCATCAGCGGCACTTCAGAGACGCCTGTGGTGTGGCGAGAATCGAAGATGGAATTCGATGAATTTTTCGTAGGAGGAAGTCATTCGAAGAAATATTCGAATGCTTGAGAGAGTTCGAATTTTCAAAAAAAAAACTGTGGGTATAAATTATACAGTTGTTGTTTGAACAACAAGAGAGAGAGAGAGCGCTGAACTAACAATACCAGGTTTGAAGAGCGAATCTGAGAAGAAACACGTTATAAAAATATTAATCCAATGTGTGTGTGTGTGTGTGTACGAAAACGCGTTTCAATAAATCGTATATTTACCTTATATTCTCGCGTTCTCTCTCTCTCTCTCTCTCTCTCTCTCTATCTTTCGTATAATCAGCAAGTGTGTGTATGTGCGCGCGTGTGTGTACACTTGACGTTGGAAACGAGTGGTATTGATTAATTTTACGAGCCAGTAGTAATAGAGCACTGTTTCAAATGTTGTATTCGGCAAATGAGTTAATCGCGTTTTATAACAGCTGTTTACGCCCCAATTATAGAAAACGAGACCACACTTTTCATATACGTTACGGATATTCTAAACAATTCGTTATCAATTATAAGCGAGAATTTTCTCGACGCATCGGACGATGCGTTACTTTAAAAGTGCAACGAAACGAGACAAAAAAAAAAGTGCAATTACAAATTTTCTTTGCTCCGTAAAGTATCGACACGTGCTGTTCCAGACGTAACCGCTTTTTTTTTTTGCTTCGTCCAACGAAAAAATTCTCTCGTGAGCTGCAGCGCGGCTGATTTGAATAGAGCGCAATTCTCGGCAATTTTTTTTAGTCGGATTCTATAGGTAGTATCTCTATTAAAGAGCTGCTGCACGCGTATAGCTCAGGTATGCGGAGCTATTGAACGGCGATTTATATTTCGTATTCGTTAGACTGTAAAAGACTGACCTAGTTTTTTGCCTGTATCCTCGTAATTGACCATATAATAAATCTGGTGCTATATAACGCTGAATACGGCGGGTCAGTAAACTTTTTTTTCCTTCGCCGTAAGGAATCTACGTCATATTCTAATACGTTTCAGATATAATTACTCGATCTGAACTTTTTCATTTTATAACACTTGGTGATGTATAATCAATACATGCACAGATAAAAGATCGGACATTGAGGTCTTGAACTTTAATGATAAACACTAACTACATCAGAAGAACAACGGCTTCTTTCATCTTACTGTTAATGAGTATAGTATGAAACACCTGATCAAAGTGAACATCTGTAATTTGAACAAGACATTCCTTGTTAATATTTTTTCAGGTGTACCAAGAAGTATATCATGTGAGTAATACTTCAAGATTTTTTTGAATACAGTAATGAACGTAAGAAGAAAGATGATTCACACAAGACTCATGACCACACTCTCTGCTCAGCATGTTTTGAGAAAATAATG
Organism: Trichomalopsis sarcophagae; assembly: GCA_024372645.1. Taxonomy (NCBI): domain Eukaryota; kingdom Metazoa; phylum Arthropoda; class Insecta; order Hymenoptera; family Pteromalidae; genus Trichomalopsis; species Trichomalopsis sarcophagae. The sequence continues at coordinate 1,670,470 of QLSS01000021.1, read as the reverse complement.
TTTGGACTAATGAGTTCAACTATGCAATAAGAATACTCTACCCACTGAGCAAAAATCGTGATTTGTTCAGGACAGAGATAAGTACTATATTTCACAGCATGCAAGTAGATTTCGTTGTATCCTCTTACCTGAGGTATGTTGGCATCGAGTTGACGGTTGAGTGCATCCCTCTCTTTTTCGAGCTCTTGCAGCCGGGATTCAGCTTCCTGAAGACGCTCTTGGCTCTCTCTGAGCGAGTCCATGAGCTTGTCTCGCTCGTCGAGCACGGAAACCATGAGGTGCTCAAAGTTGGCATCCTCGCCGGAGAACTGGGAGCTCCGCTGGCTGATACTGTCCTCCACGATGGTCGGCATCACGTCACACATCATATTCCACATTTTGTTCTAGACTTAACACACTCGAACAAAGCTTTTCCTCGACTGGTCACCACATTAACACGCGAACCGTTCCTCTATCCATGCAACATTCCATCGAACACACCACTAACTCTTCTTTGAATTGAACTAAGCAACCGCTATCCGGTGCCCAGGCGCAGAGTCATTTCGGCAGTAAGATCTCTTGCTCTTGTTGCTCTGTCCGCTGCACTTGGGAGTCTGCGTCCTCTGGGGCACAGAAGGTGATCCTCATCCTCACCTCTGTTTCTCATACAAGTTCCTGCAGTTTAAAAATGACAGCTAATTTAGCAGTTGCAGCGCAACCAAGCAAGATCGAGCTTGAGATATTAATCCTAGATTCTAAATAATGCTCTCCCATAATCAATAACTCATAAAGAACAGACACTGAGTTTCCCAGAATCATAAAACTTTGAAATACCCATAAAATGCCATAGAATTGTAAATCTTCACACGCTCAAGTTCAATTGTCTGAAGCTCCGCAAGTCCCCGACAAAAAAAAAGTAATTGATAGCCGTTAACAAACTACTAACTCAATCCAGAAGGAGGATGCTCGGAGGCCTTAACTCCCTTCCCATAAACTTCCCACACACACACACACACACGCATACGCATGCACACACGCAGTAAAGAACCATCAGAGTGTCCCCGGCATAAAGCCAGACTGATGCTCTCTCTCTCTCTCTCTCTGTTCTACAGTACCAGCCTCCGAGTATCCTCCTCCACCAGAGCCCGCACATCGCCGACTCTCCAACTCACCGTCCAGGAATCCTAGTCTCCCGGTTAGAGAGAGAGAGAGCGAGCGAGCAGACAAGACAGGAGCAGCAGCAGCGATGAGCGTACGGGAATCAGAACTCGTTGCAGCGTCGACGACGAGGTATAGGACTGATCTCGTGGCCGGCGCCGGGCCGCGAGGCGGGTAGCAGGAAGCCGAGAACGTCCACCTCGCCCTCCATGATAATCGCGCGCGCTCTGTGTGTGTGTGTGTCTGTGTGTGCGCTGCCTGAGCTCTCTGGCTCTCTGTCTCTCTCTCCGGCGGTAGTAGGTAGCTGCTGCTGCTGCTCGCCCCGCCGCCAGTGGCGACTCTGTCTCTCTCGACGATCAATCGACGTCGCTCCTTCTCCCTCTAGGCGGCAGAGCTCGATCTTTCTCTCTCTCTCTCTAGCTTTTTTCTCTTCTCTCTCTCTTTCAGAGACAAGAGAGATAGGTGTACACCACCCGAAGGAAGAAGCTTCTGCTCTCTTTCTCCGTACGCGAAGCACACACTTAACGCACGGCTACGATTATTCCGATACTATGTCGCATACTCGCGTGCGGCAGCGGCGGCACACCGGACGCAGCTCTATATATCCGCGGACCGGCGGCGCCTGATCATATATATATATGTTATGCACACACTCTTGCGGATTGGAGAGAGTACCAACACACGCTCCTTTCTTTCTCTCTCTCTTTCGGGTTTGAGGTTATAAGAGAGATGATCGCGATCGACTGTTATTACGATAATCCGCGTATCGTCGCACTCGCGAGACGAATGTATCGCTCGTGTAGCGTACAATACATATATATATATATATATATATATATATATTCTCTCTCGTTGCCCGCGCGCGGAAGAGAGCTGAAGGCGGCAGAGTAGTAGGTAGACACACCTATATACGCGCGACACACTCGACTCGCGCGCGTACACGTCGCCTGCTTCTACGGGCGGCTTTAGCGGACTACTGCTATCTCTCGCGGCGAAGTCTCCTCGACCTATACGCGAGATTATGTATACGTCCGTCTCTCTTGCTCTCACTCGATATACGGCTTTGCTGGAGGTGAGAAAGAGATAGGAGATATGCGCGTGTGCGTATATACCTATATACTGTAGGCTGTGCCGCCCCTGTGCTGGAGCTTCGCGAGCGCGACTGTCGCGATACCTACCGTCGCGGTATGAGAAACAGGTATAGCATACCCCCGCGAGTGAATTGAGATGGTGGTGACATCTCGCGGGGGTGGCGGGAGGTTAGGTGAGATTCGAATGTTTATGGGGACCTATCAATGTGACGGGTTGAAAAAATCGAATTTTTTTTTTTGCATTTTTCGATAGTATTTACCTTCAGAATTGATGTCCCACAGTCGGTTTGGTCGAATTCTACCTTATTGACCGATTTTACTGCTTCAAAAGTGGTGGTATTACATCGGTGATGGAGATACGAAAACATTCAAAAATCTACTTGAGAACTCTCCTTACGGCGATAACTTTATCGTGAAGAAAAAAGAATGCGTTTTGCACGTGAAAAAAAGAATGTAAGTGGCAACAGCATAAAGCTAAGGGAACTTCATTTTCTCATCCACCAGCTCTGGATAAAGAAACACAGGATATTTTGAAACCAATTTACGAAGATCTAAGTGAAGATGAATTTTTAGATAGATGTTTGGGATCAAATACTCAGAATAATAACGAAAGTTTCAACTCTTGTGTCTGGCGTTTGGCTCCAAAACAAGTCTTTTGTGGCAAAAAATTATTAGTATCGTACAAAAAAAAGACCTTTTTTTCCACTTTTGCGAGAAACGCCGCCATTTTGTTAATTTTCTATAAAATAATTATTCAGAGGTTCATTACCTTCAATTTACATAACAATTTAAGAAACTTTTTGAAATTTGTGTTTCAGATGACCAGAACAGCCAGAATCATGCACGCCAACGAACAACTTTTTTTTCCATGTTGCCTAATTATTTTATAAATAAATAAATAAACATTTTAGCAAACTAAAAAAATTTTTTTTTTGTTCTTTCGAATCATACCTTTAAGGGAAAAAAAGGTTCATTTGATTATATGCAGTAGTTGCTGAGAAAAAAAATCTTAAAAAATCGATTTTTTTTGGGCTGTCACATTGATAGGTCCCCTTATAGAGCTTTTAGGTATGTTCGAAAAATTCGAATTTCGTGTAGGTAGAATAATTAGATGATTTCAAATGCTCAATGTATCCAAGATAGTATTAAGATAATACTTATATACTGATGAAAATTTAAAATTCATCCACAGAAAAGCTTATCAAGTCGGGATTAAAGTTTAGGAGAAAAAAAGGGCCAAAAATGCAGGTCGGTTGTCCGCGGGGAAAATAAACGACGACCGATGGAGCTCGGCCAAGAGGCTATGCTGCAGTAGGTATAATGCACTTTTCTCTCCCTATTCTGTTTTATTTCTCTGCGTTTTACTCTCTGGCACGCTTGGCTGTCAAACGGTACGAAACTCTTTTTTTTTTTCATCCGATATTTTCATCTATGCAAATAGAATAGATTTTCGCATTTGGTATATAACTGCATCGTGTGGTTTATATATATTGCTACATTTGTCGTGACAGCAATTTTATGGTATATCGATGGTATACGATGTGGAATTTGACTTGTGATGCCCTGTGTCAAATGTCACTGTATGCCGTACGTGATGCTTGAAATGTCGTTATAATAATGGTCGACGTTATTATATTACAGAGACATCAATGTGATTTGCGCCTCTGAGAAGTTTGTTTGAAAAGAGAGAGAGAGTGTGTATGATCATAATGTTCCGTTTAATCGATTTCGAGCTGGTATTTTCATATTCTCTCGCATATATTTTATTGTAATAACGTGCGCTTAATTAAATAATTTTATTAAACTGGCTTTAAAATAGTCCATTATTTGTAAATCATAAATTTCTTATAGTAAAAAATCATACTATAAAAATATACCTGAAAAGCTCAATAAAAACTGGCAAAACTACCTCAAATTTCCCATCGTTAAAAAAAACTCCGAAAATTCAAACCACACACATCCCCCATATACATGTAGGAGCAAAGCGCAGCATCCCAGGGAATCAATAACTTGCTCCAGCCGGAAGAGGGGGGGAAGAACTGCGGGAAAACGTCGCGGGGGATGCTGTATTTCTCTCGCAGTATAGTCCTGTTGGCGTAACGCTGCAGTTGTCTCGCTTTTCAACTGTCTCCATAGATAAATAGGTATGAAGGGCCACACTTGCTCACCTGAGGCCACAGGTATTGTTGTTGTTGTTGTTTTTTGGAATGATTTCTCGTTGTTGCATGAATGATGATCTGGTGTTGGAGGTATCGATGCACGAGCTGGAGCTTTGAGTCTTTGCAAGAGAGAGAGAGAGATGCTTTTCTAGAGCTTTCATTGGGGATGCTGTAGGTGGGAGTGATTTTTTTTTTTAATTTGAGGGTTACATTGATATTTTGAAGTTTATAACTAAGAAGATGAAGATTTGATATTTGTAAAAAGAGAATAAGTTTCTGTATTAGATTTTTGGTTTAACTTGTTAACTTTAAGGCTTTGCTTTCGGTAGTCGTATTCCTCTACCTGAAGTTAGTAGGCTGTTTTGCATGGATTTCTTATGGGCGCCAACTAATCATTTTATTGTCTCTTACATAACACTCTGTTATCTATCCCCGACGGCACAGTACATGTATGCATATACAGTTATATGCTACTACAGTTATATGCTTGCCATCGGGGCGCTACCGAATCCTTTGATATCAACTACTATAGATACTGATAAATACATCATACACAGTGTTTATTGAGAATTTAATCTATAAGTGCATAGAATAGGTTGTTTTTGTCATTTTAAAATCTCTTTTTTAGATTTAGAGCTAGATTTTTTCAAAATTATTCAAGTATTGAAAAATTTCATCATTAATCAGAACGAAATTAATGTTTTCTTTCCAAGGTTTTAAAAACTGAGCTGATTAACGTCCATAATTCAATCCAGCGTGTAAGAATAAAAATAAATATGTAAGGTTTATACAATTTATTATGAATAGATTATTAGTTCAATTACAGTTTTTTTTTTCAATTTAGCAAAAACAATATTGACAGTAAGGCGCTTATCTTATTGTACAATCAAAATATTACGGTTCAAAAGATTCACGCCGTTTATTGCTTATTTTCATCATGCTTCTGAGACCCATTACTAAAACTGATTTTAAGAAAATGCAAATGTATTATTATTTATAGCTATAATTTTGATTCAGTATTCTAAGCCTTATAAATATTTGAAAAAGTGAAAATTACTCGTTGATAAATAATCGCTTTCATGCATGCATATAACGTACTTTTATTTAACAAACGTTGTGTTTTAAGTGTTTTAAATATTTATTTGCAGTTAGCTCGCCATAGAAATCATATAATTTATTTAAAAAATGATATTACAAGTATTTATTGTCGAAATTCAAACAAGCGAAAACACACACAGTAAAGAATCGCCATCAACATCGCGACAAAACACGCCTATACCAGATAATACCCCAGATAAGACAAACTTTATTCACAGCGTAAACAATCTCAAAGCCGAGTCCCCCCACAGCTCGAAAGTAAACTTTTATCTATATATACACCGCGTCTGACGCGAACTGGTACTTTACTATATACTTAAGCTCACCGTCGATTAAACAAAACCATTAAAAATCCAACATCTAACCGTCAACCCGTTCCAGCCATGATCGGCGAGCTTTCGAGCAACGGCGAGTCCCTGGACGACATGTCCGAGTCGGTGGACGAGCTTCGTCAGAAACTGGCCAACATGAAGCGTCTGATGGAGGAGCGCAAGGGTACGACCCTCGGCGAGATCAGCGCGCGCAAACAACGTCATCAAACGGCCAACATCATCGACGGCACATTCCTCTCCTGGATCTTCGGGACAGCGTTGGCCGCCATCGTCAGCGTCAGCTTTTACGCGTTCTTCAACCTGTTCCAAGCTGTGCGCAAAAAGTTCCCCTCGTCACACACCGAACTGTGAGCGGACTCTTCGATGATGATTAAGGGCTGGTTTTCATGATCGTCCGGTCTTGACACGCTGCGCATTGTATTTTTGAATTTGTAAATCGAATGTTGCGTAATTTCATTTCTGTATCGTAATATGTATCGTGCGATTGGGAAAGCCTAAAATTTTATTTCTTACCTTCTTTGTCGGTAAGACACGAGAAATGCAATTATCTGGCAATAGAACACTGTAGACACGATGATTGATTGTGCGTTGTAAAAGACTGGAATTTTAAGTATTGTTAGTTCGCGTTTTTGAATTTTGAATTTTAGTAAAGAACGTGTAATAAGGGAGAAGGAATTACAAAACCAGCACTTTTGGACAATATAACTGATGATGAATTTGATTTAGCGTATAAACGTATACATGGGAACAGAATTTATCGAAATTAAATGGATCGTAACTAAATAATATACTTACGAATTATATTCTACGAAGCAGCGTAAAATTTTTATGGCAGAAGAGATAATTGTATGAGAAAATATAGTTGTAGGCGTTCGGTTTTCTCATTCAGTTTTTGTATTCGTTAGTTTTAATGTTATCCATCGGGATTATAGTTTTAATTATTTGTCATATGATGTATGTATTACGTGTACCTATATATATTTTATAACTAAACAGTAATAATTGATGATGTTATAAGATTTTATAAAACATATAAGTATTTTGAAGTGTGTTGAGAGTGGAATATTGTAACGAAGGAAATAAAGATAACATTATATGAATATTGCATGTTGTTTTGAGCTTATAATATACCTTGTTCAAAGATCCTTTTTTATTATTTAAAAAATACAACGTCAATTTTTTTCGTTTATCGTCAAAAATTCACTGCTGCTACTATTCTTCGAGCAAAACTTGCATGCACTTGTTATACTCTTCCTGCTGCTGTATAAGAAAATACGTGGATTATAATAATTTTTGCATAAATAAAGTCGATCATCAATAGTAAGCTCGAACATCATTACGAATTATGAATACTTTTGCAATTTCGTATTTAACATTCTCTCTCCTCCTGGACAGCGACAAAATTTCCTTCTCTAATTCATTCAGCTGAAATTTCACATTGCAATGATTAAAAAATTTGCAAAGAAGCCTCTACTTTTTGCGCTTATTAACAAACAGTAATTTACCTCCTCTTCCGTTTTTAAAACGTCTTTTTTCAAACGCTTTATTAAAATCTGTTGCAAATTCGGCAACGACGTTTTTCTATTCGTAAAAGAATACTTTTTACTGATTTTTAATGTTTTGATATTGGACTTCCTCGACTACAATAATGTTATATTACTGTTTATTAATGTTTGCAAAGTTTGAACAAGCTTCAGTGCTCACACTTACTTTCGTCTCTTTGGTTCTCAAGTCTTGCTTGAGATCATTGATTTTACCGTGAATGGACTAACAAAAGCATTATTTTTATTACAATCGTTTTACAGAAATTATTTCCGTATTTGTCATCGACTAACCTGAACTGTATCTTGAGTCAAAACGGATTTTTTCAGATCTTCTCTACAACTTTTATTCTAAAAAAAAAACCGCAATTATAAATCGAATTTTGCTCTAAAATATTGTGAAATTTTTAATGTTAAAAAAAAGTTGTAAATTTTGGTGAGGTTACCATAATTATAAGAAACGTCGATATGCACACGATCACGAATAAAAATACCCACAGCATTTTCAACGGGCAACATTTCATAATATACGGCCATATAGCACTATAAATTTGTAAATACATTTTGCTGATCCTAAATAAAATTACACGACCTTTTACCGCAAACGAAATAACCAAAAAAGTTGTATGTAAACAAAAATATTTCTTGACAGTTGCATCACTACTTATTCCGATTTACGGAAAAACAAATGAATTATCAACAATTGGAATAATTGTAATACATGTACACGTGCGGCTTAATATACGGTAAAAGTATTTGCTTCAAAAATATAAAAATTTCATGGAAATCTCGATATTTCAAATTTGACGCCAGAAAAGAGCAGAAGACGCCGATGACTTGCATCGAATACACGTCTGCTACGCATTATAGCAGACGAATGCATTGCTTTCGATCATTCCAGCAGCTGGTTTTATAAATAGAAAGTGGCTTTATAAATAGAAAAACACACGCTGTGACACTCGAGTCTTAAGAATTAACGAAAAAAATTATGATAATTCATAAACTGAGCTGCATCACGAGTAAAGCGTCGTATACTTTATCAAATTCGCAGTAGAACATTCTTATTATCACTGAAAGTCGCGAACGCCGGTCTCATCTCTTCATAAAGCCGAAAACTTACTCAAAATAATAACAAAGTTAATTAATAGTCCATTTTAATGTTACGTCAATGCTGTACAAAGCGTATTTTATCTTTCGAACAACAACGATTGCTCTCGACAACCCTAACCTGTAACAACAACGACGAGGGACGTATACACAGTGGTCTTACCTCAGGAGAGTTCACCTTCAACTATGAATCTCAAGATCCAACGGAAACTCTGCCATCGCAATCACAAATTGTCATTGCTGGAGCAGGTACGGTGGCTAATTCCGTAGCGTACCATTTGGCACTGAAGGGTTGGAACGATGTTCTTGTCCTGGAGCAAAACAAGATCGGAGCTGGTAGTTCTCACTTTGGTTCAGGGACGCTAGGACTATTTAAGCCAATTGCTCACAGAAATCTAATATCATACAGCATCAAGCTTTATCGACAGCTGCAGGAGATGGGGTATGAGATAGGGTTGAGACAGTGTGGCAGTATCAATCTAGCTCAGACCAAAGACAGGATGATCGCTTTGAGAAGAAGGATGGCTTACAATGTGCCTACAGGACTTCACTGTGAGGTAACAATTTTATCATTGGAAGCTTGTTGATTTAATTTTAGAAAATACAAAAACTATTTTGTAGATCCTGGGCAAAGAAGAGCTGCAAAGGATGCATCCATTTTTACATTTAGATGACATCGAAGGTGCTGTTTGGGTACCTGAAGATGCAGTAGCGGACTCAGTTGCAATATGCGAAGTGCTGGCCAACCTGGCAAAGCAAGGAGGTGTTCGCTACATCGAACACTGCAGAATTGAGAAAGTTCTCACAGAAAAAGGAGCCGTCAAGAGAGTTAAGACTAACAAAGGATATGTTGACTGTCAATATTTTGTAAACTGTGCAGGAATGGTAAGACACTTTCAGTAATTTTTAAAACTTTCGCATAGACAAATACAATCACATATTTTCATGATTTTCAGTGGGCTAGAGACTTAGGACTACGCTGTGATCCTCCTGTAAAAATACCTGCTTATCCAGCAGAGCACTACTACGCAGTGGCAGCTCCACCTTCTATGGTAACAAGCCTAAACCTTCCATGTGTCAGAGATTTCGATTCCTACTCTTACATGCGCGAATGGCAGGGTGAGTTAGAAAACTATAGTGTGAAACACATGGATAAATTAAAAACTATAGTACCTTCTCATCAAAATCCTTAGGAGGAATTTTGGCAGGCTGGTTCGAGCCAGAAGCCAAACCAGCATTCGAGGGCAGCCAGATCCCCACTTCCAACTGGACGCAACACCTGAAGGTCGACTCTAATCACTGGCGACCGCTTTGGGACAAAATCGTGCACAGGATGCCAATTCTGAAAGAAGTGAAAAAGCCTTTTGTCTACAACTGTCCTGACAACTTCACACCCGATGGCCGATGGATCATGGGTGAGACCTCCGACGTCAAGAACTACTACGTCGCCGTTGGAATGAACGGAAATTCCCTTCAAGGTAAACTCATCTAAAAATCCAAAAAGCTTCAGTTTAATATGTACCATTAAAAACTGTGGAAATTCAGGGGCTGGAGGTATAGGTAAGGAAATAGCCGAATGGCTGATCCAGAGCGAGTCTACCCAGGAACTCCTACCTTTCAACGTCCAACGTTTCATGGATCTCCACACAAACAGGCAATATCTGCAGCAGAGAATCAGAGAAGTCGTCGGACGCAACTATGCGATTTTGTATCCGCATCAGTGCGAGTACAAGTACGCGAGAAAACTTCGCTGCTCGCCACTTTACTCAGTCCAGGAGAAACGAGGTGCTATATTCGGAATTAAGATGGCTTATGAGAGACCTTTGTACTTTGATTCGACCTATCGAGGTAGGTTCCCGTTATATTTTTCTGTTTCTCGATTGAAGCAGTGAAGATGTGCTTTGATTTTTTAGGCGGACTGAAGAAACCAGTGATGCCTCCAGGAAGCTTCTACAAGCCAAAGTTTTTCGATTTTATGAAAGAAGAGTTCCAGGCTTGTCGCGAAGGCGTCGGATTAATCGACATGAGCTCCTTCTCGAAAATAGAGATCACGGTAGGCTTCTTTCGTTCATACAAGCTTATTCCAGAGGGTCGCAATAAACACGAATGATTATCTTGCAGTCGGTGGGCTTAGAAGTGGTCGACTACCTCCAAAAGCTCTGTTCCAACGATGTGAACTTGGCTATCGGCGGCATAACTCATACGGGTATGCAAAATGAAAGGGGTGGATATGAGAACGACTGCATGCTGGTTCGAAAAGCTGAGAACAGCTACTTCATGGTGTCCCCGACGATGCAGCAGACGCGGATATATCAGTGGATGTCGAGGTGCTCTTGTCGTTGACATTTTATCTCTTTGTAAACGATTTTGCTGATTGAGAAATTCTTGTTTGCAGGCACTTACCAGCCGATCACTCAGTGGGCTTGAACGACGTTACATCCAAGTACACCGTGGTCAACGTTATCGGACCAAAGGCTACGCAGTTGCTCTCCGAGCTTTCGCATTCCGACCTGAAGCTTTCATCCTTCACTTACAAAGTACGTACGAGCGTCAATTCGAACATCGAAAGCTCTGCAAGCTCGATTTAAAAAACATTCTTTCTCAGACGTGCAACGTGGGCTACGCGTCAGACGTAATGGTGATGGCGTTCACACACACTGGTGAACCTGGCTACTGTCTCTACATACCTTCGGAATATGCTCTCCACGTCTACGGTACTCTGATGGAGGTAGGCCGTGACTACGGTGTCCACAACGTCGGGGTACTCACTCAACGCTTCATGAGACTCGAGAGATTCATACCCTTTTGGGCGGAGGAACTCACGCCCTTCGTCACGCCTTACGAGGCTAATAGCGCTTACAGGATCAATCTTGATGTAAGCGACCTCTTTGATATCTTATATTCGTTATGTAAAGTTGTTGAAAAAATCTTTTGTGAATCGAGCAGAAGGAGTACTTCATTGGAAAGTATGCCCTGCAACGTCAGAAAGAACGAGGCGTAACGAAAAGACTGGTCCTCTTCGTTATAAACAATCTTGATCTCAACAAAGATGTCTGGGCTTGGGGTGGAGAGCCTCTCTACAGAAACGGAGAATTCGTTGGAACTGTTACATCTGCTGGGTAAGCAACGATCAATATTAAATTATTAGTATAATTTGTAAACAAAAACGAAGTATACGAGCTCTCGTGCTTATTGTATCTTTCAGACACGGATTTAACATAGGGAAGTTGATTTGCCTCGGTTTTATCGGACATCCCGGTTACTACAATTCGCAGGACGAGAATCGAGTCGTTACGAATGAGTTCATCACGGACTCATCGGCGGTTTACGAAATCGATATTGCGGGACATCAGTTTCCACTAACGCCGCACATTCACTCGCTTTCTTTTACGAGCAACAAGAGTAAAAAGTACATACCGACTCCTGTGATAACGTACAAGAGTGACATCTCGCATTGATTAGGTTTTTGCCGATTTATAGGCTTATTTGCGCACTTAATGATTTCTCATGGTAACCGATCTAGTCGTGACTTGAAGACTTGATAATTTATTTACGTTTTTCTCCTTTAGATTAAGAAAAATCTAACAACGATCAACAATAATATAACGAGCTTCTGCAACTTTCAATATTTTTGTAAAACGGTTGTGAAAGTATGTGAATGTCGAAATAACTCTAATTCAAGAACAAAGAATAGTCATTTTCGTATCATTGATTGATTGTACTATAGTGATGCAACGAACCAAACTAATATCCAATTAACAATAATTAGCATGTAATGTGGTTACTGTAAGCATAATATACGTTTTAATAGTCAATTACCATTCAAACTCCTATTTTAGAAGATTTAACTAAAATTAGACTACAATAAATTGGTAATTTTCTACATGTATATATAACATGGAAATCTAACAAAAATATATTACACGTTTTGCACAACATATGGCATATATTTATTTAAAAAAACCTTACAGCAATATACCTTATGCATCCTTTTTGTTGTTTGCCACATAGACCATTGTAAAGATCTTTTAAAAATGTGCTGTGAGTAAAAGCAAGACCAGAGTGTAGAAAACTTAATCTTAACATATACAAATACACAGTTTACTTCTTTTTAGCTTCTTTTATTACTACTGCTGAAGTTTTCAAAAGAATTTCATACTCAAAAAATAGTCCTTACTTTTATACAAAATTGATTTTTATGAAAAATTTCCGTGATTTTGTCAATTATAAAAAGTAAATTAACCTTATTTTTTTATTTAATGCAGATTTGCCGCCCTATAATAGATAGAATTTTATCTTATCTTAATTTCAATGAAATTTTTAAAGCTACTTTAAATAAAAACATAAGTAGTTTTAAAATAACTAACGAAAGATAATTATAATTAGTTATATGTAGAACTGGATTGTTAATGCAGTATATGTCTCAAAACTTAAAAAAAGCATGTACACGTTTTAACAAATATGCAGTAGTCACATTATTGTGAGCTATGAATATTCAAAATGTAACTATACCACAAGATTGTATTTATTAAAATTTATTTATAGCAAATGCGGTTATACAAAGTTCAGAAATTTTATAATTAAAAACTCTTTAGCTAGTTGCTCAAAATATTATAACTATGTACATTAATGTGACAACAAAGCTCAAAAAGCATTCACCTACTTTTGTATCGCCGCAGAATTTCATATTGTAATGTTTTTTTTAGTTTATTTTTTTTTTTATCAGACCCGCTCTGACTGTTACTCTTGATTGAGTTGCTTATAGCAGTACTTAATAATGAAATACGATTTATAACTGAGTTTTGTGTTGCAAGAAACAAATTGTACATCAGTTAATAATAGACACGTTTTGTAATTATGTGCACCACTTTTTTTAGAAATACAAAGGACATCACCTATGCATTAGAATATCACAGATGTCCTAGTTTATTATTTCTTTCAGAAATTTGATAAATCAGTGGCTCAACTATGCAAATAGCCAAAGCTTGACTTTCTCCATGTGACTTTTTGTAACATGTAAATTTAAAAAGCGGCAATTCATAAACATTCCTTAAATTGAATAGATAGTATTTATCTGAAACGATCGTTTGATCATTCTATCTTTAAGATTAGAACGTTAGAATGTTCGCACGATTTACATTGAGTAAACTTTGTTGACTCTAAGAGCCTCTGCGAACAAATTTGGAACAAACAAACGATCTCAATAGATTTTCATGATCTAGAACATTTGTATCATTTTTCTCTTATATTTTAAATGACGTTTGCCTATTCATACATTACAACTTTACATTCCGTTTGGGTTTTCATCGTTCTTTGATTCTTACATAAAAAAATTACTCATAAATTCTGACCTTACGACGCCCACTGTTCTAACTCTTTCAAATCGTCGTCATCTTCTTGTTTTGCTTCTGTAAACGACAATAAAGATTAGTACGAAAATTTTTTTTCTAGAATTGTAAAATTTGTAATAAACTAATCATACTTGTCTTCTTTGCTGGGACATTTGGTAGAGATGTTGCAGGAACAGCAGGTAATTCATCCGTAGTTTGAATGCCCAATAATTCTTTGTCAAGTTCTTCTTGTTCTAATTCTTCTAACTCCTTTTCGAGCTCATCCTCATCCACATCTTGACCAAATGCAACTGGGTTGGAGATTGCATCCGAAATCTCCTTTGCCACATCTTGTTGCTCAGCAATATCATCCATCATATCGTGAACTTGGTCAACATCCCTATTAAATACACATGGATCAGAAACTTACAATATACGCAAAATATTATGAGAATTTATAGAAAAATTAAAGGGTTTCATACATGTGTTGATGAGCTGCTTTAAGGGCATCAGCAGCATTTTTCATCGTGGTAAGAACAGCAGTATTCGTATTCGCACTTTCCAGTGCTTCTCTCTGCATCTCAATCGTGGATAGAGTTCCATCGATTTGCTGGAGTTGCTTCTCATATCGCTTCTTCCTCTTTAATGCCTGAATGGCAGCTATAGAATAAAAAAATAAAATCATAAGTATGATGACATCCATGAATTGCAATCAGTCAATTTAAATTGTGAGGGCATTCAGTATGAAAATACAGAAGAAACTCATTCTTGCAAAGAACTTAATTAATGGTCTCAATGAAGAAACAAAGCAATCATGTGATATGATTACAAATAATTATGAAGTATTTCATACTACACCACTTGTCAAATCATTATTTTTAGACCACTAGTAGTGTCAAATGTATAGACGACTGAAAAATTGACATTGCATATGTGATGTTAATATGTAAAGTTGTTTAATTTCTTCCAGAAAAAATCATTTCGATTTGATAAAAAAATCAATACAATCCAAGTTGGAGGTTATACTTCAAATGACATCACCTCTCATGACTATATATAGCTTTATACTTATCGTAAGTTGTAATTCAGACTATAACAACAAAATGACTTGGAGCAACAGCAAAAATGTAATTACCTCATCAATAATGAAAATTATTTTCAACTTAAAGAACCGTAGAAATCAAATTTGACAAATTCTAGAAAAATTTCTTGACGCTCTACAAGTCAGAAGAAGTGTGCACAACGAGCAATATTGCTTAAGATTGATCCAACGACATTTGAACTAATCAACTCTAAAGTAAACAATGTAAGCAAGAAGAAAGATGAAAGTAGAGATCTATAGATTAATCATCTGATGAAATCCCGATGATTCATAATCTCATGGCAATGGCTCTGACAGCTGAGTAACCTGGTACTCGTAACCATAGAAAAGTCAAAGCCACCGGAGCAAACAAAGGGAAAAATTTGCACTAAAACAGGGGCAGAAAGAAAAAAAGAAACTGCGCCACGAGTCACTCCCCCCCATATACCTCTTCTGTTCTTGGTGCCGTTCTTCCTGGCGGTCATTAGCTCATTCTCGATTTTGTCCTCCAGGTAGGCCTGCTTCTTGACGAGCAGGTCCTCGGTTACGCGCAATTTCTGGATAGCCTCGGCGGTCGTCGGGGCCGCCACCTCCTTCTTCCCGCCGAAGACCTTCGTGAAGAAACTCATTTTCCGTCGATCTGTTTATGCGCGCACCTGATGTCTTATCACACCAACACTCGACTCTTCTCTACTTTTCTCTCCTCTTCAGGGGCTAACGTGAGATTCAGCCCCGCAGAAGACACTCGCGCAAAGTGTTGTAAGTGTGTATCTACAGGTATGGGGTAGTCCGTAATATCGTTGTTCTGCTGATCCGGATTCAGCAGAGAAGGTCGAGAGGAAACTTGGCGCAGACACTACTGTGGGCCACAACGACTCGCCATACTCGTTCTTTCGCAGAATAAGCTATATAGGCTATCGTTGTTACCGACGCATGACATGAGTCAGAGCACAGATAGACGCGGTGCGCCTCGTCGCGGTTTATATTGGATGGCCTGAAGACAAAGCTGTACAAAGCCAGTAAAGTCCGCGAATATAGGCAAAATATATACTGATATAGAATTTTCTGGGGATTAATTTGTTCCTATACATGGGGAGAAATCCGAGTTGCATCAGAATGGAAACGAGGTTTTGGCGGGTGTATTTGAATCGATGATGTTTTTGTCAAGAAAATTTTACACAGTTATGATTTAAGTATAAAAATATAAGAGATACTTATTAAAGAAAGAACATTATTTCTATAATTCACGAAATGACACATCGGTAGGTACTTCAAACTGAACTTATATATTATTCGGTTTTTTTCTTTAATTACTCGATTAGAAAGAAATTGTTGACGCATATACATAAAGTCCAACCTCACGAGGCCCACTGATCCAACCCGCTCAAATCGCCGTCATCGTCTTCTTTTGCTTCTGCAGAAAACAATGCATCAATGTTAGTACAAAACACAAATGTAATTTTTTTCAAAGCATAACAAAAGCTTTAAAGTAAAATCATCGTTACGTTTTCTGATACAGTTGGCAGAGCTGTTGCAGGAACATCCGGTAATTCACTCGTATTTATTCGAAGAGTCAACAATTTCCTTTCAACTTCCTCTTGTTCCAATGCATGCAACTCCTTCTCTAGCTCAGCCTCGTCCACTTGACCAAAGGCTGGGTTGGATATAGCGTTTGCAAGTTCCTCTGCCAAATCCTGCTGCTCGGCAATGTTGCCCATCACGTCGTGAACTTGCTCAACGTCCCTGAAGGACATGCATATACAGATCAGAATTAACTTACTAGTATAATCGGAATTTGTAGAAGAATCGAAAGCGTTTCGTATACATGTTTTGGTAAGCTGCTCTCAGGGCATCAGCAGCGTTCTTCATCGTGGTAAGAACAGCGGTGTGTGTGTTGGCACTTTCCAGTGCCTCTCTCTGCATCTCGAGCGTGGATAAACGCGCGTCGATTTGCTGAAGTTGCTTCGCAAATCGTCTTCTTCTCTTCAGTGCTTGGATGGCAGCTGTAAAAATCGAAATAAAATTGTATAAATTATTTGTGACGGCATATTAAAATAATAGTAATGAAAAAAACGCAGAAACGAATCAAACTCATGTTATGTATGATTACAAACATAGTTAATTGTTACCTCTTTTGTTTTTGGTACTGTTCTGCCTGGCGATCGTTTCCTCATGCTTCATTTTGCTCTCCAAGAAGTCCTGTCTCTTGCCGAGCAGCTCCTCGATTTTGCGCAATTCCTGGATGGCTTCGTCGGCGGTTTTCTGCATCGTTATCTTTTTCTTCTTTCCGAAGATCTTCGCGAATAGTTTGCTCATTGTCGATCTGAAGTTTGTGCGCACACTTGATTCCACTCGCGTAAAGTTCTCGCACTTTGTATTGTTTAATATATGTATGCAGCTCTCAAAGTTTCCCTTGAGCCTCTCGGAGCAACGATATTTACACAGACCGAGTTAGGTATAATAGTTGCGTTAATAGCAAAATAATAATAATAATAAATGAACGTATAACGCGTCGGTTAATAAATAATATTGGAAAGCTATGTGTTATAAGCGTCTGATGGACGCACACTCGCACACTGGAACGCGCCGCGTCGTCACGCTGTCGCAGTGATCTCTCTGTAGACTGAAGCTTTCCGGGGTGTCGCTGCGGTCCCTTAATTATACACACTATATCTGTCTCTCTTGCAAATGGCTTGGGTCCGAAGGGCCCATCAGTATAGATTTGCTCTCTTCTCTCCCTCCCCCCTCCCTCTCTCTCTCTCTCTCTCTCTCTCGCTGGACTCGTAAACAGACTAATTGCACCCACGCTGCGTCCTCGTGCTATATACGTATTCACTCATAGCATCCCCCTTTTATCATCAGCAAACGATTTCTAATGGCAATCGGTATAATGTGCAGAGAAAATTGTAAATTCGTCATTTTATTCGATTTTAACTTTATTATTATTTTTTTTTTTTTTTGTAAAAAAAAATAAATATTACAGTCCATGTAGTAATTTCAAAGGAAACGTAAATTAATCTCTTGCATCGAATACAATTTTGCTACTTATTCTTTATCTACGCAAGGACTGAAAGGAAAGAGGATCGTAAATATAGAAATAAATATATATTCGTTTCATTGAAAAAATTACAACTAGTTAAGCTAAAGCTACTCGTTTTCGCGTTTTACTTCTATCAGAAGCCTTTCAATATCAAGCTCACATGGTGGTAGATTTACTTTACATTTTATTTTATGTAAAACAACGTTGTAATACTTGATAATTTATATCATACAATTTCTCACAATGACCTTAATTAGATAGGTGTATTTTTAAGCTAACGTTACTCTACTTGCGCCTGTTGCCGCCTCCAGCCAGAATGGTGAGGATTCGGACAAAGATGTTGATTGTGTCCAGGTAGATTGAGATTGCGCTGTTTTAAAAATGATAAAATCGGATTGGTAAATTTCGCGTTCAAATGTTCATCAATAAAATCTGAAAATAAATAATACACTCACTTGTTGATGGGGTCAAATGGAGCAATGGTGTTATGATGGTACTGTGGTTGAGTCTCTGCCTTCTTGATGATACGTTGGGTGTCATACAAGAGGAACATGGAGAACAGGATCAATCCACCGTAGAGCGCGATAGAGTGAAGACCAGCGCCGAAAGCTGTTGTGGGTGGAAGGAACATGGTACCAATAGAGCTGCAGAATACCACTCCCAGACCAATAGCCAGTGGTCCACCCATGTTCAGGAACTTCTCGCTTGGGGCACAGACAGCCACAGCTGAAAGACCTCCGACTACACCAGCCGTGTACCAAGCAGCCCTCAGGACCAGGGAGCCACCAAGCAGGCACAATGGAGCCAAAACAGCTCCAACAACTCCGGTGTGGACCAGCCAAGCTATCTGTTTAGTTCCAAAACCCTCTTGGTATGGAATACTTTGGCACAAAATTCCAGTGCCCATCATTGCCACCATAGTGCCAACCAGAGCCATCCATCCCTGACGCATGACCAAGTTCATCATAGCTGGAGATCGCAAGCAAGCAACCGCTGACAGGGCACTCGTAGCCACGGAGGCACCAAAATACATGTAGGTGGTGTGAATACGATCTTTCACATACTGCGGCCATAACCTGCAATTGCATTATGTAAACAATAGTAAATATATTGCGTGTTGATGACTGATGGTTATGCAACAATGAGCTTGCATTATTATTAGTTATTTGTGAGCATACCCTGCTCTATCTATGGCTCCTGTTTGGGAAGAAAGACCCAAACCGTAGAAGCAAAGTGCTCCTACTCCCAAAGCAGCTCCTCCAGCTACGGCTCCTTTGCCAATGTTAAATGCTGCGGATGAAAATTTCCATTAGTATCAAAAATTAAAATTTCAAAGCCACGACTCAAACTAGGTTCTACTCACCGGTCTCTCCAGCTGGGGCAATGACCTTCTCAGAGATGGTAGCTCCCCTACGAGCTGTCCTGGTAAAAGCACTGCGTCCATCGCTGGCGTAGAGCCTGACAACTTGGATCTTGGATAGCTGAGGCTTGGTGACCACAGGCGCTTTGAATAACGCCGTTTGAGGAACGAGTGATCCTCGGCACACTCTTGCGAGCATCATTTTGATAAATTAACGTGTAACCAGTGGCTAAAACAGAAAAACGAAAAACAATTCGAGGTTATAGGTTTCACGAGATTCTCATAAAAAACGCATAGACTGCGATCGACGATCGCTACCAAAATCACAGCTCGAACTAACGCGATTCAGATGACAAATTATGTATACTCGTGCAAAAAATCACTGCGAATTTAACGATGTAAATAAAACGTTGACACTACGATCTAAAAGTGTCGGCGAATTTCGAATACGTGACTATAGCGCGTATTTACGAATCTCCCCATGACAACTAATATGCGATTCGTCGATCGATTGCCTCGAAAAGGAGGACTTATTTCCAAATTTCAGCTCGTGTACTTACATGATGCAACGACTTTGCAACTGTTTTTCGACAAATAATCAGAAGACACTGGGGGACGAGATGCGGAGAAACGAATGCTCTCGAACGTACTACTCGCGGAGCAGACGTGCGCAGACGATCGCGCGGTGCTATAGTATGATTTCTGCGTGATCGACCGAGTTGATATTATTTTCGAAGGCGAGAAATCACTACAGATGGCGCTCGAGACCCATTTCGAACACGAGCTTGAATGTCGCGAGTGCGTTTTCTACGAAATTTGAAAAAAAGCGTTGCTTGAAAACCGTTAAAATCGAACGACGAATTCGATAAATCCAGCGCTTTGCATACTGGCCAAGTTCGAATCTCCATAACGAACAAAACAATCGCCGCATATGTTACCCGTTCGAGAGCCGACTTTTCAAACTCCAGCATCGATTCAAGAACACGCCCGAGCGAGGCAATCCTCCAGGGGGGGGGGGGTCCTGAAAAAAAGAACTATGTATAAATAATATATCTGTTTGTGCGCTACTGCGTTATATCTATAAGCAAAACAAAGGCAAAAATAATCCGTCCAATCGGCGGAATACAAAAGCGCCATCAATTCACTTTTGTCATCGAAAAGAACGGCCCACTCGCGCGCAGAGGGTATAAATCTCTCTCTCTCTCTCTCTCTCTCCCTCTTTCTCTTCCGCGCGCGCGCTGCACAGTTCGCGAATGTATAAGCGCGAGCGCGTGCATTCGCAGCTATAGATATATAGAGACATATAGCATTATACAAAACGTCTCGAAATCCGTTGCAGTAGCAGCGTCGTCGTTTGGCCTTTTTCTCTTGGCTCGATAAAATCAAGGGAAAAAGCTGCCGTTGCTGCAATTCTCGCATTAATCCTCGCCGCGTATATCTCGTCGACCCGCGCTTTTTTCAACTCCTGAACTTATTAGACTTGCGCGACTCTGCGATATGTGTATATATAAGCATGTAAGATGTAAGGGTATACGATGTGCGTTGAGGGATTTGTATACAGATATACAGCGCGAGTATAAGAAGCTGCGAGGGAGAGAGAGAGAGAGAGAGAGGTGGGGTTGAGGTTTCTCTCTTCTTGGTGGCCAAGGGCGTGGTCCTTATCTTGCCGCCTTTTTTACCGTGGCGAGCCTTAAGATACGACGACCGAGGGATGTATATCTGTGTACAATGCCCGCAAGTCGAGCTTTCTAATGAGAAAAGGGTTTTCGGCGAGCTTTGTGCGCAGGGCGATACCCTCTCCGGGCATATTTTTTTTTATTTCTTTTTTTTTAGAGAATCATAATAGCCCTGCACACACGCTCGCCTGCGTTTGAAATTTCCTCGACGCTTTGGACTTTCGAAAGTTCCGCTTTCGCGCATAAAGAATATTCCTCGAAAATTGAAGTTGAAAGTCGCGCGGAAATAGAAAAGAGACGTCGGATTAGTTGGAAAAACTTTGCTCGGAGCGCGGCGCAAAGTAGCCTCTTTACTAGGAACAATCACTTCCGGCATATCAAGGCTCGAAGGGAATTCGAAAAAAAGTGAGAGCGGAGCTCTTTTCCGTCTTCAGATCTCACCGCGAACAATTAAAGCTCTCTTGACTCTCGTTAAACAAGACGGTTCGATCAGTCATCGAGTCCCGAGAAAACGACGCCGGCGCATTAATGAGACGCCAGTAATAGCCGTGTCGTTACTTACGCCTTCTTCTCGGAGCGCACTTGGCTCTTCTTCTGTGTCTGTGTGTGTCTGTGTGTGCTTGCGGTTTCGAGAGCCGCGCGAGCTTTTCAGTACAGAGCTGCGCGTTAGGATGGGATGTGCCGTTGTTCCGCGAGAGCTTTTCGGATTCTCCGACTATGTGTCCGTTGTAATAACAGTGACTCGTGTGCTACTTGGAACAATATATATATTGGTTACAAAACGCGCCTACGAGAATAAAACAAAAAGATCACTCTCGTAAACTTCCCATAGAGGATCGAGCATCGACGAAAAAGCGATCAAGCTGACTGTAATTCGAATTCCCCCGAAAGAAGAACAAGGCTCGCGTTCCTCGGGGCTATAAATATTTTATCCCCCGCAGCGGCTCGTACTATCCGGCGAGCTTTTTCACGAGCTGTACTTCATTATCATGAGCGGCAGCGGCTCCTCGCGGATCCTCGTTTTTCTTCTTCTCCTCCAACTACTGCGCTCGTCTCGGGCTCGAATAATCGACAAGTGCTGTCGCAACGGCGACGTTCTCGTTCTGACCGATGACGCCTCGAATATACTCCGGTGTCTTCCTCAGCTGCGAGAGGAGGGCATGTCGTTCTACAGCGTCGAGGTGAGCTTGTATATAATATGATAATCTTTGTTTCGCTCTTATTCACACGGCAAAAATACATCCGTGAGTCATTACAGTCGAGCCACTCGGTGGGTCTGCCCAACTGCACGAGTCACTACGTCCTCCGCCTGCCCGAAGACGAGCCTCGTACCATCCCCTCGACTTCCTGCCTGGACGTCTTCTTCGACAGGTCGACGCTCCAGTACGTCCCGGTAATCGTCCTCTGCGCCGAATCGGAAGCCCGACCGGCTACGATTGTCCCGGAAATTTCTCGATTCTTCGATATCCGGAAATGCTGTCCCGGCGACGAGGCCGTTTACGACGTGGACAAAAAGTTCTGCGCCAGAAGAGCTGCTGAATCGCGAGGAGTAGAGGATGCAGGTCATACTCCAGACCTGCGAGGCTTTATCGCTGTTTACAATGGACCGCCGACGTGCGAGCACGCGCTCGTCGACTATAAACTCGGAAAGGAGGACGTTTATTATAACGACGACGACGAGGCTGCTGGCGGTGCTGTGAGCGTAAGTGATGGGCTGGGATTTTTCGCCACGGGAAAATCAAATTTCGGGGGATATATGATACACGATGTATAAAGCGAGGGACCATTTTTATTGAAATTTAGATGGCTTTATTCGTGGAGTGTGATTTATTACCTAAAGAATACCAGTTGGTTTACTTCATAACGTTCATTACACACACAGCTTCCTCAAACTTTCGCAGATTTCCATACCGTGGAACGGCTCGAACAAGAGGAACATAACAATCGACAGGGATAACGCCTGCTTGGACTGGATTTCGACTAGCGGCGGCCCTGCCGTTGTTGCGGCGCGAGTCTGCCGCGAAGCCGATTACTGCCTGGCTAATCCCTGCATAAGAAAGTGCTGTCCGGAAAATAAAATTAATATCAAGTGCCGGGATGCCGGGAGCGTCGAAAAGTTTCGGGCTTCTCTGGCAGCGGCCAACGCCAGCGATGGATTCGATCCTCGAAGTTTGTATACCTTCTTTTTTTTTTTTTTATGCACGTGTTTCGTATTGCCTTCGCACTTTTGCAGCCTGTCCATCGATTGGTTGCACTTGCTGCGGTTCGAATCATTTGAAAAACGTTTATACATAGAAGCTTCCTCTTTGTATAGTATATATTAATAATATCGTGTATACACATCGCATAATACCTTCTAATTTCTCGCTATCGCAGACTACGGGCTTCTGATAGGTAAGCCCTGCAAGTCGTACTACGTAACGGAGCCCTCGGAACAGTGGAGCATAGGTCGAGAGGGCGAGTTATTGGTAATCCCGAATTACCCCGTTCACAACCACGTCAATTCCTGCCTCGAGTTCGTCCAGAACGACAGCGATCGAGACGACGGCATCTACCCCGTCGTCTGCTTCGACAGCGACGAGCATTACGTTCCGGACGCGCGGTATTGTACATCGATTTTGAATTTTCGAACGATGCAAAAGCTCTAATCGACCTTCTTCTCCAAGCTACGAGATAACCTCGGTTCTGGCGCTCATCAGCAGTATCTTCCTCCTGGCGACGCTTCTGGTATACGTCTGCTTGCCGGGCCTGCAAAATCTCCACGGCAAGACCCTCATGTGTCACGTGACCAGTCTGCTGTTCGCCTATGGCTTCCTGGGAATCACCGGGCTCCTTACCCACACAGTCTTCGATCAGGACGGTATCGACGAGTACGTCGTCGATAAAGTTTGTAAATATCTCGGTACGTATTGTACGTTCGACTATACGTATATAAGTCGTATAAAGCAACACGTGATGTTTGCCTACAGGGTACGCTATCCTCTTCTGCTTCCACGCGGCCTTCTTCTGGCTGAACGTCATGTGCTTCGACATCTGGTGGACCTTCGGGTATGATATCTTCACTTTTAACGCGTTTAATATCGAAGAGAAGTTAAAACACGTAATCGACAATGGATCGCGCGCTCGAATGTATACGAACGAGACTAAACAATGCGCTGCGGAGTATAGAGAGAGAGAGAGAGAGAGAGAGAGAGAGCAGAGAACGGCTACAGCTGGAGCATGCAATGTTTATGTATCCAGTGAGTCCGGCCGAGCGCTAACAAGACGTTTGTAAACTCCTGGCCGGAAATAGATCTGCGGAGGATCCTCCGCTACTCTGTTTCGAGGAGGAGAGCGCGTTCGATTCTCTTTTCTTTTCTTTTGATCCCTCCCTCTCTCTCACTCCGCTCGAGTTTTTCGGGGATTTTTCGAGTCTACGTACACACTGCGCTGAAGTGTCTTAGAATGGAAACTTTTTTTGTTTTTTTTTTTTTTTTTTTTCGACGTCAGCGCGCTGGAACTTTTCTCCGTTTCTTCTTCTTCTTTTTGCTTCGCGGATGGATTGCTTTTTCGAAACGCTCGGTTTTCAAGAGCTACATCGCGAAGATTACTATTTGCACCGTTAGCGAAAAATTCGTTGCGAATATTCTCTTCCGGCATAAGCGAGCTGTAATATGAAAAGAATCTATTTCATTTTGAAACGCGAGCAACGAGAGAGACATAAGGAAATGTATATAAGAGGTAGAGAGCTCGAGAGGAAAATGTAATGGACGCGGATTCCTCGTTCTCGCGAGCGCGGTGTCTTCCTACATTTTTTACACTTCCTTACCTCGTATTCTTTTACGTCTCGAGCGTTATACCTGCTGAAGAAAAGCTCGTGAAAATTTTCGTATAAAAAAAAAAAAAAAAAATCTCTCTCACCGCTGCGCGATACATTTCAAAATTTTCCGAGAACAAACCACGTAACACCAGCAGAGCAGAGAGTATAACGCGATTAAAAGCCACGTCGTCGTCGTCGACGGCTCTCGAATTTCCCTGCGACGCGCCAAAGTGCCCGCAAACTCAACGGGAACGCAGCCCTCATGGCGCACTAATACTCAAAGACGCGCTGTATATACATGGCCAGCGGCGACGTTGGTCCTTTGCCTTTGGCTAATTAGACGAAAAATCGACCCTCTCCGCACACCAATACAATAGCTCCGCTTCCGCCTACACAGAGGTATGCGGGGACAGTCGTCGGCGGCGTCGAAGCGCCGTCAGCAGCACCAGAGGTTCCTGGCCTATTGCGGCTACGCCTGGGGTCTGGCCTTCGTCATCACGAGTATAGCGGCCACAGTCGAGCTTACCGGCCTACTCGACTCCTCCGTCGGACGCGAGAGATGCTGGTTCGCTTGTGAGTATCATTACATCGTATATATGCGTGTCTCATTAGCAATTCGCAGGAAACGCGCGAGTCATTAGTCATTCGATCGCTGAAAATTGCCGACGGCTGCATTCTGCCGTCTGCGGAAAATTAATTGAATTCTCCAAGAGAGAGAGAGAGAGGGAGTGAGAGTTGGAAAGTCCGCGCGGCTCTTAAACACTCGACGCTGGATCGGATCTTCTTTTTTTTTTTTTTTTTTTTTTTTTTTTTAACCCAAGCTCGCGCGCCGCTGCATTCATGGGACGACTTTTCACTCGGCGGCGGCTCTTTTAATGCAGATGTACAGCGCCGCGGTCGGACTGGACTGTAATTCAATAAGTTGAATTATTGCGATTGCACCGCCGCTGGAGGCAAAAGTGCCGCGTCGGGATTTTCTTTTTCCGTCGAAGCTTTTGAACGAGAGCTTTTTCTACCGCGCGTAGTTTTTCTTTTTTTTAACGAGCTGAACAAACGTTTGTTCTAGCCGCATTGATATCGCGCATGCATAATACGAAAGTTCTCGCTTATATTCCAACTCGATTAACCTTCCCTCCTCTCCCGTCTTAATTCTTGAGTAAACGCGCTGCAAGCTCTCTCCACTCGCTCGTTTGAAAAATCCCGCGCGCGCAAGCGAAATTGAATGAAAACACGCTAGACGGACTGATCTCTCGTTTTCAGCGCACTCCATCGGTGGAATAGTCTTCTTCGCCGTCCCGGTGAGTATAACCCTGCTGATGAACGTCGTCTTCTTCGCCATCACCTCCCACCGTTGCAGTAAGATCAAGGCCGACATTAAAAGAGCGATGACCGGCGTCAAGGATCCGAGCAGCAGGAAATTCCATTCCGACAAGACGAGGCGAGTACTTTTTTTTTTTCATTATACACGTTTTGATCAACGACAATTTCAACGAGAGCGAGCCTCGCCGCGCGGTTTGATCCTTCAATATTTGATTAAAAGCTCCGGCCGGCTTGACACACATCCCATCGGCCCTTATCGAAATTTTCCACTGATTTGGGATTCCCCGGCTTTAATAAGAGAGCGACCGCGGCGTCGGATACACGAGTGGCTCGTTAAACCAGAGTAAAAAGGAGCTACCGCCTTCAGCCTGTGTGCATGTGAGTGTGTGTGTGTACGTACATCCCCTATCTGCTCTCTCTCTCTCTCTCCCGATAAATTTTTCAACGGCCCGCGTACCTATCGATTTTCCACTGATGTACGCGGTGATCCTCCCTCCCCCCGGAAGCTCCGCGTATACGTGATGTATGTTAATACGAATACAGCCCGAGGGCCATGGAGCTGTGTGTATTGTAATCAAGGATTCACGCTGGGGCACGATGATGATTGCATAATGTACATCCGCAGGTTAATAATGAACCTGAAGCTATTCGTGGTGATGGGCATCCCGTGGATACTCGAGAACGTACCGGTCTATCTCAGCTACTACGGCAGCTTTCCTCTCTGGGCACAGGAGGTCTTCTACGTGGCCGACGTAGTCAACTCGCTCCAGGGACTATGGATCTTCGTGCTGTTCGTCCTGAAACCTAAGGTCTTTCGAGCGCTTCGTAAACGATTCGAGACCGGCCCCTCGAAGGGCAACAACATGAGCAAGAGCTGCAGCGCCAACAAGCTCAACGTCGTTCATCAGATGGGAAACGTGAGGAAAAGCTCGAGCACCAGCACCATCACCTCGAACTTTGTCGTCAGCTCGAGCGCGTATAACTGAGTGCGGGGAAATGTTCGATGTTTTTTTTTCTTTTTGTTTGTATATATGATGTACTTTCTAGAGGTGTAATCGTATTTTCTAATATTTATTAAATAAAACATACACAAGCTTTCATTCGTAATAAAAAGACTGTCGCTTTTATGTAGAGATCTAAAAATTAGTTAATCTTATATAATATATAACTCTCCTTTGCATGTGCTTCTTTTTTTGTTGAGATATACATATACACAATGTAGTAGGGCTAAGGGATGGATGTACGAAGGCATAAAAGACATGTATAAAAATGAGTGTCTACTTAACACGTCGTCGCATAATAAGTAGAGTCAAAATACATATCGGCTATCATAAAGTACACTTACGAGCTAACTCTCTCTCTCTCTCTCTCTCTCTCTCTCTCTCTCTCTCTCTCTCTCTCTCTCT
>QLSS01000021.1:1578445-1642983 GCA_024372645.1 Trichomalopsis sarcophagae | reverse complement strand
TCTCTCTCTCTCTCTCTCTCTCTCTCTCTCTCTCTCTCTCTCTCTCTTCCTTAACGATATCGAAGGCACATTCTGATGCAGAGACAACAACATGGAACGAATGAGGGGATGACGATCATGGTATACAGTTAATATGGTACAGAGGACGGAACAGGACGACACGTCGTTATCGATGGTTGTTATCGTGGTTGAGCACGTGGCTGAGGTTGTTGTGGTGAACCAGGTTGTTGCCCAGGTTGCTGAGCGACGAGTTCGAGTTCGCGGCCGTCTCGCTAGATGGCAGGGTGGTCTCCTCCAGGTCGGGCATCTCGTTGATGATGGATATGTCCCTGATGGACGGCCTCCTGGTCCTCCAGGAGCTGGTGTGTCCAGTCGGCACGACCGGCGCCCTGGTCTTGGTCAGAAGCTTCGGCCCCGAGAGCATGATGACTATGGCACCAGTTGGTGCGGTCAGCAGGATGGAGAGGACGCAGAGCATCAGGACGATCTCGCCGTGGCCGCGTTGCTCCGTGTCGTTGGGGTCCAGCCTGTCCAGGGTAGCTGGACCCAGGGCTGCCTGGACGGTAGCCTTGGCCATACAAGCCAGGGCGATGAAGATCTTCTCCTTGAGGTTGAGTCGAGAGCCTATGCCCACCAGGACGGTCACCAGGATGCGGATGACGATGCCGGCCAGGAGACAGCCGATACCGATGTAGACCGTGTTGCCGTTCAGCTCGGCCAGCTTGATCTGGGTACCAGTGACTCCGAAGAGGATCGGCTCGAAGATCATCCAGAAGATCTCGAAGGATGTCGCCACCGGGTTCTGCGTTTAAAATGGGCGATTTTTAACGGACTCTGTCAGCATAATCAGCTAATTACCGATGACTCGAGGAAACCGGTAGCGATGTGTCAGCGCGTCTAAATAAATTTATCTAAATAGTGTCGCAATTAGAAACAAACTACAACACTCACGTCGTCCGGTTCCCAGCCGTCCTTCTGCCACAAGTAGCAGCTGACGAAAGCCGCGGCAACGACCGCCAGAGGTCCAGCTCCGCCCAGGTTGATCAACTCGCTGCCAAAGACCGCCAGCAAGCCGCCCCCCAGCAACATCAGCACTCGCATCGGTACCATGAACGGCTTCGCGATAACGATCGATAATTAATCGATAGAGAAAAAAAAAAAAATTGTTCATCCAATCGTATAACGAAACGCTACTCACGTCTCCCTTCTCCGGTACGTATCTGGACAGGGCGCCCCAGATGACGCCGAATCCGATGCCGCCGACGATGGCGATAGGCCCTTGAAGGATCTGGTACCACAGAGCGTCGTTGGAGAACATGACGCTATGGATGATGCCGTAGATGGCGACCGAGGCGGCGTCGTCGATACCAGCCACGGCTATTATCAGCGTTGGAATTCCCTGGAATGAGCCGGTACATGTAGCGTCGTGTTTAACTTTACCTCCGCTTATTGTTACGTATATAAAGTTGACTGTTTTACGAAATTCCAGCGCAAGGACTATACCATCTCTTGCTGTTTCAGCATTCCTGAATTCCCCTCGCGAGTGATCATACGCATTAGACCAGACCACCGGGTGAAAGCTCTCGATTCTCGATGTAATTTCGTACATCCCGAGTTGAACTTTACCTACTCTCTCTCTCTAACTACACAGGCGTAAAGTTCAACGGACGGCCAAGTCTCGGCTAAATTATCCTCGATTCAGAGTTGTTTTCGCAAGCGCGCAGGGTATAGGCTCGTCTTTCCTTTCTTTTTTTGTCACCGCCGCCGAGAGGAGTTTTCGAATTAGCGTTTGGAAGTTTGCGATGCCGTCGCGCTGCGTATATAAGAGTTTGTTTTCCGATGCAGCTTCTATATTTCTTATACTCGCTCTCGGGAAAGATAACCGGAGGATTTTAAAAGTTATTACCGGAGAAAGTTTCGATTAGTTTTGTTCGATGTAATTCGAATATACTTTGATTAACGCGACGAGTTATATTCCAAGCGGATTTTGGAGGGCGAAGCCCGCATTGTTTTCCAAAATCAACGAAAAAAAAAGTCGAAGCTATTCAGCGTAAAAAGAAACTCACCTTGGCGACGCCGTATCCCTTGGACCTGAGCCTGAAGAGACACGGCACGACGACGGCTGGCGAGACGGCCGCGATGATGCTGCCCAAAAGGAAGCCCCATATCCAGGGTAGACCCATGAGGTAGTGGGTGCCAACTGATACCACCAGAGCCTCGACGAGCCATGGCACCAGGCCGACCTTCGGTACCGTGATCTTCATGCTCTTCAT
Source organism: Trichomalopsis sarcophagae (assembly GCA_024372645.1). Classification (NCBI taxonomy): domain Eukaryota; kingdom Metazoa; phylum Arthropoda; class Insecta; order Hymenoptera; family Pteromalidae; genus Trichomalopsis; species Trichomalopsis sarcophagae. Next base: position 1,640,710 of record QLSS01000021.1, on the reverse strand, counting down.
CGCTTCCGGGTCCAGGTCCAGACCTGCTCGGGTCAGGATTATCACCAGAGCTATTTTCCTGGAGTTTGAAAAAAAAAAAAACCAGTCGTTCAATTGCGCAACGAGAGAGATTTAGCGCGTTTTAAATTGTTTTCCCAGATGAGTAATTTTTTCTTGTTTTTGTTTCACATACTCTCGACACATAACATACATTGTAAGCTAATGCGAGTATAAGCGAGCGACGTTTTAACGACGTACGTAATAGCGAATCACGAGTTTTTTGTCGGCCATATTTTAAGGAGATAATTCCTCCCGCTCGTTTAGCGCTTCTTTAATTTAAATTGCAAGACAGTAGAGTTTCGGAAAAAACGTTCGATAAAATTATCATCAAATTACAATCGCGCAACGACATATAAGCTAACCGATCCTAATCTCGCCTCGCTTATCCGCATCGATTCAAGAAAGGCACAGATTAGATTCCAGCGAGCGTCAAATCGAATCAAACGCACGATGTTTTAACCAGTAGGCGAGTTAACGGCCTCCGTTATAATACACATCCATAAAGAAGGACTTGCGGGTCGTCAAGTTATTCTCCTTTCAGTATAGCTCTAATCGACGAATATTAGCCGCTAATGGAGTTGGAGGTGAGGTAAATTACGAAATATGCGGCGGAACCGTTGAAAAGTAAACATCGCATATCCGAAAAGGTGTTAGACTTAATAGTCCACATGACATACACGGCGAACATCGTCACGTGCGCGCCTTCGATAATCAGTTAAGTTGCCGTTCTTCGCTCTTTTTTTTCGCTTATCTGAGCTCTTGGCTTGTACACACACACACACATACTATACCCCGAGAAAGAGATGCGTCCGTGAATCAGAGTCATGTGATGCCGTAGCGCGCATGTGTGTCCGTGTGTGTTTTGTTGTCACGAGTTCGCGGCTCGTCACGTGCTGCCGCATATGCTCGCGGCTGTCAAACATTAGCGGCTATTCGATACGCTTCTCTCTCCCTCTTCTGTTTTTTTTTTTTCCACGGAGCATTTCGAGTTGTTAGCGGACCTCGTCACGAGGAATATACTTTGATAATCGTCGCTTTTCTTTTCCAATCAGTCGAATAACCGATTACAGCCGTCGTTAAAACCGCACACGAGCGAAAGGGTGTAAAAGTAGAAGATCCAAAGTTTCCGCTCTTTAAAACTCCCGCGCCGCAATCAGTCCTCCATAAAACTTCCTCATCTGCGATCACCCCCCACTCTAAAAAAAAAAAAGAGGCCCCGCGATCGCTTACACAAAAGACAGTCAGCTGTGTGTGACGACGATTGAATAATTCATCACGCAGAGAGAGAGAGAGAGAGAGAGAGAGAGAGAGAGAGAGTTTATGGCTCGTCGCTCGGCGATATGAGCACAGGCATCGATTAGAAGCTCCGCGAGCTATATACATGCATACCCGTTATCGTAGGTGTTGACAGCTCGGTAGATTCCTCGGATTCTCATGTGACTCGAGTCGATCAGCCGCGAAAAATCGCAGCTGCGGGAAAATAGTCGTTGTTTAATTTGCACGCACGCGCTCGCTCGAATTCGATGAAGCTTGCAAGCTCGCGCGGTTTCTTCATTAACTCGCGACTTTCCAAAGACTTTCGCTCAAAGTTTCTTGCACACTTGTATATAATAGTGTATGTCGCACACATTTGTCCGAATAACCCAATTAGATGAGCCTCGCGATTACGCTGTATATGTATATACTCTTTGTAATCTTTATTTATTACACGCTAGGCATCGAAATCGAACAACAACAACGTATGCGGCCGACGACAATGAGAGAAAAACGCTATCGGTCCGCTGTCCTCGATACGCGTTTACACCTACTTATCGTCGCTCTCTCGCGGAAAAACAATTATCGTCAAAACGCTTCTACGTATGCGCTAGTGTACTAATCAGTACACGATACCTACATGCAGCAAAGTTCAAGCTCTCTCTCTCTCTCTCTTTCCCGCCAAAAGGAAAGCTCTTATTAATTCAGCGTCTATTTATAATCCATAGGCCAAAAGAGCGGCTCTAGAGCCTCGCGCGTTCCCTAGCCTTCGGGCGTGTAATTACTTCCGCGCGCGAGCTGCAAGCTTCAATACTATAGAACCGGCTTCTGTTCTTTTTTTTTCCTTCTCTCTCACTCTGCCGAAGTTCGCACGAGATAATGGAAAAAAATAAAGGGGAATCATTTCGCCCGTTTGTTTATACACTTGTTGAGTCGACATGGTTGTGTGTTGGTGCTCGAGGGCCACTTTTTTTTTAATCGGATCTGTTTATCGAGGAATTCACTAAGGTATACGTGCTTGAAAGGTGCTCTGTTTGCCTTTAGCAGATAGCGGCCCCATTGTGCTTGAGCAGTTCCGTCATCGATTATACGCGTTTGTTTAGGGAATATCTCTAGTTTGTTAATTATTCACGCTCTGTTTTATGTTATTGAAAAAACGAATATAGTTGAGATTCGTTATTTATCGACGTAACGCAATAACGAGTCTCTCTAACTACGCGCTTTGTATTCGGCGCTGGTAAAATTTGCGAAATTGCCCGCGCGGATACTCGGAAAAAATTTATTCCATTCAAGCATGCCCGGACGTGTCATAATACACTTATAGAAATCCTCAGCGGCAACTTTTCGATATACGCGTTACTCAAACTGCGTACGATAAGGATCGATGTATCGGTACACGAAATCTCGTGTACGTTTCAATCGATTGCGATAGTACAAGATCGTACATGCGAATAAAATGAAATGAATAAGTCACCTCAGGTCGGCGACGACCCTGGCATAAGATCCTTCGATGCTGACGAGGCCGGTGTTCTGCAGTATGATCCCCGTGAGCAGCATGCCGATGAGTGCCGGCATATTGGCGAGCGTGACGAGCCATCCGGCAAAGTGGGCGGCTATGCTGAGACAAGCCAGTCCGAAGAGTGGTCCACCAGGTGCTGCATCATCGCCGATGATCGAGTAGACGACGCCCCAGAGTAACAGGCCCAGAAGGAGGAGACAGAGTACCCGGGCGAATTTCCGATAGGTCGGACAGAAAGGCTGAGGACAGGCGCGTCGCCAACCGGCCGGCTCCCAGGAATCGGCTTCGGCTCGACCGTGGCAACGCGTGCAGAACAGGTAGAGCCAGGATCTGAAATCCGAGTAGAGAGACTCGATCATAATACTCGTCTCGACGGGCACGTCTCCGCGTCGAGGCGACGCGACCGCCACTGAGTTGGGATTTTTACTCGCCCGTGGGGGGGTTTCGAACACAGCGCCGATCGATCGGTACGTTGTATACCGGCTATAGGACGGCGCTAGCGGCTCGTTAACTTTACATTGTGTCTTTTGCGCTTGTTTCGATCGCCTAAGCGCGAGTTTAAATATATACGAGCTTTTTAGCGCGAGTTGCCGACATACCGATCTTCCAAGCTCGGACTAGAGCTCGTCGCCTATTGCTCAGCGTCGCGCGGCCGTATTTACATGATGTACAAACAAATCACTCACCGCTCGAGCTCGTCGGTGTACTCGACCTTATCCCTGATCGAGCTGGACAGACTGAAAGCCGATTTCTTCCTAGCGGCCATGTGGAAGTTGTGCGATCGGCCGTTCTCCGTGTCGTGCTTGTGCATGTTCTCGAAGCTCGCCGATCTGCTCATGTGCAGTATCGATTTCTTCCTCTCGATCACCGGATTCGTGTCGAAGGACGTCTGGCTGATCCTCCTGGAGGTCGGCTCGAAGCCAGGGTTGTCCAGACCGGTAGTCGTGTGGTGGTGCTTCTCGTCCATCCTGATACCTGCGACTTTCTGTCCGGGGAAGAACCGAGCGCTGCTTTTTAAGAGTACAACCGAGACCCGATAAGGCTGCTCTGCTCTCTACGTGCCGTCTACTCCTTCCATTGTCCGCACGCGCGTGTTTGTCGAGCGCCGGGCCCTCACTGATCGCCGATCGCCGATCGCGACTGGCTATACTCGAAAGGCTTTTCGGGTGGGGGGTACGCGCGAGTACATACATGTAGCTGTTCTGTCCCTCTCTCCGATGTGTAACGCAGAGAGTCGATGCGTACGAGCGTGCAACACAGGATGGGCACGGGATTTTAGAGCCGAGCCCCGCGATTATCGTCGTGGGTTAATCAGAGCGTCTCTTTAAAATCGGCAAGAGAGCATCGCGAGTTACGCAAAGGATGAGGGAAAAAATTTTGGAATTTCGAGAAAAAAAAAAGCGCGCGTGTTTCGCCAGCAGCGATAATGACGAGCGCAAAGGTTCGTCTTCTCTTTCTGTCTGCCGTTGCGTAACTCTCTCTCTCTCTCTCTCTCTCTCTCTCGAACGACTGACCTTAGAGGCTCTCGCACACGCGTTATATATATATATATATATATATACTTAGGCGCTATTCGCGCGCGCCGCTGGAACTGGAACTCATTGAGTAAATGACGAGGATTGCGGAGCGGACGTTTTCGCACCTACGACTAATCGATGATGTTGGCACTTGTAATTGAGATCGCCTGTGCGCTCGCCTCGTGATTTTCCAAGCCGAGACGTATATACGTGTTTTATCAATCCGAGCTCTGTATACACTTGTACGAGTTGAACGAAAAGAGAAATCGTAGCTGCCACTGATAAGGCAACTGAGCACATAAGAGCCCATAAGACTTTATTACGGCTGGCTTTCGCGATCCTGCGAGGATATACGCATAGGGGGGGGGGGGGGGGAAGGCCGAGGAGAAAAATTAGAATCGACGAGGACGAAATCGCCGGAAGCTTTTATACCCGGTAAAAACACACGCGGTGCGTTAATTACAGCGCCGTTGACTCTATACACAGAGTCGAGAGAAAGCTATCGGGGGAGGAAAGAAGCGGAAGAAAAAAAAAATGAATTTCCAGCACAGCCTCCGCGAGTGAGAGAGAGAGAGAGACTGCAGCAGAGAAGGGGGGGACGACGTCGACGGCGGTGTATAGGCTTGCTCTCTCGGCTCTGGTGAAAAGCCTCTGCAAAAGAGGAGGGAGCGTAGAGAGCAGGGGGAGGGTTACCCCGGGGGTCGCTAGCTGGCGTTATCGATTGCGCGCGTCGTCTAGCTCCACTCTCTCTCTCTCTCTCTCTCTCTCTCCGTGTGTGCGTGCACGTACACTCACGGCTTCTCTCGGCGATTCTGCGCAAGCTCTGCGAAAGCTCTGAGGGTTGTAGCCGAGGGAGAGTCAGTCTGGACGTCTGCACGCGACGGCAGTCGGCCCGGGACGCTCGCTCGGCGCGGCGCAACCTGTCGGTCTCTCGACTGTGTACAAGTGCTCGAGTCTCGATCACACTGGGAAAATTTCGAAGACGCACAAAAGGGATATAGGCGCAAAAAAAGCTCGAGCCGGGGCGAATGAGCCTCAACGAGGATGGGCTGCCAGCAGCAGTTTCCTCTGACGTCAGCGGCATCATCGAGTCGAGCAGCAGGGACGAGGAAGTCTGGATCGAGTTCGGAGCAGCAAACAGGTTGGCGGCCGAACGGCTCTAGCCAGCTTCGGCGAGAGCACTGCAACGACGAGCCGCGAGAACAAGCTCTACCCGCAGAGCAGTTTCGGCCCAGATGCGGCGCCGCCGGCGAGTCATCCTGCTCATCGGGCATCGCCGCGTGACGCCGCCGCGGCGATGCGCCGCCCGCTTGCTACTGCCTCAGCAGCCGCAACTTGGACACTACGAGACGAGGCTCGAGCCGCTAGCTACTGCCCGGATGGAAATGGTACGGACGAGACATTTTTTTTTTTTTTTTTTTTTTTTTTTGCTTCGTTTACGGTATACACTCTGCGGATGGAGGCTAACACGGATTCGCGACCTATAACGAGGATAATACTGGCTCGGCCTGGCCCGACCTTTTTCCCTCTGTCTCTCCAGATGGCCGGCAGCCAAGAGGCCGTGGCTGCTGCTGCTGCTGCTGCTGCTGCTGCTGCTGGGATTCCCTCCTCTCTCTCTCTTTTTTCCGCCCGGGGGATGCATTATGCATTCGACACTCCATCCCCGAGTGTGTTTACGCGACGCGTTGACGAATTAATTCCGCGCTTAGCGATCGAACGAGACGAATCTCGACGATTGTCATTTCCGGAGCAACTATCTCGCGTTGAAAAATTCACGAGAGTGAGAGAGAGAGAGCGCAGTTCGCGTCGGGGGGAGCCGCTCGGCTAATTGCACTCGCGCGCGTAGCCCATTTGTTACACACGCACACACACACACACCGAGCTGTGTACTTACGTAAGCTTTCGATTCAATTATAAATCACTCGGGACAATAACGCGTATACACAGTAGCATAGCGCATCGGCCGGATATATTATGGATTTATTTTTGATACTCTCTCCGAGCGCCGCAGCACCGCTTTAATCGATCATCCCGCCGACGTACTATTGTACTGTGTACGTGTTTGTACGCGGAAAAAGAGAGAGAGAGAGAGAGAGAGAGAAAGAGAGATGGGCCGTGTACATAGTGTGTGTGTGCGAGATATGAATCAGCTGGAAATTCATGCGCGCGTCAGCTGACGCGCGTAACGGCCGAACTTTTCCTTCCTGTAATCACTGCCAGAAGCTCCGCGCTCTCGCGTATTATAGTCTTTTTCTCGAGCTTGAATTATGCATCGGGTATATATACTTTCAGGCCAGTGCATTAGAAGGGATACATCTCCGCGCGCTGCTGCACTGGATTTCAATGTATAAGAGAGAGAGAGAGAGAGATGATATTATTTTCCGAAAAATACGAGCCGCGAAATCTCTCCTATTCTCCATGAATACTTCACAAAGCTTCGTCCTCGATGCGCTGCATGTGCATCTCTCTCTCTCTCTCTCTCTCGCGCCGTTTGAAACGTTGGATTATTTAGCGGGTTATTCCATCCTTGGAATAGCTTCGCGCTATCTCTCTCCCCCTTACACGCGGCGCTTGTCGGAGCCAATTTGCTGTCTGCTGGAAACGGCGAAAAATCTCCTATACACTCCTCCCCCTCATGTGTGTGTGCGTGTGTGTATACGGGGCAGCGCGGAGAAGGAAAATCTTATTTACACCGCAATCGAGTTAAGGGGCTGCCGCCGGGTGTCCTGCGCGCTTATCCTCTCTCTGCGCGCTGCTGCTGCGCGATGCTTTATCGAGCGAGTAATGAGTAATCTACTCTAATTTAAAGCATGCTTACATTTACGCGTGGCGAAGCATCCGAGCAGCACTGGATGAGGGAAGTATTCGGGTATACGGGAGGGGATGCATTTAACGCGACTTGCCAACCATTAGCCGAAATTTGCCGAGTGAGTCGAGTGTGTACGCACGCACTCTCTATACTGCGTGTCGTCTCTGTGGCCGAGGCCGGGCTTTTAATGGGATTAACTTTGTTTTAATTGCAACAACGACACGGTAAATACTTGATTTCGCATCGCGCTTTACCTAATACAGCTTTTAGCCCAGTGTATAATGACGAAGCGCTGTTTTACCGACAGAGTCGCCCCCTTATTTTGAAAATTTCAGACGCATCGAGAGCGGCTCACCAGCACTACCCGGGAGCCTTGGCGGAGCAGCGTCGAAGACCCCGACACCTCCTACTTGGCCTCGTCTGGGCCTTACTCCTACTGCAGCACGTCGACCTCGCGGCCACGACCAATAGCTCGGCCGGTCAAAAGTACAGCACGCGTGTGGTGCGTACGAGATACGGAAGCCTGCGAGGAGTCGTCTCGCGGAGCACGACCGAGGCGACGGTCGAGGTCTACCTTGGGGTACCCTACGCTACCCCACCGCTTGGCTCCCTGCGCTACATGCCCCCGATCACCCCCTCGCCATGGCGCGGCACACGTCTAGCCGACAGTATGCCGCCGGCATGCCCCCAGAAGGTACCCCGGCCCGACGGAAATACCCCAAGGGCCCAAAGGGCCTACCTCGAGAAAGTGGGACCTATGCTGGCCAATCAGAGCGAAGACTGCCTCTACCTCAATCTGTACGTGCCCAGGCCGCCCAGCGCTACCTTAGCCGCCGCCGCCGCCGCCGCCGCTGCCGCATCGCCTCATTCAGGTTGGTGAAGATTTGTCGTTTTTTCTATTTATTTTTCTATTGCTCTCGCGGCGACGCAGTCAACGCGTGTTTGGGAGCTTTGCGAGAGCTGAATCAATTTTAGAAGCAGGTTTTTATAGCGGATTTGGAAACGGCGAGCGAGAACGAGTATAAAAGTGGGGCCGTAAAAACGAGATGGAATAACAACAATTCTGCGCTGCATGTAATACTAATACTATATACACGCGGAGCTTTTATGTACAACCGGATACACTTTTAGCTTTGGATAAAAAAGCTGCCGCTGCTATCCTATTAGACTTTTAATTTATACTCGAAGCAGCTCTGCCATCTATTCTGAAACTCAATGCGAAAAAAGGCTAGTGAGTTTCCTGGAGAAGATCCATCGTGGTTTCGAATATATCCTTGTGTGATTATCATCGGCGGTGGAGGAAAAAAAGCTCATCTATACGAGAGCGAGATTACAGGATTTTCAGTTCACACGTTACAAAGCAAACGGACCATCGGACTTTTCACTCGGCTCGTCGTCGGTTATCGGCTAATTAAAAATAAATTACAGCCCCGCGCGCTCACGTATAAGCAGAAGCCGCGATAATGTATATCGGCCTTTCAATAAAATGCCTCGAACAAAGAGCTCATTAAAATCGCCGGATTCGTATATACTTGCGCTCTCTCTCTCTCTCTCTCTCTCTCTCTCTCTCTCTCTCTCTCTCTCGAATCGCGCATTTTGCCACCGCGGAGTTATTATTATAAAAAGGACGAGAGAGCTCGGAAGGGCCGCTTTTTAGCATAATAAAAGCTCCGGAATATATACCGGTAATTGGGTCATGTATCAAAGAACGCGAGCAAATTTTTCCGCGTCTAATAATTTTGCAGCTCGCCGGCGCAAGCTCTCTCACAAAACTTGGCGGGAAAACGCGAATATTTTAAAACTCCCGCGCGTGGAACACTGCAGTGAAGTAGGGAGAGCAGACCGGCACGCGGAAATTTAATTAGACTCAATTTTCATTCTTCAAAAGTACGCGAAGCCCAACTGCGTACGCGCGCGCGCTAGCGCAATCGATATACGTGTATATATATATATAGAGGAGGTGGTACGGTGGCGGGAAATTCAAAAGTTTTCCGGACTGATAAAATTCGCGCGTGCCTAAACTTTGAAAAAGGGAGCGTCGTCGTCGTCGACGACACGAAAGGGGGGGGGGGAGAGAGAGAGAGAGAGAGAGATAGTAATTTCGAGCTGACTGCGGAGGCGACGATATTTCACGTTAGCGCGCGCGAGCGCCGACTGCATTAATGCGCCGAAATAAATGATATTACGAAACGTCGACGCAAGGGGTTATTAGTTGTATCGGGCGAATGTACAAAAATAAACAGAGAGGGCTGTGTACAGCTCTTATACTCGTATCCGTATTATGCAAAATAAATATTGTTTAAATTATACGCGTATATTTACTCCCCTGACTCGTGAATAATCGAGTGAGCCGTCTCTCTCGATTATAATTCGAGCGAAAAGCTCGCCCGTATACGAGTTTGTTTGTTTATTCGTAAAAAGGACGTTTTTCGTCGAGGGCGATAAAAATATAAAATTTCGCGCGGAAGAGCTGTACACGTATACACGAGAGAGAGAGAGAGAGAAAAAGGGAGAAAAAAAGAGACGAGGTTAGTTGGCCTATTTCAAAGGAGGTAGTAGTATAAGTGTCAGCTGCCGCTGCATTCTCGCGCCTCGAGGCGATAGCGCGCGCTTTACATACGCGAAACTCTGTCCCTCTAGCAGTGATAGCGACGTTATAATGACGCGGTGATAAGATTCCGGTTGCAGCATCGCTAAATGGGACGCGTCCAGATGTTCTCTTTCTCTCTCTCTCTCTCTCTCTCCGCTATAATCTCAGGAGAATATATAAGGATTAATTAAAAATATACGCGCGTGCGGCTGTATCCTCGAGGACAACAAAGGGGATGGAGAGGAGAAGAATAAATAGACACATAGAGCAGGCTTTCAGGTCATCGGAGCCAGAGGCGCGTTGCCTCTTCAATTCCGTAGTGCATTGCAGTAGATTTAAAAGAAAGATTCTGCAAGCACCGCGGGAGTGAGGCGGCTTCGTGTCGAATCATCGCAATCATCCGGCCCCGGCCGCACCGAGCACTTCCGATAATGTCTGTGCTATGCCGTTGCCGCAGCCTCTGTATATATCTACGAGAGTATTTAAAAAGCGCGCGCATATTCAATCCATTAAACAGCTGCGCTTCTCGCATTGTGTCTGACTAAACCACTGACTGACAAGCTCGAAAGCACATATTTATATACAGCACGGAGGCTTTATATTTAGGTTAAAAGGGTCAATTTTTTGCATTCGCGCGCGCGCGCGATTCAAATGGTTCGAAGCTCAGCGCTCATGAAAAGGAGGCGGAGGAGCGGCTACTTGGCTCCTTTGGCGCATCCCTTTAGATAATTAAGCTTATGGACTTTTGAAGAGAGAAGCTCCTTTCCGACCCCCGACGCGCTGGCGGAGGATCTTAAATGGGAAGAAAGACGCGAGGCGTTTTTCATGCAAGCTGCTGCAAGAGAGCTTTGAGATATACGCATTGTATACCGAGCTTTCGTACACACTGCGGACTTGGCGGCGATGAAAAAGAGCCTTTGACGCGAGTAATTGGCCGGTGAATGTATAATGACGAAGAAGAAAAAAAAAGGAAGAAGAAAATATCGTCTCATCGCTCGGGCACAGAGGCTAACGAAAACACGGCCGAGCGAAGCTCTCGTGGAAATTTCGCCGACTCGTTGAAAATTTCGCGTCTACAAAGTTACGCGGGACGTGAGAGAGAGAGAGAGAGAGAAAGCAACAGTTCTCTCTCTCTCTCTCTTTGCCCTAATGAAGCCGAGAGATAACGCGGAGAGTGGTCGTCTCTGGAATAATAACGGCCCGGGCAAACAGGCTAGCGAAAATCATAATGAGAGAGAGGGAAGCTGCTGCAGCGGGTAATTTATGCGTAAAAACTTCACTGTACGCGTGTGTGTATGTGTGTTGATCCTCTGTGTCTATTTAGGTGGTCCGTCGTCCTCGTCGTCGTCGGATCTACTGCCAGCTCTGCTACTCGTCCACGGTGACTCTTACTCGTGGGGAGCCGGGAATCCGCTGGACGGAACTGCTCTCGCTGCTCACGGACGGCTCATCGTTGTCTCCATCAACTTTCGTCTAGGTATTTTAGGTGAGTCGATTTTACGCTTTTAACAAAAATATTAATCTATTTCGGCATCTCTCTCTCTCTCTATCTCGAATTAAAAGCTCGCCTCGCTCTATTAACCGATCCCGATAAAAAAGAATCGACTCGGAAGAAAAAGAGATGGGAAAAAAGGACGTCGACGAGAAAGAAAAAGATTTTCCCGCTCCAGAAAAGTTGCTAGAGGGGGGCAAGTGAAAAGTTGCGAATCCGAGGTCGGAAATTTTTTCCCGATCGACCGAGAAGAGCTCCCCGCGCTAATAGCCGCTTGATCTTTACAAATCGGAAGAGATAAAGACCGTCCGAGCTTGCGCGAGCTTATCTCGGCCCCACGTGTATTGTACCGCAAAGTCGTCTTGAATTTTTCAAAAAAAAAAAAAAAAAAAAAAAAAAAAAATGAAGAAGAGCGAGTAAATATTTCTCCGCGAATCCGTTTGCTCGGAGAGTCCATACAGCGGGAGAGAAGAAAGCTCTGTGTACACACTCGCGAAGGGTCTTTTCAAAGAGGAGGCAATAGACGATACGAAGCTCTGTACACCGCAGCTCGTCTCGCCTCTCTTCTTTTTCTCGGCAAATCGTCCGAACACGCGTCGTTTAATTATTCAACGCGCGCTTGATCAATGCCAGCGGGGGGTCCATACAGAGCGCATGGACGGACTTGCCTCGAAAACACCTTATCAAGCATCTCTTTCATCGAGCGCCGTGAAAAAAAAAAGAAGAAGAAAAAGAAGAAGAAGCTAGACGACTATATACCGCCACGTCCCTCTCTCTCGTCAAAGAAGGGCTGCTGTGCACAGTGGCGCGTGTATGAAAGGGAAGAAAGAGAGAGAGAGAGAGGAAAAAAGAAAAGAGAGAAAATGACGCCGGAGGCGAAGAACGCTTGAAAGCAGCGACGCCGGCGCCGCACACGCGTACAGCCTCGCACCCCTTACGGTCTTTGACGTTCGACGTCGCTCGCGCGTGTGCGGAGTAGCCGGCGCGAGCGGGTTTTTTAATCACCGCTTAATCGCTCCCGTGAATATTTTATCGTTCGATTAATCCGCTCAATGCGGCCGGACTCCGCAAACATCTTTCTCATCATCTTCGCTCTCTTTCTTCTTTTTTTTTTTTCTCTCTTCTCTCGAGGCGAGAGATTCTGAACGAGGGGTGACTCTGCGGGAAACACAATAGTCGCTAATTTCTCAGCGCTTATCTCTCTCTCTCTCTCTTGCTTCTCTGGAAAATCAATCCTCCCCCTGCTGCTGCTTCGTCAAATATTGGATTCGCCGAGAGAGAGAGAGAGAGAGAGAGAGAGAGAGACGTCTTGAGAGGCTGACTTTTATCAACGTTAATCAGCGAGAGCCTCTACCGCCGCTGCTCTCCCGAGAGTGTAAACGGATCGCTTTTCAGCATATCGCCCAGTGCGCCGACGAGAGAAATCAATATTGTACACGAGCAAGAGAGAGCTTTTTCAGCGCACTTTTGACGAAACGCACTCGCGCGTACGGCTGATAATAAAGCTCCGTTGTAAAGCTCGCGCGCGTTTATCTCTCACCCCGTATACGGGCGTTTTCGCGTCGAAGCGTAGGAAAAAAATAAATAATAAAAAAAATGTCGTTTCGTCGAATTCGCAGGTTTCCTGAAGACAAGCTCGAAGGGAAGCGCACAGGGCAATTACGGCCTCATGGACCTCGTGGCCGGTGTGCACTGGCTGAAGGAGAATCTGGCCGCCTTCGGCGGCGACTCCAATCGATTGACTCTGCTGGGCCACGGGACCGGCGCCGCGCTGGCCAACTTTCTCGCCGTTTCGCCGATGGCCAAAGGTACGTCTTTCTCCAGAGCGTACGTGCAAAGCTCCCCTGGTATTCATCAAACTTTCCCGCGCGCGCGCGCGGATGCTGCTCTCTCTCTCTCTCTCTTCTCTGTGTGCGGAGGTTACTCTCTGACGAGAAAATCGGCTGAGAGGAGAAGCTCTATACCGTATATATATGGGCTGCGAAGTGAGAGGGAGAAGATGCTCTAAGCGAGAAAGTTAGTTTATATCTTTGAATTTGCCGGGAGACTCTTTTCGAATAATTCATCTTTTGAATTTCCCGCCAATTCCGCCAAAGCTTTTTCGACTAATCGTCTTCTTTTGTACGCTTCAACGAATTCCGCGTTACGATCCTTGGTATAATGATTTCAAAGAAACGCCGCTCGCGCGCGCGCGCGCGCGTGTGTGCGTGGCTCGGGGCTTTGCAAAGTTGGCCAAATTTAAAATTTCCTTTCGCGTATAGAATGCACGCCCGAGCTTGAAAGCTTATTGAAAAGCGAATATATTTTCTCACGGGCTATCATAATGCCCATAGACGCGAAAGCTTTGCATAACAAGGAGGGCTTTGAAAAAATTATTTCTCAGTACACGCTAGTTTGCATCGGTTGTGCTATGCTAAAACTTCGGGTTAATCAGCGAACGTGCTGATTATACAGAGATTCAAGTTCACACAGGCGCGTCGGGAAAAAATTATTTCGAAAAAGTTAATTAAGCACAGCCGCGCGCCTCAATTACACAGCTCTCCTTCGGCATCCCTCGCATTAATGAAACCCGTTCGCGCGAGCGCTTTCGCGAGAAAAAAAAAGAGGAGGAATAAGGAGAGAAGAAGTAAAGCTCTCTCTCTCTCTCTCTCTCTCTCTCTTTCGCCCCATGAAAAATCCCCCAGCAGCAATCGAAACGGAAAGTAATTGCGGCTCTGGCAGGGGAATAACGAATTGAGAAAAGTCGCTCGCTGTGTGTACACATATATATATATATATATATATATAAGGCTATATATGGCATCTCTCTCTCGCACACATACGTACACACTACATCCTTAACAAGCTTTCTCGAGTATGCAAGCAGCTCTGACCCGACGTGCAGCCACTAACAATCTCGCTGGCCTGGATTGCACTGCCATTTCGCTAACGAACCTTTTGCGGTGTGCTCCTGCGCGCACCTCTTCTTCTTCTTCTTATTCTTTTCTTTCTTCCTCGCTATATGCTGCTGCTTTACTATTTCACCTTCGAGTCGTCGTAATAATCTACCGGCGACGCGACACTGCGCGTGTATTATTACGGCTTTAATCGCTGCTCGATGTAAATTTTTCACGAACAACGAAAAAAAAAAAAAAAAAAAATTACGTATTTTTATACTTTTATATATATATATAAGCTTAGGCCGATTATACCTAGAATATTCCGGCGCGAATATAAGAGAGATCGATTTGAAAGTCAGAGCTTGTTTACTGTTTTCATTCGATTATCCCGCACGATCGTGTATTTTCGATCAGAGCTGATATCTTTTTTTCGCTTTTTTCTTCCGGCAGAGCTGGTGGAGCGAGTCGTGCTACTGGGAGGCTCGTCGCTGTCACCCTGGGCTGTACAGCGTGAGCCGTTGGCGGTGAAGAGAAGAGTCGCCGAATTGGCCGGATGTCCCGGCGATCTTGAGCTGGACGACGTGGCGCCTTGTCTCAGGCTCAGGAGCGTCGAGGAACTGCTCGAACTGAGGCTCGACGTGCCGAGGTTCACCTCGGGATTCGCGCCCTTTATCGACGGGGCGATACTGCCCTCGAGCTTGCTCGGCAATCAGGTGAGTTTATACTTATTCTAGTGTAATAGCAAAATTTCAAACCCGTATGCTGTATAATATATACGCGAATTATACGCGCTTCCCTCGTCATTCTATATATATATAAGGATTGGTTAAATTATATGCGTAAAACTTTTAACGGCTCCTGCTCTCGATTTCAGAACTTTCAACCGACGGTGTCGTCATCGGGTCTGATGCCGCTGGTACCGGGTCCAGGTTCCGAATTCGCCAACTTCGGCGATCGGGACGTCCTCATGGGTCTCACTTCCGACGAGGCTTGGCTCGAGCTAACCGAACAAGATCTCGAGGTAAGATACACACTCTTATCTCATATTCGGAAGCACGCGCGCTAATCGCGCTGTTATATAACTCGGATTATCGCCCGCTCGCTGCTCTCTCGTTATCAAAAGCCTCCGACATGTGTATAGCCCGCAACGCACACAGAGGCCGGGGACTCGCTTGTTTTACGAGAGATTTCACTCTGATCCAAAAAGCAAACACAATCGAATCGCGCGCAAGTAGTTAACCCCGAAACAAGTCAGACCGCACGGAAGAGGGAGGGCAGATAACCCAATCGCGCGTGTAAAGCGTTCGTCGCGCTCGGCGGGTCAATTGATCCAGTTCGAGAGGAGTGGGAGGTAGAGCCGCGTGTTAATTGGCATAAATCAATTGCCGACGCTTTTTGCCACACCAAACAGAGCGGCCTGAACGAGACGCGCCGGGACAGGATTCTCCGAACGTACGTGCGAAACACGTATCGCTACCATCTCCACGAGATCTACTCGGCCTTGCGGAACGAGTATACCGACTGGGAACGCGGAGAACCTAGTCCGATCGCTATCTGCGAGGGTCTCCTGTCGCTGCTGGGAGACGGTCAGGTTGCGGCGCCGCTGCTCAGGTTGGCGCTGCTGCACTCGGCCACCGGCGGTAGAGGCTACTTTCTGCACTTCCAACCTGGCGAGCGACCTAGTCAGAAGGGCGAGGAATTGCCGTACTTACTGGGACTGCCGCTGCTGAGAGCAGAGGGCGCCAACGTGCCCGGCAATTACAGCCTGGCCGACGAGAATCTGTCGAGGTTGCTCGTGCACTACCTGTCCAACTTCATCAGGCGAGGGTGAGTCCATACCTGAAAACCTGATTTCGGTGTGTGTGTGTGATATACCTAACTCGGCTCTTTCGGTGATTTCAGCGATCCGAACGGCGCGGCGATGTCGTCGATGTCGTCTGCTTGGGCCTCGTCAGCCGACGTGGGCATAGCGAGTCCCCCCTTCTGGGACTCGTACGACTCGATCAACCAGCTATACCTGGAGGCCAGTCGCAGCGGCACGGAGATGCGCTCGCACTATCGCGGTCACAAGATGAGCCTCTGGCTGAATCTTCTGCCGCAGCTGCACAGGCCAGGCTACGAGATCAGCATGCGGCATCACCACCTGGCCGAGAGTCCTGCCCTCTACGAGGGCGCTGTCAGGCCGCAATCCATGGCTATGCCCATACCTGCACCACCACTACCTCTGCCGTACCCCACCGAGCCTTCCATCTCCAGTTCGGCGGCAATCAGCTCGACCATGGCCACGACGACCGACTGCACGCCTAACCTCACCAGCAGCATGATCCCCGGCGCCGGTACCGCTTCCACCAGGTAGTTGCGCTTTTTTTTCCAATTCCGCTGACACAACGTCACTCTCCGAGTATAAACCTGGAACTTTGATCGACAGCGGTGACATCGGCTCCAGTCCCAACAACCTCCTTCGCAAGCTAGCCTCCAGTCACTACCAGAGCTACACGACTGCCTTGACGGTAACCATAGCCGTCGGGGTCTTCCTGCTGCTGCTCAATATCCTCATCTTCGCCGGTATCTATCATCAGCGAGACAAGACTGGCACGCTCACGGCTGGAATCGATCAGGCAAGTTAGCGCGCGCGGTTTAACCGTAAGACGGGATTCCTCGTCGTATTATATTTATTTAAGGGCCGTCTCTCGCGCATTATAAATTCAAATTCATCGAATATTTGCGCTCTCTCGCTCGACCCGTTCACTTTTCCTTCCCTCTAATGGCATTATTGACTGTGATACAAAGTTTCGACAGGCAAAGAGAGCGGCATCCATAAAGATATTTTAGGGAATGAAATTTCGCTCCACTCGCTTCTATATGAATAATGCAACGTAGCACTTCGCGAGCTTCGCAAAATAGCGAATAACATCGAATGAGCGAGCAGCGCAGTGTGTGTATCAAAGTATCGATTTCCAAGTACAAAAACCCTCAAATACCTTTCACTCGTTGCAGTGCTCCCTGGTGGCTCTGGACAAGAAGAAGGAGGAGCTCCTGGAGATCGGCTGCTCCGGCGGTCTTCTCCAGCGCGACTCGCCGAGTCTCTCCAAGCTTCACACCGGCTCCTCGTCGACCACCCACGCGAGCAAGCGTTCGCTCTCCACCTTCGTTCTCGCCGATTCACCGAGCGACAGCGGCAGTCCCGTAGCTCCCCACAAGACCAAATTCGTCGACGAGCTCGAGCACATGCAGCTCCAGGAGTACGAGTGCAGCCAAAGCTCGTACTACTGTCCGAGTCCGTCGAGCCAGAGTCGGTTACAGCAAAGGACCCCGTCGCCCTGCGTCGACGCGACTATGGCAGCGCAGGACGACGGCCTCGACGAGGATCTACCCGATCCACCGCCGCCACCCAAGAGCCCGGCTCCGGCTCCTGGGATGATGTGTCCGGGTATTCTGAGGCAACCCGGGACTCCTGGCAGTGCCAAGAAAAGGGTCCAGATACAGGAGATATCTGTTTGATTTCATTACACCGACGATCTACGTTATATTTGCGTAATATTGTTTAGATGAGAAAAAAAGAAGTCTTATTTATTGTTGGATTTTATTGACACGAGTTTATATATATATATATATATATATATATATATAAGATTTGGGAAGGGGAAGAAATAAATGATGGTTGTGTGATTCTCTCATTATTATACATACGATATTACGATGCACGTTGTATTGCGTATTATACATATTATAATCTCTCTGTCCGAGGAAAAGAATTGATTTATTCATACGTTGACTACTACCATGATGTGTTAATATATGCGAATATAATATTATATTGATTATATAGGGACAAATTTTTTAAAGGGCCGTTATAATCGAGAAGTATATGATTATATTATATGAAACAATAAAATGTGTTCAATATACGACGGATGTATAATTAGGGGAAAAACGACGTAAGAAAGATGCCAAAAAAAAAAAAAAAAAGTAATAATTGCACATCACGCGACTCTGTAGAATCTCAGGCGCGTTATGCGTATATAATTCCGATACTCTTCCGAACCCGCATATACTTTTTCTTCTCTTATTCCATAAAAAATAATACGGTGAAAGGCATATTGCTATGAAAGTTATGACTAGTTGACTATAATCCACTGAATACGGGTGCCAAATACACAATGTAGCCGACGAGAGAAAGAAAAAAGAGGACAAGATTATGCACACGAGATACGGGATTGAGAGTATAACGAACTCGTAGAACACGATCACATCATCCGAAGAGGAATTATAAACAAAAAAAAAAGAGAGAGAAAACGATACACAGGACAGAGACGTAATAGCGACAGAGAGTTTGCTGCGCGTACACAGCTTGGATACGCAAGGAATTGATAATTCATACATAGACTTTGTGATCGCTTAGCTTAGAAAATTTTAATCTCCGTAATAGAGGCTCGACTATACGTAGGGAGACGACGACACACGATGAACCGAAACGTAACCATCGATAAGGGGCCTCGCGCGAGAGAAGAATGAAATGACGAGCTGTATAAAATTGAATTTTCGGTTATTCGATTCGCATTATGTATAACACGGGCGTCAGACGACGTTGTAGATGTAAATCCGCGCGTCATTACACGCGCCTCGCGTTTATATATATATATATATATATATATATATATATATAAATAAATAAATAAATATAAATAAATATATATCATAGGACAGAGGAGAAGAGAACACACGACGAGTCGCTGGGGGTGCTCACGTATAATACACAATTAACACAGACGCTCACACAAACACACAGATACACAGTTGAACCAGGACAAATAAGAGAGAAACGTCCCCCTCCAAACCCTTCCGTGTTAGTTTCGTTAGCTGGAAGAAACACACTTGCCAAAGTTCGCGATATTATTATATAATACGATAAAGAAAAGAAGAAATAATAATAATAAAATAAAATAAAACGTTCTGTCGTCGCAGCGTCTCGATCTTCGCGAGATCGAGTCGCCTTATAAAGAAAATATACGTAAACCGTGATACGTAACGGAACGCACAATTCCTTAAACAAAAAAAAAAAATGAAAACTTGAATAGAGACGAAAAGATGAAGAATTGTACATATATAGAATTCGCGCGTAAATTCATTACATAAGCAGAAAAACATAAGGTATCAATCGATAATTAACGATTATATACATATAAAATTAATATAACGTAAACGGGATACTATTAATAAAACGTAGAGAGGCGAACCGCGCGCGTGTGAGCACTCCTGGTCTTCCTTTAAACTAATCGATTAACGACGAGCATTTAAAAAGAAGAACAATTCAGCTTAAAAGCCAAGAATAGTATTGTGAAAAAAAAAAAAGAAAAATATTGAGTATTCGAGTCCAGCGAGTAAACAAACGATAAAAGCATCGCAAGAGCGTTTCGCGAGCTCGTCAGTTTGTCCAAGTGTCGATGCGTATACAGCGTTTATATTGAGGAACGATCGAGCGTATGAATAAAAAAAGAGTCGATCGACGCGCGTGTGTCGTTCACTTTTTTATAACAAAAAACGCACACGAGCTCGTATGCAGTCGCCGCAACACAAAATAAGACGCAGTGTATGCACACGCGGACAGCGAACGAGAGCGCGAAGATCGATCGATCGATTTGTCGTCGATTTTCTTGAATTGTAAAATACGAAAATGAGAGACGTGGTATTATGTACCGCATACACACACACACACACACACACCCACACACACACAAAAACACTGTATCGATTCAGCGCTGTATACTCTCTCGCACGCAGAAAGAGATATAGCAGCGTTACAAGTACTGGCATGTAAAATGGCGCGTCTATTGATGTTTCGAACGTTGGAATTTGTTTAATGAATACCTATATATATATAATAAAGAATTTAAAATAATAACAAATAACATTCCTTACACGCATATGCGTCTATCCATATCTGCTATATATAACAAATATTTCCTTAATTCAATCTTCAAGCTGATGCGAGAATTAGAATTTCAATCCAGCGAGAGTGCAGCACTCTCAGGGCCTTTTTATATGGAATTAATCTAATATGCCCCCGAGAGAGGCGACGCACAATGAACGCGTTCATCGAATTTCCAGATATATCTTCTTTTCTCTCTCTCTCTTTCGCGTCAAGCGAGTCTGCGCAAGCTCCCTTTCTGGACTTGCCCAATTTACCGGGCAAGTCCGCGGCCTGTTTACACTCTCTGCGCCCAATTAAACTTGCCGCCAGAAATGTGTCATCATCCGCATGAGCTTTAGCTCGCGACAGAATGTCGGTATATATGGCGTGTCGTGTAGTTCGTTTTTCATCTCAAACTTTACGAGAGACTGTTTTTAGAACTCTGTATACGCAGCCGCTACACACATCAAGCTCGAAACTTTCCTCATTATACGAGCGCGCTGATTGTTACGCGATATAAAAAAAATCGATACAAAAAATTGCGTAGACGCAGAGTTTTTAAAATTCGATTAAACGCTTTTGTTGTCTTCTTTTTTTTTGTTCGCTTTGCCAGAGAAAATAATTCATGTCCTGCGCAACGAAGAGGAAAAATGCCGCGTATTGCTGATCGATAATGTGTATATATAGGTGCGCAGGAGTATAGTGGATACAGTATATGTATATAGAAGCTCCTGATAAAAATCCGCCATCTTGAGAGCACTTGTATATATACTCGCCGGTGCAGCGCAGCGACGGAGAGAAAAAAAAATTCCGCGGTCGTATATATAAACGTTTTATTGCGAGCGAGATTACGCAGCGATTTGTCATTGCAGATTCTTGCAATTATTGTTTATTGCATCACGACAGAGAGAGATCGATACCGTTACGAGCTGATAACGAAATCAAGTCAGATGTTATTTCCCTTTTTTTTTTATTTTATTGTACACATTTCATACCAAATCTGTCGTATCGTAAATAACAAGTGTATGAGTAGAATACAATGATAATAATATAGAGATTTAACAATAATAGCGCAGTTGAACCAATTGTTTGGGTTTTCAAAAATATCATAGAGGCTCTAAGTATTGCACATATGCGTAAAGAATAATAAAAAAAAAAATAATAATAATAAAGAAATTGGCACGGTTAAAATTAATCGTCAGCTCTCGGTATTTCAAAAATACGCAAAATGGTTAAAATAAAAAAAAAGTTGGACAGCAGTGGCTTCGATTAACGAAATAGAATCGATAAATTTTCCTAGAGTTACTCGTGTAGCTGCTTATCTGACTTATTCGTTAACATTTAACAATGAGATACATTAAAATTTGTACAAAGATTTCTCTCCCTTGTTCTCTCACTCGAGCACGTCAGCTTTCTCGATAAACCTCCAATAGTCGTATTATATTATGGAAGAAGAAAAAGAAGAAACCGTACGCAGTGTCGATGAGATAGTTACGTATATTCAAGAAAAATTTCGCGCCGTTCTTCTTTCTCTCCTTGTCATTTTTCTTTTATCACAAACCTACATGAGAATTAGTCAGCTTTCAAATGGATACTTAACGGTAAGTAAAAATAATCGATCTTATCAGACCGTCTCGTACTGTGTCCGATGAATTCCCAGTTCCAAAGCAGAATAAAACGTTATCACAGATTTTGTTTTGGTTGCAACTCGCTAGCGGATACCAGCCCTCTCTGTTAAATACAACTCCTATTTTGTATAGCTGAAAGCGAGCGATATTGATTATTGGAGAGAATTGCAAAATTTGTTGCTGAAAGAAACTACTCGATAAAGGAGCAAATGATTTACCTTGTTCTTTTGAACGTATACTGGACGATTAAATGTAACTTCTATCAAGTCTTGAACATCGACTTTTGTGCTGAAATGAGTATACGTCAAGCGGGTGCCATAAGCGTCCAGAAGATGGGCGTACAAAATCTCCGTGTAGGACGATTTCGGAGGCTGAGTATTATTTGGCTGTAAAACGAATCAAAACGTTAGAGACAATTTCCTCTACGTTTTCTCAACAAATAATCACGTATATCTTATTACCATATTTAAAATTTGCGATGGAACTTGCAAACCCAATACGCAGATGTTCTTGTCGACTACGAACGTAACGGTGCAGTCCAATATGTTGTCGTTATAAACTTCTGTCTGTTGCTCCACCGACCGTATGCAATAGTATTTCGGAGTATCCCGGGCTTCGACGTTCGCGATCGCCACTGGTCTACCCTGAGAACTACTGCTACCGCTGCTCTCTCCTGCACTTCTCCTTAAAGCAATGGGCTCTACAATGGAGCTGGATTGTTCTCCCGCGATGGAGAATGGAAGGAATGAGGAAGACGTAACTAAGTTTATCGGATGTTCCTCCAAATCGTAAGGACGCCTTCCAAAGATAGTCACTGGCTGAGATCTCTTTTTCTAAAACATGAGATAAAAGCTCGTTAACTTGTTAACTACAAATAAAATACCTGAATGATAAAACTTTGAGACTCACAGAAAAGTCTGTACTAAAAACTTGACTGAAAACATTAGTTCTAATTTGGCTGTTTGTAGTGAAGCCTTCGGGCAATGCAGATTCACTGTTCCTAGATGAAATATTCATCAGTAGTGCGAAAGCTTCTTCTTGTGACAACAGTGGAGACTTTCCAGGTCCTTCCGCGAATTCTTGAGGAGACAGGGTAAGAAATCTAATTTTAGTTAAAGCATTTCCAATCACAGTTTTCAAAGATTTTGGATCTGAGGCATCCAAGGATTTTCTGTTGCATTCCGCTTTAGCCCACTTTTCCAGGGCATTGAACAGCTCTATTTCTGAACTGACTTGCAATTCATCCTGATCAAGAATAGTCATTACAGTCGCTTGCTCTACGTCGTCCCAGCTGGATTCGTTTAACACCTCGTTGGTCTTTAAGCGCATGATTTGCAGACATTTTTCCATGAGCACCGGCTCTTCAAACAACTTTGCAAACTCGTAAGCTCGACAGGCTTTCTTGGGGGAAAGATCGGACCACAGAAATTTTGTGCACTCTTCGACCAGGAAAGGCAGCATGTACTTCTTTGCACAATAACACAGTTCACAGGCAAGTTCAAAGGATCCCAGATCTACTCTATCCGTGTAGATATACTCTAGCAGTGCTTTGAAAGCCTCTGGCTGCACATCTCTTATGGGTATAGGATCGTTCTTCTCTGCCATACCTCCGTAGAACATTGCCTCGAATACCGGACTCGACATTGCCAAGAACACTTTGTGTCCCTCCAGTATCTGTTGGTTTGGCTCTTGACCAACGATGAACTTGCAATCCGACCTGACAAACAAAGTAACAAACTCATCAATGCGAACCGATGAGAAAAAGCTAGCGATCAAGACCGACAAAATACATACCACTGCCCCATTTCAAGCAGGTACTGACTCCTCTGTGCGACCTTCTGCTTGGTCGTTTGCCAGTCATAGGGCAACACCATAGCTCCTCTATGGCTTTCGCTGAGCTTGTCCGGATCCAGTTCTGAGCCTGTACACGCACATGCACTTCAGTAATGAGCAGCAGCAGCTGCAGGAGCCAACCTCCTCCGCATTCGCGCGCTACACAAAGCGTAGCCTCCTGCGCTCCGCTAAGTCCGATAAAGTCGTCGGTCTATTTCAGTGCGCCTCGTGCCGTGAATTCTAAAAATAATAGCCGAGTTTGACATAAACAATGAACGAGTCCGGGCCAACGCGCTCTCTCGCTATGCATGTATCACGCACAGTGTATACACACACACACACACACACACACACACGCGAGCACTTACCCCCGGGGCCAGGACGACCTGGACGACATTTGTCTGGTTCTCTCACATCGACGGGGCTGCTGCACTTCCCTCTCGGGACTTGTTAGCTTGTAAGTGGCCACACGAGCCGGAGACTACTGTCAAAACAAACGCCCAAAAACAGCAGATTAGAGGGTTCAGTCAGACGTCGGAAGGTCGTCGTCGGCGCCGCCGTGTGTGTTGCGACGCAAAACGCTTCTACCACCTAATATCCGTAGGATATGTCGGACTGGTATGCAGCAGCTCCATATCAGCTCTCTCCTGGTCCTCTCTCTTCCCTATGCTGCTCCGTCGAGAAAAGGACGTCCCCCACAGCTGCGACCCAGCTTCTCAGCTGTCGGTAAGTAAGTATTTTAGGTATTCGCGTTTTTTTTGTATTCCCGAAGTAGACACTCGCGCTCACAGATGGCTTTCCGACTCTGGAGGTTAGAGTGGCACCGTGTGCATGCTCCTGACCATCTCTGGACAGCGCCTTATATTTCTGTTCTGCTCTGTGCCGGCTATCGGCGCAACAGATGAAAGAGAGAGAGACTATATTGAATCATTTTGATTCCATATGTCGTTATTTTTCTAATCAAGAAGACAACGATATTAATCGCGAAAAAGTGATAAGTTAGCCATGGCAGACGATATCGAATTGTTCACCTCTATTGGTTTGACAAAACAAAAAGCAGCGGAAACACTCAAGAATGCGCAAGTTACTCAAAATTTAAAAAGCGTTATCAACGAGGTTCTGCAGCACAAGGAAATTAGTGCTGTCAATGGGGTTCTATTGTATCATCTTGCTTCGAATTTGAAAGCTCAGATCGTACACCGGATTCCATTTCTCGTACGCTACGTGGTAGATGAAAAACTGAATACAGTGCAGCGGTTGGATTGTGCTCTTGATTACTTATTGAATCACCTGAAGGAAGATGTGGACGTTAAAGAGTTCGAAGAATTTTGTGGAATAGGAGTGGTAATCTCACCTGAAGAAATCGAAGAAGAAGTTAAGAAGTATGTAAACAAATTCAAGGATGAAATCATTGAAAAAAGGTACAAGTTTAATACTGGTCTTATTATGCAAGAACTTAGAACTTCTTTGAAATGGGCAGACGGCAAAGCTATCAAAAATGAGATTGACATCCAATTGCTTGATTTGCTTGGACCAAAAACAGAATTGGATAATGTTAAGGCTCCTAAAAAGTCTAAACAGCCGAATCAATCGCAACCAAAAAATGTGCCGGATGCCTCAAAGGAACCAGCTATTAAAAAGGTTGCGGAACCGTTGAGCATAAATGAATTGATAAAAACCAAAATTCATTTTCATAAACCTGGAGAAAATTTTAAAACCGAAGGTTACGTTATAACACCAAACACTGAGAAGTTATTAAAGGAACATTTGGCTATCACTGGCGGAAAAGTAAGAACGAGATTTCCACCAGAACCAAATGGAATCTTACACGTTGGTCATGCAAAGGCTATAAATATCAATTTTGGATATGCTGCAGCATACGACGGTTCTTGTTACTTGCGCTACGATGACACAAACCCAGAAAAAGAAGAGGAAAAGTTTTTCACTGGAATTCTTGATATTGTTCAGTGGCTTGGCTATGTCCCTGCCAAAATAACTCATTCTTCTGATAACTTTGATTTGTTGTACAAATGGGCCTTGTGTTTGATAAAGAAAGGTTTAGCTTACGTTTGTCATCAAACCAGCAGTGAAATGAAAGGTTTTAACCCTGTTCCTAGTCCATGGCGTGACCGACCTGTAAGCGAAAGCTTGAGAATCTTTGAAGACATGAAAAATGGATTGCTTGATGAGGGTGAAGCTACACTACGAATGAAACTTACTCTTGAAGAAGGAAAGCAGGATCCTGTTGCATATCGTATTAAATTTGCTCACCACCATAGAACAGGAAACAAATGGTGTATTTATCCAACATACGACTTCACGCATTGTCTTTGTGATAGTATTGAACACATAACACATTCACTTTGTACAAAAGAATTTCAGTCTAGACGGTCTTCGTATTATTGGCTTTGTAATGCTCTTGATATATATTGTCCAGTACAATGGGAGTACGGAAGATTAAATGTGAGTTACACTGTTGTTTCTAAAAGAAAAATAGCAAAACTCATTGAAAAGAAAATAGTTGATGACTGGGATGATCCAAGATTATTTACTCTGTCTGCTCTGAGAAGAAGAGGCTTCACTCCTGAAGCTATCAACCGTTTCTGTGCTCAAATGGGTGTTACTGGAGCACAAGTTGTGATTGATCCATCTGTTCTTGAAGCTGCAGTTAGAGATCACCTAAATGTTTCAGCCCCTCGTCATATGGTTGTATTAGAACCACTTAAATTAACCATAGTTAATTATGAGCATAATGCACCAGTTATTATGGAAATCCCAGATTTTCCAGGAGAGAAAGATAAAGGAGTTCATTCGGTTGTTTTTGATCAAATAATCTACATCGATGCTTCTGACTTCCAGGAGGAAGCCGAAAGTAATTTTAGACGCTTGACCTTGAAACAGTCTGTTGGCTTGAAATACGCGGGCATTGTTGTCAAAGTGATTGAAATAGAACGAGATGCTAATGGAACTATAACAAATATAATGGTGCAACAAGAACCCGTTTCAGAAACCACGAAACCTAAGGCATTTATTCAGTGGGTATGTCAACCAGCAATAGCAAAAGTGCGAATTTATGAAAAATTATTTGAGCATAAAAATCCAGAAGACATAAACGAAGTGCCTAATGGATACTTGAGTGATATTAACTACAACAGTAAAAAAGAAACCGTCGCATACATTGATCAAAATTTGAAAAAAATTATTAAGCCATTTGCAAAATATCAATTTGAAAGGATAGGATTTTTCTCTGTTGATCCTGATTCAACAGCTGAAAGGGCTGTATTCAACAGGACCGTAACGCTAAAGGAGAGTAATTTGAAATGATGAAAATCAAACTGAGAAATTTTAATCTGCAATAAAGCTGAAAAAGTGCAAACTTCTAAATATTGTCTAATAATTCGTAAATCCTATAAAATATCTTCCCTTGCTCCACAATTTAACTCCACAAGACCGTTCAACATAGTATATAATTTTTAAACTATAATACGACGAGTAAATAATTATTTTTGAAATTTAAATTAAAACATTTTTTAATTAATCGAACGCTTACCTACCGCGGTAACAAGTTAACTCGATAGGTAAGCACACAAGTGCGGGTATATGTATATGAATTCGACTTTACCGGCCGGTAGTAACTACCCAATAAAAAAAAGCGGCCGCGGTACGCAGCTTTCTACTCGTCTATACTTTTACTGGTGCCACAGCTGCAGCTTGTCAATATAATCACCTTCGACCGCACAGGAACACAGAACACTGTCGTAATAAATGAACCTGACTGAGATCGCAACAACGACAACAAATGACTCGGACCAACTGGAAGGGGTTAGAATCGTGAGTAATATAGGTAGAATAATACGACTTGCTCGCCTTGCTGGTCGTTTTTTTTCCGTTTCTTTGACTATTATAACGCGGAAATCACGCTCTGTCATTTGCAGGAAGGGAAATCCCAGACGGATCGGACACTGACCAGTAGTGTAATCGCGTATCTGGCTGATATGCGTAAGAGAAGATGCTCTGCGGTGCAATAATAGTATCTAATATACGTGGAGTAATTTAGGGTAGAAGGAGTGGGTTGTATTGTTGACCAGGATTTGAGGCATGTGAGAGTATCTCTTTCGAGACCATTCCTTTGATTAATATGTCAGATTCGGACTCTGTGTGGACTGATGGAATTGTTCCTGACTTTCCAGTCATCACTGGATTGCATTCAACAGGTAAGGTATATTTGTTGTTATTGTTCAATGATGAATTACCGTCTGACTGATGCATCTGATTTTGTAGAGCTAGAGCGGCTAAAACTAATTGTAGTCAAGGGAACTGTAACAAAGACAAATTTAACGTTTAATGAACTTCAGCGTCTAGGCCGGAGTAGCAAAGGTCTTGTTCATGGTAAATTGCTAGTGCTGATGTCATTGATTGTTTATAAAAGTTTGAATACAGTTGTTTACATGCAACTTTTTTGCAGATGATGTAAGAAAGTTTCTTTGGCCGAAACTGTTAAGGTTACCAGATGAGGAGCTCAATATGCTTGGAGAGGACCTTGAAAGTGTACATAAACTTATAGATGATGAAATATATCAACAAATACTAAAAGATGTAGCTCGTAGTGGCAGTCATATGCCTGAAGATACCTCAGAGGATGCCATGGAGAAGTTCCATAAGGAATTAACACAGATCATATGCTGGGTACTCTCAAGGCATCCGGAATTAAAGTTAGTGAAATCCTTCTTTCAATTCTGCACTTTATTACTTGCAGTTTCTAGAGGTTTAATTAATTTCACAGCTATTACCAAGGTTATAATGACGTGGCTGCAACAGTTTTGCTAGTCATGGGCCTGCATCAAGGATTGCATGTTCTAGAAAAGATATCCCTAACGTTTTTAGAAAGATTTATGGAGAAAACAATGGAAAAAGTCAATCAAGAACTTTTTTACATATTTGCATTACTGGATAGAGAGCATCCAAAACTTTTGGAGCATTTGGAAAAGTAACCACCACTAAATCATTACTGAGATATTGTATATTCAATGTAAACTATATATCTTATATTACTTTGATGTTACAGCGTAGAATTATTTCCTCATTTCGCTCTGGCTGAGTATACCACATGGTATGCTCATAAATATGCCGAAAACAGAAAATTACTTCACAGACTGTTCGATTTCTTTCTCGGAAGTCCACCCTTGATTCCTTTATATTTAAGTACCAAAATCGTTGCATATAGAGATAAGGAGATTTTTAATACAACGCCTGATATGGGACATACTCATAAAGTTCTTAGCACGGTAAGGAGCGTTGCAATTGATTTGAGATTATTTTACTCGTGTTGAATGTAACGCGTCATTTTTACGTTTCCAGTTACCTGATGATTTGCCATTTGAAAAACTACTTTTTCATTCTACAAAACTGTACCAACAGTATCCTCCAGAGTCGATAGATAACGACGTCCGGGATTTCGATTACAGAAGAAGACGAAAAGAACAAGAATGGAGAAACAAAACCGAGGCGATCCGTTTGGAGCGCGAACGACAAAGAAAATTAAAAGTATCTCGCACACAACCGCGTATCCCATATCGTTTAAAAAGTTACAAAACTATTACAGTTGTTACTATCTTAGCCATTGGTTTGTATGCGTTTTTAAAAAGCTCCTCAGGGCTCAACTGACATTAGCTCAACTTTTTTGTTTTGGTTACCATTTGATTCCATTAGGCTTCATGCATTATCATTTTTTTTTATTTTGGAAAAATTATTTTGTTCAGAAATTTTGTAGAATCAAACTTTACAAAACGATGTGCTGAACTGTAATTATAATACATTCAAATCAAAATTATAATTCTTATCTTTTATGAGATTTATAGATCTTTTAAAATTTTAAACGGAACTTTGTTCCTTTGTTGCACTTTCTGAAGATAAGTTGTACTATATACTTTATAATGGTGAATGTCGGCAGGTGCTTGTGTGATAAATGTTTTAGGAAAAATCTTGAGCATTCCTCTGCTGCCTTTATAAATCGTGTTCAGTCAAGATGAACACTAAACATGAGGTGTAAAAATTATATATATATATAGGTACATCACTTCCACTCCAAATATATCACATTCATTGAAATGTGTACCAATGACAGTGCAGTGGAAGTAGAGCTAAATACTTTTTATGTATGTAAAACCTAGATATACAATGATATATTCTGCGAAAAATATTGTACGTAATGTATTTATAATAGATTATCAATGTATGAAAAATCAGTATAAAAGTATTTATTGTTTATTAAAAATTTGTTTTCTTAAATACTGACTTTTTATTTATTGCGATATCCGTATTATAGAAATATAATTGGAATTGGTTAAATAGGTACACACATATTTATTAAAAAAAACTATATCTTTATTTAATTAAATACATTTTGTTAATAACTCTTGTATTATTAACGACGTTATAAAACTATTGCAAATGGCTGTAATAGAATATCATTATTTTCACAGCACTAATCAGTCAAAATGAAATCGATTTCACGGGATGTATGACGAGAAAATTAAATATTACAATGGAAGTATTGCGAGATTGAAATTGAAAATCATATAAAAATCCATATACATGTAAATATGGATAATCTCAAACCTTTGAAGCTTCATGGCTGCTCTTTTATAATAAGATTGAAAATCACGCAAGATAAGACCTTAGATCACTTGTTACAATATCTTTAAAACTCCAGAATAAAAAACACTAACACTAAATTTATCGCATTGTTCATTTCTGCTTGAGGTACGCGGCTCGCATGCACAACTTAAACAATTATAAATTTTCTTAGCAGCTTATCACTTTAACAATCATAAATTCTCTTAAAATTTTAAAACGTTTCTAATGTAATCCAGCACTGAACCGTTGTTCAAAATTTGCATATGATTGACTCCTGGAAAAGGTTGATGATAAATTTTTTGCTTTTGTTTGTTAGTCCAATAAGTGCAGCCTTCTAAACTCCTTAAATTGACAGTCCCATCTCCATCCCCTGGTATTTGTTGTGGATATCCATCTATGGATATTCCAGGCTTGTAAAATAGTCTAAAAAGTACAAAAGAAAAATAAGTTGGAGTACAATTTACCATGAAAAGTCATACAGATGTTAAAAGCTGCTTACCTTTCAACTGTATCCACTTTGACTCCATGTAAACAATGTAGCTCTACACCTGGTGGCCTAAAGTCTAGTTGGAATTTTTCATTATCTTTACGGAATTCCCATCCGTTTGGCACGTTTATATCTCTGTGAATACATACAGAAGTGTTAAATATTTTCATACATTTTTAAAATGAAACAAACAAACGTGATGAAAACTTACATCAAGTATTGCCTCATATCAGCAAATGTGTAATTTCGCAACTGAGTTTGCACAAGCACTTCATCCTCCTTCCAGAACAATTTTGAAGGCAGCAACCACCCAAGGCTTGGACTAGTAATCTGTTGATCCTTTAATATACTTTCTCGCAATAGATAAGCTCCCAAATCGTCACCAATGGCAAATACTTTGAGCGCCTTGACTGATCCTCCCCAGGCACCAGCAAGAGTTATCAATGAATTGATATATTTATCTTTCCATTTCTGACTCTGGCGCTGTAGAAATATCAACGACATTGGCCCTCCCATGCTGTGTGCCACTAGAGTGACAGGTTGGTTATTATTCATAATATAAGTTTCCTCCACAAGGTCCTTCAGTTTAACAAAATATTCATCGTTCTCATCTGCAATTGAAAGTTGACAACCAAGAGATTAGATAAAGCCCATTATTAACATGAAACACATTTAATTTGTTATCTCTAATAATATTAGATTACAGCCCGTCTGGAAGCTTCAAATGAGTCTTAATAAATTCTCTGCTAACAAAGAGCATGTTAAAACTTTCACTTACTTGGTCCTTTCCTAAAGTCGTACGGTGCTCCCCTCAGGGATACATTACGAATATATCCTAAATCCTTGACAAGCATATTGGCAATGTCTTTGAAGTAAGCACCTGGCGAAGCCTTACTGGGATCCAAGTACTCCACAACAAAAGAATCTCCCCAGCCCGGTATCCTGATATCCACTCCATCGGGATTCCTGCTTTTCCTGGTCTCATTGTTGTACAGCAGTTTCATGTTATCGATCTGAAAGACATACCACATATTACATACTTCTAGAACCATCCATTATTCCAATATATGCTAATTCAAATTACCCAGCAGTCTATAATTATCGGAACCAGCAGTTCCAGGTTCAGCCAAATGTTGAAGAATCCAGAGGATACCTTCTCGCACAGGTAGTGCACGACGGTAGTTTTGTTGACACTTGCCTCAACTTGACTCCCGCCATCTCCAGGAACTGGGAAAGCGAAACAACGATACGACGTTTATTTTTAGCTTCGTCACGTCCATATATAGATAACAGCGATATACAACGCCGTAAAGAGCAAAATACTTACCGAAAATAACAGGCGATCGCTGATTACCTCTGAATCGAAAAGTCTGTGTCAGAGATATGCAGCAGAACAACAACAGGGCCAAACAGGACACCGATCCCAGGCGCATAGTTTTCGTCCGTTTTGCGTCGATAACAACAAACACTTTCGATTTCTCTGTTATTGTGTCAGACTCTTTTTACACCGTTGTGCAATGCGGCGAACGCTAGCTTATGGTTCACTTTATTGGAATCCTACGTCGGCATAGCCCGCAACGGCCACCGAACTGACAGAGCTTTGAGTTTATACTGAGGTACAAATCTTGGAGAAAACAATCAAGCGACAGCCAACGCGCGCGTGGGTCAACATCGCGCGATCAGCTGTGACGCAGCAGCAGCGTGTTGCGCATGCGCAGTGCTTCAGGAAGCAGACGACGCCATCAGGAGACGTGTGACTGCAGTATATATAGATATATATATATATATACACGAGCACTTCTTGCGTCGCGTTTATTTTTTTGTTTTGACTGTGCAGAGGTGGCGCAAAAGAAAGAGCACTCCATCAAACAACTTTGTTTTGCTCGGCGCTGTTACGCTTCCCGATAATGATAAGCGTCGCTGCTTTCACTTCAAGGCCGTGTACAATAATTTCCCCTCCGTTATAACGACTTATTTGTTTTTCTCGCGACTAAAAAAAAAAAAAAAAAATACACCATAAATCTGTCGACGATTAACAGTCCCTCGAGCGTAACATAATCGTTTCACGAGAGACTGAGATATATGGACTTGTTAAATCGATGAGTATAAAATATCGTCGTACCATCCCGCGAGCGAGCGCTGATAGGTACCGCGATATAAACATCGCGTGCTACGGCTGCATTTAAATCAGCTGTGAGGTGCGCACAAGGTGGCTCCGAGCATGCGCCACTGACTCGCAGGGGCGCGACAACGCCGAGACGCCGTGGAGACTGCGGTTGTTGTGCTCCGGACTCTCCGGTGTAAGCACCTGTGCGTATATCGTATCCTTGCCTGTATATAAAGCTGAGGAAAGACCGGCCGACGTTTTGTACTTATATATTCAAGAAAGGACGGCTTGATTCGAGTAAGTTGCGGCTTTGGTTTTTATCGACGGCGGTTTGTTTATATATCGTATTATACTTGCAGGATGGCGGAGGTCAAGCCTGATCACAAGGTCGA
Organism: Trichomalopsis sarcophagae; assembly: GCA_024372645.1. NCBI lineage: Eukaryota > Metazoa > Arthropoda > Insecta > Hymenoptera > Pteromalidae > Trichomalopsis > Trichomalopsis sarcophagae. The sequence continues at coordinate 1,607,617 of QLSS01000021.1, read as the reverse complement.
GGATGGGGCTAGCTACGCGATGGGCAACAACGTCGATCCGAAGAATGTCCAGGAATTGACGCAATACGTGAGTTTCGTAGATTGGTTTTGCATTGGATTTTCGCGTGGAGTATCTTTTCGAGTTTGTTTAACGGTTGGATAAATCGTTATTCACGGTTTACAGGTGCAAACCCTTCTGCAGAACATGCAGGACAAGTTCCAGACCATGTCTGACCAGATTATCAATAGAAATATCCTTTTTATAACGATTGACACACTTTTTTAACCAGGCCTAACCTCAAAACAGAGAGAGATTTGTTTCTTATATGAATTTATTTGAAATTTTTTGTTCGTTTTGCTATTTACACGATGATTCCTTAATAATAAACACTAGATGAAATGGGAAACAGAATAGATGATTTGGAGAAGAACATAGGTGACCTTATGACGCAAGCTGGAGTTGAGGGTGCTGAAAAATGAGAGCCATGAAAAACATGTCATCCGATAATCTCACCATACAAAGTTAGATTGATTGATGAATCACCGATTATGCAATTATGCACCGAGTACAATGACATGAACTTTAACTTATGAGTCTATTTCTTGCATGTTGTATGTTATACATTCGAATGTACAAACTTTTGTAAATTAATAATACATTTTATGAAAAAACCAAGTCACTCGTATTAATTCTCGTCAAGAGTAGCTGATACTGTGTACGAGGGACGACGTCAGATTCTTCTGATAGCTCGCAAGGGCAGGAACCATCTTCAGGATCAAGCGACTTCTCTTCTCCTCTCTGTCTCCTCGCGCGGCTAACTTTCTCTACAAGGCGTTGAAAATACGTGACGCATTAGTTACCTACATTCACATAGTCTTTAGTCTAGATCTCACTGATTTTTTCTCGCGAATCGAAGAGGATTCTTCGGAGTCGTCCGTGCTCTCGTCGTACTCTTCCACTTGCACCGATTCCGACGAATTCGTGTGGCCGGTTTTCGAAGAATCCAAAGATTCCGTAGTCCTGTGAGCCTTTCCTTTCCGCAGACTGCTCGGCGACGGGGAGAACCGATTGTGCAGGTTCATCAAGGAGTAAGCTTGACGGAAACCGGATTTCTTGACCGCGCTCAACTTCGTCGATGACTCCGTCGCCTTCATCGTCTCTCGAAATTCCTGGAGCGTAATATCAGAACGTCATTTTTTATTCCAGAAATCACACACAGTACGTATAGACTTATAATACACATAGACATATGGTGTTCTAGTCTACCAGACAACTACAGAAGCAGTTATAGCAATAATCGCAAGCGTTACCCTATTCATCTCTCCTCTCGCGATTTGATAGTCCTGCATTGTGTGATAGAGGATGAAAAGAAAACATTTTCAATGACCGTTTAAAATTTATCTTTAAAATTGTTAGATTTAAAAGAAAAATTGATACACGTGCCTCCAAGTCCCGAGCCTCGTCGATCTCCGCGACGTCCTGGTAGGCTTTGGTGAGCAGTTCGACGGCTTTCGCGTGAAAACTCAGCTGGACAGTGACAAAGCTCAAAAGTATCGTCTTTATGTCGTGCAACTTCTGCTTCTCGAACGAGTCGATCTGTTCCTCGAGGCCCTTGACAACTCGGGAAACTTCGACGGTCGCTTTCATCAAGTTGGACTTGGCCTGGGACTGAGAGTTATTCCCAGAGTTAGGAAAGTTTACTCCACGCTATATATATATATATAACTTTGCCTAACTTCGTTATACTGAAAATAAAAGAAAAAGGCATACTATTCGCTGCTGGTTCTTCGGGTTCTCCTCGCGGACCTTCTCCAACATTCGTTTCCGTTTGAGCTCCTCATCTCGGGCTGCGAAGGTGCTTTTGACGTTTTCCTTGGCCCGTTTGCAGGTGTTCTGGTACTGCGACAAAGGCGCGACGACTTTGCTGTTCAGCCTCTGGACCTGGGCGTCGCTGAATAAAAAATGTATCGCTACCAGTTATATGATAAATGAAGGAATCGCAGTTAAACGCATATATTTACCTGTAATCGCCTACGACGGACAGGGTATTGGCAAAATTGACGAGGCACGTGCTCATGGATCGATTGATATCCTCGGCGTCGGCGTAGCTCTGTATCGTCTTGGCAACTTCGTCGTTCTTGTCCCTCAACCTAGAAAACATAGCTATGACTAATGCGACTCGATAATCCGACGATTTTACCAACACTCTCTACGGGCTGTAATTTATCCCGTTTGCAGAAATAAATGCAAATCGATGTTATTACCTCGCGGCCTTTCTCGTGTACGCAGCGAAGACCGAGCACAGCTCCGCCAAGTGCTTTTCCACGGCGTCGATCCTCTCCTGCACGAATTTCGCCTCGCGCTCGCTGTCGCTGCTCAAAAATAATAATGATTACGAAAAAAAGAAAAAAAAAAAAAAAAATTACGACAAATAAACGATGAGAAAAAAAATACATAAAAAAGTATTATTATGTACCCAATGCTGCTCTGAGACCTGGAGCGGAACATGATATTACACTTGACGACGACGTCTCGCGTCTGAAACTAGGCCGGAGCGATTTGTTTCGATCGCGGCGTCATGGCAGCGCCAGCAATGGAATACTCGTGGCGGCAGGTGCTGCTTATTGTATATACGTATATATATATATACACACCTACCCGGAGCCCCTCGAGAGACCAGATGGACGATGTACTTGCGTATGTATACGGGTGTTATAATACAACGTTCGCTTTAAAATGTACTTTTGCGGAACAGAAAATTGGAAAACTGGTAACGCAGATTTATTTACAAATTAGTATCGTTATTCGCTATTGATTATAAACAAGCGCGAACGAGTGACCCGCACCGGTTCCTATTAAACTAGCCGCAGGTAGTTTTACATCCGTGGGTCTGAATACATCCTGCGTACTGCCGGTTCCGCAGTTTCCGTGCTCGTTCCAACCCCACGTTAACACGGCGCCGCTACTACCTACAGATTTTTATTTATGAAAATAAAATTTTTTGAAAAAATATAGGAACAAATGGCTTTGGAAACGATTCTTACCAGTGAGAGCCACGTTGTGCTCGGATCCGACGGATAACGAGCGAAGATCATCGTTTAGAGCTACGCCTGCTTTCCAGCACTCGCTCACGGGGGTATCCTTCGGTCGGGCCAATTGACCGTACGAATTTCGTCCCCAGGAGTACACCACAGAGGCTGAAGAAAAAAAAAATCACTATAAGGTTCTTTAAATTGAGCTTTTTAAAATTACGCGTACAGGCAAGTCTTACAATAGAGGCAGGTGTGCGTCCAACCGCAGTATATCCCGCTCGTGTTGTTGACTTCCGAGCCATTCTCGACTTTCGCGGCTGTCGTTACGATTTTTCCCTTTCGTGGGTCGATCCCCAACTGGCCGTGTTTATTGTCGCCCCAAGCGAACAGCTGGTTATCACGGCTGATGGCAACGGTGTGATGCTGACCGCAGGCGACTTCTCTGACGGGAGGTAAATCTGAAACTATGTCGACACCAGCGTTGAAAAATTGTGATTCACGATAGCGTGCGCAAAAAAGCAATATACCTGTTAGGAAGGACTCGGAACATCGAGCGCCTCGAAGATCGACTCCCAGTTGACCCTTGTTCGAAGCTCCACTGACCAGCAGTTCGCCGTCCGTCGACACGATAGCCGAGTGTCTCAGACCCATCGATATCCGTTGAAATTTGCGTCCGTCCACTTCCCCTACCAATTTTCTAGGCTCCGAAACCTTGGCCACGTCTCTCAAGCCCAGCTGGCCATGAGAGTTCGATCCCCAGACGAACACGTCTCCATCCCTGGTCAAAGCCATGGACGAGTCCCATCCACAGGCTACGTCGGCGATCCTCTCGTTTCTGAGAGCTTCCACCTTTTGAAAAGTCGAGGAACACGTCGGAACACCTGCCTGGCCCTTGTCGTTCCAGCCGCAGCTGAAGACTTGACCTCGTTGGTCCAGGAACAGAGTGTGACCAGCTCCTCCGACCATCTTGATCACTTCATCCAGCCGCATGGCTGAGGGAAAAACGCGGACTTTTCGAGGTGCCAGAACCTCGTCTTCCTTGATATCGCCTAGGCCCAACTGCCCGTGCGAATTGGCGCCCTGGAAGAGAAAGGCGTTTGAATTTTTGGCGGGAAATTTTGCGCATGCGCGCGGACATTACACGTGCGTTTTTGGTTGTCAGATGTGGGATATGAACAGCGAGATACCGTAATCTGATCTTTTACTCTTTATCATGTTTATCGACAATCTATACGGTGTATTTTATTGAGAAGCCGAGTTTTTTTAATAGGCAAACTAGGTTATAAATCAACGTTACCCATGAATACAATGCTAATCTGTCCATTATCTTGGTTCCTCTTCTTCACGAGCTCCAATTAACTATACCGGCGAAACCATCCACACCACAAAATGGCAAATCTTAATTCAACAACGATAATATTCGTCCATGCACACGCGGTTATTCCAGAAAATTCAGTGTAATTTTATAGTTTTACCATAAAATATAAAATAAATCTGCGCCATCTACAGTGCCGTTTCTCAACAATCCGACCCAACCTCACTTGGCGACTTCGTCATCCTCAAAACCCGAGACTCGCCGACTGGACGCCAACATTTGAGTGCAACTACACCCTTCCAGACAGTAAGTATTCCTTATACCAGTTCCTCGTAAAACCCCTGAACAAAAAATCGACGCCGAGTAACACGTCCCGTTGTAATCGCTCCAGAGAACGAAGCTTTCGCTCCGATTTTTTGGTTAGAATTTCGCGCTCAAAGGAGACGGCACTTTATCGATCGACGGCATTCGACGCTGTATCTTGTGTCTCTCTTGTCGTCGCGTCGTTCCGAAGCCGCGTGTGTTGTGTATGTTCGGTTCTCTGCTTATCTTATAGTCGGGTCCGCGTCTTTTTTCTTGCAGACTGAACGAGTGTGTTTTTTCGAGCCGTTGTTGTTAAGGACACGTGCGGTTCACAATGGGTAAATATTTCATTCGTGATACCTGGGTTATTCGTTTGTTTATATGGAGATGGCGGTGCTCTTGACCAATGTTTCGTTACGACTCCGTCTTGTATAATGGAGTACTAGAGTATGTTATTGTTGATAGTTGATTTTGTTCACTAATTCATTGGTTTGTTCGACAGTCAAAATGGTGCGAGGCAGAGGAGGTATCATCAGGGGTAGAGGAATGGGCCGTGGGATGGGCTTCTTGCCCAAGAGGCAGTTCATGCCCCGTCATCCGTTCGACTTGACTTTGTGCGAGGCTGCCTTTCCCAGAGTCAAGCCAGCACCCGATGAGGCGGACTTTACAGCTGCATTACTTAAGAAGAATCAGGATATGTGTCCCACTCCTAAAGAGCAGACCTCTATTCTGAATCTAGTTACCAAACTCCAAAGTGTTTTGGACAACCTGATCGTGGCTCCTGGTACATTTGAAGCTTGTGTAAGTTTTATATTTATAAAGAGTGGAGAATAGTTGTAACTTACATTTTCTCTCACGTGCTGTGTATTCTAAATTGCAGCAATTGGAGGAGGTTCGCCAAGTAGGCAGTTTCAAAATGGGAACAATGATCAAGGGCCACAATGTTGCAGACATCGTTGTGATTCTTAAAACCCTACCCACCAAAACAGCGGTCGAAGCTCTGGGCAATAAAGTACAAACGGATCTTAAGGCACAAGCACCAAAAGAGGCTCTGAGATTAACCCAAACAGAGAGAGGGTTTGACATTACCAATAACGAAGCCACAGTTCGTGTCTTGATCACCACACTCCACCAAAACCTCAGGAAGCTGGAGCCTGATCAGCACTTGGACATCAAGATCTGCCAAGGTAGGGTACCATTCTAATATTCTAATTTAAAGAAATTGAGAGAGGACTGTTCTAAGCACACTTCTACACTTACAGGACATTTGGCAGCAATCAGACATTCGCGTTGGTTTGAAGAGAACGCTCATCATTCCAGTATCAAAGTCCTCATTCGTTTATTGAGAGATTTGAGAACCAGATTTGAAGGTTTGGAACCTTTGACCCCATGGATGCTCAATGTTCTGGCTCACAACGCTATAATGAATAACCCAAGCAGACAAGCTCTACCAATTAACCATGCGTACAAACGAGTTCTCCAACTTTTATCTTCGGGACTTTTCCTACCAGGATCAGCTGGTATGCGATTAGTTACTTCTTCAGTCGCGTAACGTAAAGAGAAATTCTAATATTAACAATATTTTTCTCGCAGGTATTTCCGACCCATGCGAAGGCGGCAGCATTCGCGTGCACACAGCCATGAGCTTGGAGCAGCAGGATCTGGTATGCTTGACAGCTCAAACACTAATACGAGTTTTGGCTCACGGAGGATACAGACCACTGTTGGAAGGTGGTAACAAATTGGCAGTTGAAATGAGTGTCTGGTCGGGTGGTGTAGTGGCGAGTCCATTAGAAAAAGCATACGAGCCGCCGACAGAACAGGAGCAGCAAGAAGACATGGACGAGAGCAACGAAGAAATGATTGCCGAAAGTGCGTAAGTTTAAGACTGGATAAAATTGTATCGTGAAAAGATCTTGGCTACTACAAATTTGTACAATTTCATTTTGAAGTTTTGACACTTATCAGTATAAACGTCGTGATAGACTCGTGTATAACTTCATTTAATTAAAAGTGAACAAAGTGTGAAGAGAAATTTTTATGTTTCATGAATGAAATAAAGTAATGTATGTGTATGATTTTTTCTGCTGATGATTGTTCTGATAAAAAACTGTAATATCTCAAACTAATTTAAAATAAAATCAAATCATGTATTAGACATAAGTTCAGTTTAAAAAAATTTATTTCAAATGATATGTATATACATTAAGTGGCAATGTATGCAGATGCAAAGCAATGAGCGTTTTCAGAGCGTCAAGGAAAACAAGTAAGATTCTCAACAAGATGTGTATAATTACATGGCGCACGGATCGCTTTCCATTGTCCGCGAGGCTTTCGCACAGTTGACTCCGAGGTTTCCTTTGCTCGCTGGCACCAGAAATAGTTTTCCATCCGGCATGCAGACGCAGATCTTGTACTGCTGCTGCAGCTCGGATTGATTGGACAATTTGTTCGACGCGATTGGAATCTTCGGCAGGTTCACGCCGTCCTTGACATCGATAACGATCTCTCCGTTCTTGCTACTCAAAAATATGTTGTTCTTGGCAGTCCAGAGGATCTCCTTGGAGTCCAAAGTCGTACCCTCAGCTCCATGCAGCGCTATCTTGTCATCCGACTCGATCACCAGATCGCTCGTCTTCGGCGCAGCGATTCTATGCGTCTGAGTCAGTCCAAGCTCGACCTTCTGCACACCCTTGGGAAGATTGAAGTTTGGAAAATCAGTCGAGAATATAGGAGATGCGCTGCGGGGATCCTTCACTTGAAACGAGTCGACCTGTGAGATGGACGTGCCATTCTTGAGAATTTGCAAACTGGACCAGGTCAGGCTGTGATGTCTATTGGCCACTTGGATGTTCACCCCTCCAGCATTGCCCATAAGCTCGATTGGCTCGTCTCCAAAGCTCTCGCAGATGCCTCTTTGGAGGCACACCTACAAAATAAATTAGGCAACATCTTCATTCGCAAGAGCAGTCCTCATTAATAGAGAAACTTGGCCGGAGACCACAACTCACCCTGTCCAAATCGGTGTTGCCTGAGAACTTGAGTAGGTTCTTCTCCGGTATGACTTCCAAAGCTTCCATGCCATGACTGACTCTGAGCACTATCAGTATTGTCATGTTCAGCAGGAGATTGCAGAAGCCGATGAAGGTCAGGACAATGGTCAGCATCCACATGCATCGATGGCTCTTCTTCTCGCTCACAGAGTACTCGTCGTCTCCAGCACAGTTCTTGTGCCAGTTGTCCTGATGCAGCAGCATCGCTGATGACTGCATCTGGCTTCTGAAAATCAATACTCCAGCTCAATCCTCCTTCCCCAAAATAGAAACACTCGTGTTGATATAGAATGGTAAAACGTATACCTGAGAGCAGCAGCGACGTCGTCTCTCTTCTTGCCAGCGGCAGTATTGAGCAGCAGCGGACCGTCGCTGTTGGATAGATTGTCCTCGGCACTCCTGGACATCGACGGCGAGGCCTCCTCCTCGTTACTTCGATGATCGTCCAACGGATTCGTCATGTCCCCACTACTTTCTCTCTCTCTCTCTCTCTCTCTCTCTCTCTTTTTCTTCTCTATCCCTACCCCTAAGCAACTATAAACGTCAATCGAGATTTCCAGAGGGAGTGAAACACACACAGAGCTTGCGCACGCGGGAGAAAAGAAAAGCTCGCGCTTTCGTTCGATCAGCAGCAGCAGCGCAGGACGACTATATACAGTGTACTTGTGCGATCATCAGCAGCCGGTCGGCGCTTGCGCAATATCCTAGGCGCTCTCCTGCAAGCTCGAATCCATACGCAAATGACCCATGGCCAGGGCAGCTTACAGCTCTTCTCTTCACTCCCACATGAATGAATCACGACAGGACTATAGCCTCGCGGTGGCTATATACCAGAAACGCACCAATACACAGCGAATTCTACTAAGTATAGGCTGCATCTACAGGAGACGACGTGAAGGAAGCGGAAGCAGAGCAGCGCAGGAATTTCCAGGCACACATCGGCGGCGACGACGGTGTAGCATCTATAGCTATATATGATATATACGCGAGCGAGAGAGAGAGAGAGAGAGATGATAGGAGGGGGAAGAGGGGAGCAAACCGGCGAGGGTTGTGCGCGCCATCGGCGCTACGCGAGTGTCTCGTGCGCCTCGCTCGCGGACGGTTGTTGCTCGCTGTGTTCCTCTGCGCTCATCTCGCTCTTTCTGTATATTAACGGATATACTCGCATACATAGATACTCACGGTGTGTTAGCTTCGTAGGTGCATCGGCGGTTCTGTACACGCGCTACTTCCAGCGAATCGCTCTTTGTGCAGAGGAAGAGAGAGAGAGAGAGAGAGCACCAGTGGTGCGATATATCTCACTCACAGAAGCGAGAGGAAGCTGCGGTGAAAAAAGAGCCGAGAGAGAGAGAGAGAGAGAGAGAGTCCTTGTGCTGAGACACACGCGCGGAGAGATTCGCCGATCAAACGAGGTAAGAGAATCGCGCATCTATACCTGTTTTTCTATCTCGCCCCTCGCGGCTGGCTTCCGGGAAGAAATCCCTCGTCGCGCGTGTGTGTACCTACATATACCTATAGTTGGCAACTTGTTGAGGCTGTGTGCGATCTTTCTTTTTTTCCTCGAAGAAGCTTCAGCGCCGAAACGCCGCGGAGAGTGTGCAGAGCAGGGGCACTAGTAATATCGATTAGCCGTTAAACGCAGGTGAAATTCGTTCGCTAATGGGACGCGCCGGCGGTTGTATGTATATATGTACCCGTGATTCGTGGAACCTGCGGAGATGTTAATAAGTGCAACGTTGTATATCTATCGTCCTCTCAATTACGAGTCAACGTTTCGTTCGCGTATGATGATTATTTCATCCAATTAACATCGAGCTCTCGTATCTCGCGTTGATGTGCACAACATATATTGATTTTCAAAGGGTTAATTAGCATCGCTTGATTGCCCTCTCGCTGGCGATCATATTTTCTAAAGCCGTATCGATTCGACAGGTGAACATAGCCGCGCGATGTGATCGGCAGGGTAAACATCGCGCGGGAGAGAGATATACTTAACACTGGAGAAAGAGAGCGAGAAAAACAAACCGACGCGGCTGATATGGGGGGGGGGGGGCATGTGTTGTTGTTTCCTTTACTCTTACTCTCTCGGACGCTCTTCTTCTTCTTATTAGTTTGTTTTTCCGCGTAACGTCTGTCAGTGAATCAGACGTCGCTTATAGGCAGTAAGGAAGAGAGTTTGCGCCCTTTTTCCGGACGATTAACCGCGTTTTTCCTAGTGGCGGCTGGCTCGTTTTCGAATTTGCATGAATGGAGAGAGGAGGGAGATTAATTAATCGAATTTTAATTTTCGCTTCGAGAGCCGAGGAGGTGGTCCGATGCAAACGCGCCGCGGCGGCGGCAACCGAGTTACGGCAATTAAGCGACTCTCTCTCTCTCTCTCTCTCTCTCTCTCTCTCTCTCTCTCTCGCACACAATCGATTGAGCATTTCCGCGTGTATAACGTCGTTATACGAGAGAGAACGAACCGTCGAAATGCACTTACTCTCGCGTGCGTTAATACGTTAACGAAAATCGAGAGTTCGCGGAATGCGAGGGTGAGCGCGATGAATGAAAAAGCCACTGCTATAACTCTTCGTTAAATATTTCGCGGAGGGAAAAATCGCTTGGATTCCAATCTATATAGAGTGCATCGGAATCTCTTTCGGTCTTCTCCTGTATATAGGGAAAAGAAGCTTTTTCCCCGCTGTATTCTCTGTTTGCGTTCGCGGAAAAGGCCAATCGACTTGTAACAACAAATCGGTTTACTCTCTCTCTCTCTCTCTCTCTCTCTCTCTCTCTCTCTCTCTCTCTCTCGCGCGTGTACGCGTCGGGGTAAAATCATATCCGCTTATGTGTGTGTATTATGTGAAAAAAAATAGACGCGCACACAAGCACTACGATAAAACTCCAATTTTCCGCAAGCACAGGCGCCGCGAGCATTAAGTGAAGCGTAGAGAGAGAGAGAGAGAGAGGAATTCCTCGACGCAAAAGCCGCGAACGCGCGGCGGGGAGCTTAATGAAATTGTATATATACGTGCATAAAGACAAAGCCGAGAGGGGAAGGGAGGCTGGCAACGGGGAATTTTTGCTGTAAACGGGAGAGAGAGAGAGAGCTTGTGAGAGTGGAAACACGTGGTAAGAGAGTGAGACCAATTGTGGCTAATTGCGCATTAGGTATGCGTCTCTTGCTCTTGATAGTAGGGTGAGACAAGACACTGTCTGATGCCGAACAACGACGAGAGCTTTTACGCGGCAATTTCAAAAATTATATCCTCCCGATTTTCATCGCGCGGCGTCAGATTTCATTTGGAAAGAGCTGCACGCACACGCGCTCGCGTCAAACGTCATCATCGCATTAACGCCCGACTCGAAGTTTAATGAACATCGCCGCCACGTGAGCTGCTCGCGCTTGCGATAATAACAAAATCGATATGTACACGCGCGAATTTCAAGCTCCCGCTCGCGATCTCCGCGCGCGTATATTAATATACACGATATCGGGCTCTCGAAATTAAATCGAAATTATTCCCTCCCAATAAACCACACAATAACCCTTATAGGGATGATAGACCCTTAATCCAAGGCCGTCGGCTAAATTCACGGGGCGACTAAACGTAAGCGAGAGACGAAAAAGAAGAGTCGAGAGCACACGTGTTTTTTATGGAACTCGGGTGTGTACAGCGTGTACGTGTCGAACGTCTAAAACAATCCCCGGAGCAGCAGCAACGGTATAGCCTCGTCGCTAATGCCCTTTGACCGGCGGAGCGCACGACGGCGGGTTGTGTAGACTCTCTTTCTCTCTTTCTCTCTTACGGGGCGGCGGCGTTCGATTAACGGAAAGAGGGCATCATCGTCGTTCTTTTCGCTCCGCTCGTCCGTCGGCGCGTTCATTTGTTCCTGCGGGATCGCTTCATCTGGCAATCGGTAGATGATATACACACTGCCCGGCCGCCGTCGTCGCTCCAGTTCTTCGTTCAGCCGTGCACGCGTGGGTATACCTATACCCCCTGTGCATAGACTTTTGAATTAAAGCTCTACGTGCGATGTTTATAATTTTGAATTTCCCGCGCGCTCTCAACAAAAGCTCCGCGAAAATCGATCGGTGCAGCGCGTCGCGGCTGCGGAGAAAAAAAAATCTGCCCTCGGGCGCAAAGTGGTTCTCGTTAAAAACTTTCCGCGGTGGCCGCGCGCAAGCTCGGGAGAGAGAAACAAAGTTTCACGCCGTAAATAGACACGCGAGAGATGGACGTTTAAATATCGACGGAGAAGAGCGAGAGAGAGGGGGGGGGAGAGAGAGCTTGCAGTATGGGCTATCTCTCTCTCTAAGGAGATTAACGATAAGAATGCCAAGAGCCGAGTGGAATGCAATTAAGCTGACATTTAGACAGGAAATACGCAACGTCAAATTACAAGCGCCGGCCTGTCGCTATTCGTCATACTGATTTATATTAGCCCGCGAGCGCGCTAATTCCTCGTCCCTCTTATATACAGCCATATTTGGTATTCGTGTGTGTAAAGCTGTCGCTTTTGTCGTCTCCCTCTTTTTTTTTTTTTTTTTAACTTTAACTTCCTCAAAACTCTCGACTGCAAGTTCGGCCATTGCCCGCATTCGTATATAAAACGCAGGCAGTAGTCGCAGTGAAATAAGCCCTGCGAAATTACGTAGCATTATAAAACTGGCCGGAAAGCGCGAGCACACCTGGCGCCACTATTACTCACTTGTTGAGAGAGGGAGAGAGGGAATCGAAGCGCTAATCCATCGAGGGACACGCTCTAAGAGCCTCGGCTCATTGTCCTCGTCAAGCCGCAAGCTCGTCTTGCAGGAGCTTTACGCTCTCTGCCATTGTAGAATTTCCTTCCGCGGAAACAATGGCCAGAAAGAGAGAGAGAGAAAGAGCTCCGCGGAGAAAAATCGCGCGCGGCTGCGTTTAATTTCTTCTCTCTAGCTCTTTTCATTTTCCTTCCGGCGCTCTCTAGAAATTTGTTCTCTCGCGTGTGCGTGTGTGCTGACGACTTCCATCCGTGGAAAGAGCTCGGGGTCAGTCGATAAATCGATACGGATTAGGCAGCAGCGAGTGAAAGAGAGAGAGAGAGAGAGAGGGAGGGAATATTATACCGCGAGAGCTTTCGCAGCCGATGAAGAAAGAATTCCGCTGTTGCTGCGCGAGGGAAAACACGAACAATGGAGCTTTTTTTACCTCGCTTTCTTGTTTTCGGCGATATTGCTCCGGTTTGCATGCGGCGCTGGCGGCTCTCGAGACTATTATTGCGAAGAAAAACCGAGGAGGATGGAATTAAAATTTGTCGATCATCCTGTGTATTTACGAGCTTGCGTACACGTGGTGTCTATTACGCAGCGCAAGCTCGGATGGTCCCCGATCGAAAAACAAGAGAATCGATACCTTCGGCCCTGGTGATAAACAAACCACCGGCTCTCTCTCTCTGTCTCGGTCGGAAAACAAAGGGCGAACACACGGCGCCTCTAAATTTAGAAGCCTCGGAGAGAGAAGAAATCAGATCGATGCACTGTGTATACCTATACCCACACACACACACACACACACGTTGCGCGCGGGCTAATTGAATTATGCAGATGAGACGTTGCGCCTAACCGACGCACGTCCTCCTCTATACGCGAAAACGATTACCGACGGAGTCGCCCGGAACACCTGGGGTTTCGTAACGGAAGCGTCTCGTACCGCGTATAATGTAAAAAGCTCGAGCTTTTTACGAGAAAAGTTTGATCGAACGCGCCCGGGGATTACTTCTAATAATTAACCGAGTCATTAGTGCAGCGTCAAAGGAATATTAAATTTCCCTCTCTCTCATCGGCTTTGCCGCACGAGTTTCGCCGTGCAATTCTGAAAAATCCAGTACGCAGAATTGCTAGTCTTTTTTTTAACGAACTCCATACTGTACTCTGCGATTCAGTAATGACGATAATAACAAAATAAGGGGAAGAAAGCCTCGAACACGGGCTTATTAAAAGACAGGCGCATTATTCCGCGAAGCTAAGGTAAATACACTATTCATTCCGCGCGCGCTTCCGTGAAAGCTCAAGCTCTGTCTCTCTCTGCGCCTCTTATTCCGCGCGCAATCCAAGGTTGCGTCAATCCGAAAAGCTCTCGCGAAAACGCTTGTAATTTATGCATCGGTGTATACGCGATATTCCCTGGATTCTCTCTTGTATACAAGCCTTGCGAGTATAGTTGCGTGTGCATCTCAGCCGGAGGTTAAAACGCAGTGTAACGCGTTCACGTGTCACGGAGAGAGTCTGTGGAGCTGGTATAAGAGCCTAAGATAGTCAGTGAAGACAATGCGCGAAATGGAAACAATGGAGTACGTGTGTCGCGCAGCGAACTTCTGACGTGAGCGCGAGCTGAGAGTTGCTGGAAATTGCGCGGTCAGGCGTTAGGACGCCGCTCTCCCCTCTACTTTTCTCTCGGATTAAGGAATTACTTTTGTCAGAGAGGATGATGGCTGTGTGGGACGCGCGTCAGCCTTTTCCCTTTGTTCGTTGGACGTTTTTCGCTTTCGTCGTGCGATGCTTATGTTTATACGTGGAAATTACCGACGGTCGGTAACTCATGCATAAAACCGCTTTAAAATCCTACAAGCGTCAGTCTGTAACAGTTTAAAAAAGACAAGCTCCCATAACTTCCCATTCAATCGCGATCATAAACTCCGACTTTCTCGCAACGTAATTCATCAATAATTCAACCCTAAAACCCCGGCGCTCAAATCCAACATAACCTACACGCACAAACCTCTCTTACCGTTCCATCGCTCGTCGTCCGCACTGAAAAAGGAAGCGAGAGAAAAGCTCGTTCCTTTTCATAAAACATTTTAACGCCGCGATCGCTCGGCATACCAAGTCTTCTCTCTCCCCGAGACGCATCATTCTTTAACGCGAGCGAGCGAGTACAGCATCGTGTAAGACGGCCCTGGCTGCAAAGTAGCTCGTTTAAAAAGAAGCCTCGACACATACCCACACTCTCATAGTTCGAGATTCAGCGTTATACCTTATACCTGCAGAAAGAGAGCTAGAGAATTTTATGGCCGAGACGCGAACTGCCGTTTTAGTCGCGGAAATCGATCCTGCGCGCTCCCTTTCTCCCTTTTGTTTGTCGGGAATTCGCCGCTTTTAAGGGATGAACTTTGCTCCCGCGGCTCGCGCGTACGGAGAGAGATATTTTATAATTAACGTAATATTTTAGCCGCGCGAGCAATAACCGCCGCTTTTCAGCCGGGGCGAACTTGCGACTTTTCATGAAAATTCCTCACATGTGTGTGTGTGTATGTGTGCCGCCGCCGGCAAATAGAATGCTCGCAAGCGTGAAAAAAAATTTGACGATGGAAGTTTTTATCGGACACCGCAGAGCCTGTGAAAAAAAAACTTTCGCGATGTATTTTTCCGCGAGCTCTAGACTCTTGATTAAAATAATTCCGGTGTGTGTAGGCCGCAGGTATTCTTTTTTTTTTTTTTTTTTATTTTGCCGATAAACCGATCGCACACGCGATCCAATGACTCTGTTCCGATAGGCCGACGCAGTGGGAGAAGAGAAAAAAAACTCACGTGTGTATAGGTATATAATACGTTGACGTATAAGTCTCTGCGAGCGTCATTAGTTTGACTGAGAAACGAGGGAGGAAATTACTCCCGACATCATCGCCGCCGCCTTTTTCTCGTACTACGTCTCCGGATCGTTAAGAAAAATGATCTCTCTCATCGTGCTGGTAGTCGTTGGCTTCTTCTCTTTTTTCTCCCTCCTTCGCTGCTACACCCTTCACCTTTAATTACGTTATCTGGCCGGGCAATCACGAGTGGCGCTGCTGTACTTATCGGCTAATTGAATTCTGTCGCGCTGCGGCGGCTTCCAATGGGAAACAGACATGATTTTCTAAATGCCCATCGATCTAATTTCCCTCCCCTGTATAGGAATTATGCCGAAGGAAATGGGCAAGAATTGAATTTTCGCTCAGCTTTATTCCGCATCGGGCTCACGTTCTTTGTTTTAATTCGATCCACGCCGCAACGAAACGAGAAGAAAAAAAAAATTGAAATAAAATAACCCGCCTCGACGGCAAAAAGCACGCAACATTACGTTCCCCATGACTCTCTCACTGCGTCTGACAGCAGTAGACTGCAGCCGTCGTCGCGGGGGAGCTGGAGGACGTGTAATTCCTCGGCGGGAAAAAAGGGCAACGGCAAAGCGGATTCGAGAGAAAAAATTCGCGAGCTTTCCATCTTGCAAGCGTAGTGCTGCTGTGTATAACTGTATACAGTACTCGATATCGCTGTGTGTGTGTGTGTGGGAAGCCGCGACGGCGACGTTGATCGTTTCGCCGTGTGATTTATCTGCAACGTGTCCAGGACTGGGAGAAGAGGGTGGGACAGCAGGGGTCGCTTGCTAACCCCGGAAGACGGCTATTTGTCGGGGTTTGAGGTGCTGGCTACTGAGGCTTTTTTCTCTTTATTGTGGGGGGTATTAAAATTTTTCGAATTGTTTCGCGTATGCTTTTATATGATTTTTATTTTTCAGGGATGATGTATGGCTCTGCTGCTTGTGAGCGCGGTGATTTTGGGTCAGAATTAGACTTTTAAAAATAGCTGCAGTGTATTTCATTTGAATGCTTGTTAAATGGTGAATAATATTCTGGACGGGTGAGGGTTTTATTTCGGGTTGAAATTGCATACGATGTTGTGTTATGCTGCTGGGCACTTGAAATTAAATTAGAGCCCATTTTGCCGGTATTTTTACGTATACGTTTAATTAACGTTATTGAAAGTTCCTGGAATGAATAAACGGTCATATCTCTGTCGCACTTTTTTTGATTGAAATTTTACCAAGCGACTTCGTTGGTTCAAGATATAGAAAGACTCTTATCAATTAAAACTTGCGAAAGAGCAGCAAAGTTATAGTTAGTTTTAAGACTTTAAAGCTACTGCACCCTCTGTTTGATCTGAATTTTATAACTAGAAATTCATAAAATTTCAATCTAGATCCACCTCAGATCCGTTAAATTTAATTCAAACACAGTCAAGCTTGCCTCAAACATACAAGCCTCCGGCATCAAACTTGACGCTCGTGCACCGCAGCAAAAATTCAATTTAAACTGCAAGCTCCTCGAACCTCAACGTTTCCAAGTACACAACAACAAACAAACGTCATGCCGTAAACACACTGCGAGTTTTTTTTAAAAATTATCCCCGACACACATCCCTCGATCACTTTCCTCCCCAACTCGCACACAGCCGGGGTAGAGAGAGAGAGAGAGAGAACGTCGGGGCGCATATAACATTCGTCGAAAAATCCTCATACGCAAGCTCCCGCGGAGATGGAGAGCAAAACGCAGCTGCAGCTTTATTGAGCCGTACTCTCCCAGAGCAGCAGCAGCAGAAGCACAGCAAGAGAGACATATATTCCTGCGGAAAGCTCTAGCTGCGGTGAAACTTTAAATGTGTGTGCTTTTGCGCTTTGCGCTCGAGTCCGGCGTGTGTATACAGAGCCAAAATGAAACTGCTGCTGCCGCAGGAAATTCCGTATTCCATTACGTTTATGGAATAACGCACGCGCCTGCGTGCGGGGGCGGGAAAAATTTTCAAGCAGTGTCTTCCCAGACGCCACCGCCGCTGATGTACTTGCGTCTTCTCTTCATAGGGATGGAAAATAAAAAAGAAACTTTTCAATCGCCACCGCCGGAGAATTATCGCCGCCGAGTTGAAATGAATATAAAAGGAATGGAAGCGAGAGAGAGAGAGAGAGGGGGGAGGTATATAGGAAGGAAGAGCCCTTAATGAGAATATAATCGATGATTTACTGGCCCACCGGTTAATCACGCGTGCACGAGATAAACTCGTTCCCTTCTCTCACTATATAGTCACACACCTTCACCCCGCGCGCGCTCGCGTTATCGCCTCCGAGAGAAAGAGAAGAAAGCGCGAACGCAGTCGTCTACTTCCCCCTACACTGCACCTATATATATATATATATATATATATATATATAGTATATACCCTCTCCCTTTTGTGCTCGCGTCTTTATCTCTCTCTCTCTCTTTGCGCTTTATGTCTGCGCATCAGCGTTTCCCTCCCTCTGCGCTGAATTTTAATGCCGTGTATTGTTTTTCAAGTAGCGCTCGAGTTATTAATTTATGCGCAGAGGAGGTATCGTGCGGAATCGACTCTTTTTTTTTTTCTGTCGGGCAAACAAAGCGTTAAACTTTAACAGCCGAAAAATTCATCCTGAGAGAGAGGCTGCGAGTATAAATCAATTTCGCGGTACACGAGTCGCGCGCAGAGCAGCTATAAGGAGAAGATTAGTCACGCTCGACGTGGATTATACGGAATCAAACTATACGGTCCCCTGGCGTGCTGGCTTGTCGATGAGAGAGACAGAAAGAATGTGGGGACGACACTTGGAGGAATCATCTCTCTCCCCCGCGCGCGTCTCGAGTGGTTAGACCCCCCTAAGGGGGTGCGAAAGTCGTGAAGTAGCAGAAATTGGGGTCCGGGTCAGGGGGAATCTGATTGGTTATTGTCTTCTAGGTTTTTCAGGATCGTCGCTTTGCGGATTGGAAAGTTGATTAGGGAGATCGCTCGAATATCGGTATAGTAGTCGTCGTTTTTATCTTCGATGGGACATCGGAGTCGCTATTCGGAACGCAGTGTCTCGGTTCGATGGAGCAGTTGCGGATAAGAGACGCTGATGATTACTTTCGGATTCGTTTTTCGCGCCGTTGCGCCTGAAAAGAGAGCCGAAAGGTTTTCGCGAGAAATGAGCGTGATGAATTTACGCTCTATAGATTATTTTCATATCCGTGTCGCGGCGAAAATTTTCTTTTCGAAGCCGATTACACAAAAGTGAATCGTCTCACTCCCAAACGCATTTTTCAAGCAGCGAAGCCCGTTAAATCCTGCGCAAACTCCCTCGAAAATCTAAATAGCTAGAATTCAGCCCAGCAGCAGCTCCTTAAAATTCCTTTCCCCGAAATTCTTCCTCTAATTACTCGCCTCGCACTATCCAGCTCTCTTCCCTACGGCATTCCACATCTATACACACAGCAAAATCCCAGCAGCAGTAGCAGCAGCCCATCGTCGTCATCATCATCGCGGCCTCGATCCACCTCAGAAGTGGCGCTCGTCGAAGCGCGACCGGTCGCTATTTGGCAGCTGGAAGCGATTCAATGCCGCAATATTACACACACACACACACACACTGGGTCGAGCGGAAGTCGACTCCTATAAATACGAGTGAGAGGGGCCTCATCTCTCTCTGGCGGGCAAAAGTTGCGCGTTTGAAATATTCGATGGAAACGAGGTGACACCTGGCGCCGTCCCTCCCACTAGAGCTGAGAGGTGTCTTAACGCGAAGCTTGCAAGCTCTCTCTCTCTCTCTCTGAATAATGCTCCGACTATCGGTTCGCTGATCTCGCCGATTTCGTCTTCGTTAGAACGTTTAACTCGGCACACCTTTACACGAGCTTTTAATACACTCTTTCGACGTACTACAGAGCTGCGCTAGCACCAAGGGGGTATATAAATCCTCACTCTCTCTCTATTTTTATCTTTCGCGAGCTCTCGTGTGGCTTACGTAAATAAGCTCTCTTCGCTGCACACTCGGCCCGTCGCGTGTTTGTTTATTTGTCGAATTATTAATCCGCGCGCGCTGGCTTGAGAAATCGGCCGTCCGTTTTTCGGGACACGCCGAGGAAATCATTATTTATATACATGGCGCGCGGCGGCGAATCTTTTTTCGTGTTCCAGGTGAGCGAACGAGTCCGGCCCACGACGTAAGTCGTGTCGCGCATCGATTTCATCCCGCAGACCTTCCTCCGAGAGAAAAAAAGTCCTATCCGCCGGCAGTTGTGTATATATATATATATATATATATATATATATATAAACGAGAGAGACAGGGGCAAAAAGTGCCGGTCGATGCAGCCGCGAATTACACGCTTGTCGCTCGCAGCAGCGCCGGAAACGAGCCGAGCTTTGTCGCGCGTGTTATCGAGCCGATCGTCCGAGCTTTCGCTTCGCGGAGGAGTCTCGGCTCCTTCTGTTGTGTGGGTGTGTACTATCGCGAAAATATCGCCGAAACTTTCGAGACGAGCCGCTGTGTAAATTAGTACACGCGCAGCGTTTTTTCTGGCTCTTCCTTATTAAAAAGCCTAAACACGCTGGATTACGAGAAAAAGAAGAAGCAGAGAGAGAGAGAGAGAGAGAGAGAGTCGTTTCTCGAGAGCTGAAAAAAGGGGCCGCGAGTGAACAGCAGTAGCAGCGGAGAGAGAAAAGTTTCGCTGGAGAACAAAGCAACTTGTTGGCATCAGCTGCATCTTTCTCTGTCTCTCCCGATATTAAAGCCGGAGTATAGTACAGTAGATAGTAGTGGTAGTAGTAGCGCTGCCATTTTCCATCTTAAACATAATACTGTCCTCGAGCATCTCTCTCCTTCTGAATTTTCCTCTCTCGGGGAAGCAGCTGCCATTACGCAGATGGACACGGGGAAAAGATGTCGCGATTTATCCTCCTCCTCCTCGAGAAAATGCGACTGTATATACAGTACACGTCGTCTGGGCCACTCAGACCCGAATAGGGAACAGACATGGTTCTGCTATATACATATAAATACTTATATACAGTAGAAAATAGCATAATATTGAATACCTCTAGGTCCTAAAATAAGTGATTAAAAATTCTTATGTTTGAGTAGTTTTTAAAACGGCGGCTCTACAATTCAAAGGATAACCTAACATACGGGCATTTGAGTACATAAATTCAGTCTATTTTGATTTTTAAGCATTATTTTATGTATTAAAATTTACATGCGTTTATACATCCATATATATTTTCATCCTTCGCCCCGCCATATTGATCACGTGAGCTCTGAATCGTTTAAACGTATCATTAGGAAACAGAATTTTCAAAACAATATTACTTAACAAATATTGCAGTAAAAATCGTGACTCTTGTACTTTTGTGTAAGATTCATCCTTAACTTTATTTTAAAAAAGGTTTTAAAAATCATACCTGTTCCCTATTGTCGTACGCACTCCTTTTTTCCCACTCGCGATCTTACACGTCTGACGAGATTACAAACATTCGCTCAGTTTTGAACAAAAGCGCGCGAAATTCAAACTACCCGCCATTGTGCGTCTGATTAAAATCCTTGACCCGTTATACAGCTTTCTTGTGTGTGTTTATTCGCACAGCAGCACGTTGTCGCGCGAAGCTACTTTAGAAAATAAGTCGGAGGCAAGTCGCAATCTTTTAACGGCGCCGTCGCGCAACACTGCTCCAGATGCGCGAATTTACCGAGAGAAAGTGGCCGCTTGTGTTTTTCTCGGCTAATAATAATAGCCGGCCAGCGACAATCAATTCGCTCGTAAAAGTTGCGACGTAACCCCGCGAGTGTACAAGAGAAAGGAAGCAGTAGTGAATTTAGGCTTAGAGCTGCAGAGCGCAAAAAAGTCTAAGCGGAACGAAAAGTGAAAGAGAGTCTGGTGTGTGTATAATGATACACGGACAATGGAGCGAAACGCGAGCGCGAATATAAATTTTTGCTGTAGGTTAATTTGTAACGGCCGGCTATTAGCTCGACGCTTGTATCTCGAGCTGACAGTCGCACGCGCTGTTATAAGCGATTAATAACAGCGTTTACGCGTCTTCTTTTTTCCCTCTCGCTTTTTTCCCTGTTGCGGCTAACAGGTGATGATGGATTTGCGCTCTTCTTTTTCGGCCGCGCCGTAAAACTCTGTTTCCCTACAACGAATATACACCGCGCGTTAAAATATGGAAATCTCATATCGCGCATCAAACGCAGGCTCGCGAAAGGGCCAGTCGACTGATCATCGCGCAGTCGACTGTCCTCTCCTCTCTCTCTCTCTCTCTCTCAGCTTCCAGAGAGGGGCCCTCGAGTTGATTCGTTTATGAGCCGATGACACGTGCGAGCGCCACGTGTCCGCGAAGAGGATAAATTATTCGCGGTTGCGGCGTTGTCTGCCGCAGCGTTAGCCTCTCTCTCTCTCCTATATGTGTCCCGAGCAGCCGACGCACTCGACTCTCTCACACGATAACGTCATCTATAACGCATCTGTCCGCTGCCACTGCTGCTGCGCTGTATATGGAGTGCGCAGTCTCTCGCGAGGGATGCGCGTCTGTCGGGCCATTTAGCGGCTGTACTCTGCTGCAGCGTATATAGTGGACACGAATGAACAATGAATAATAAGACGACGTTTTGAAATTTCATACACACGAGCTCTCGTCTCTCGTCCCGCACACGAGAGCCGGTTAACGAATGACCAATCAGCATTGTCCCTCAACGGCCTAATGAACCGAAAGACGCGAAAGAAAATCAACAATAAGCGCCAGAAGAGAGCTGGCATCGTCCCCAGCACGCGGCGATTAAATCCACCCACGCAGATCACCACTACCAGCTCCTTCTCTGAAAAGACACGCCAGTTCTCTCGTCGCGCACAATAGCTATAACTACAGCGGTAGAAGAGAGCAGCGCACACATAGGGGACCAGCGTAGAGAGAGAGAGAGAGAGAGAGAGGCGCTAATTAATTGGCTCGTAAATTAACGCTCGTACAATGCGCCGAACGCGCGTCCGAGTCTCTCTCTCTCTCTCTCTCTCTGATCTATGCGGCATTTTCGCCACTTGAGGCGTCATTTCCAGCCATTAACGCATTCCCTCTCCACGCACTCTTATATACACTATACATACTATCGCTCTCGTGATGTATAAGCTATGTGTATAAATGCCGGGGCTTTTCAGCGTCGCCGGCGCGCCCGAACTTTGCGTTGTGTGCGCTGCAACGCGGAGAGTATAGTTGGCCGGTATGGAGAGTAGCGAGGGAATTAGTCCCGATATGAAGCTGCAGAGTGTGGAGAACGGGGCAGCCCAGGCATTTCGCGGTTTAGCCCTTCGCGCTAGCTGTGTGTGTGTGTGTGTGTGTAACTATTATGTACGGCAGTAGCCCGAACCCCGGCTATATCTATATATGCGTGGGTGTATCTTGATAGGAATTTCCGATAGTTTTGACGCCGCTGCAGCGGGGCGATTGTGTTTTTTCGAGACTGCAAAATTAAATCGAAGAGCGAATAGCTGAATATATATAACCGTTGAATTAACAAACTTTTCCTCTTGCTGTGAAATTCCCGTTGATTATCGCAAAATTACGCGTGAAGTAATTAAAGTTTGAACTACCGTTACACTACGCAAGCTCTGCAGCGAGTAATGAATATTCCGAAAACTCGAGCCCCCTTCCCTCCGCTCGTGAACTAATAGGTCGAATCCCGTAATTCAATTCCCCCCCCCCCCCCCTCTTATACTCCTTTTTTAATTAAATCACTTGCCTCAAGCTTACCTCTTTCTAAACAAACATTCTCATTAGCGGCGGCAAAGCTTCTCAAAAAAGCTCGCGCGCGCGCGCGCAACTGGTAGACACTCGAGAGAGAAGCCTGACGAGCTTAACTAGCGCCTTTTCTTTCTTTCGAATTTCCCGGTCCTGCGGCACTTACTCGACTCGACGTATACGCTTACTTACTTACACAGATCAGAAAGAGCGTCGCACTGTCTCGAATCGTACACGATTGGCGCATGAGTGTGTTGACGCAACTACAGCCGTGCGGATTTTTGCTTTCGGGATACAGTGTGTATATAGTCTTATACTCAAGTGTTAAGGGTCGAGCGACGGATTTAGACTTTGCATCTGGTCCGGTCCGTCTTTCTCTCCGCGACGACGACTGCGACGACGATCGGAATGAAAATAAGTGTATAATGTGCAGCGGCTGCCCGAGAGTTCCTAGAATACCGTAGCGAATGTGAGCTTGGGTCAAGAACGCGGGAAATTCAAAAATTTCCGTTTCAACGTCTAGCGACTCTGCGAAGGCTATGTGTGTCTGTGTGCGTGTACTCGCGCAATGTTTCCTCCATTTTAAGATTAAAAGGAGCCGAGGCGGAAACAATACAGAGAAAACACGCCTCCGCTTAGGCTATACTACGATACGACACAGACAATGGCCTCTTCTCACACGGAAACGTGGGCGGGAAAGCGCTAGATTAAGGTGTGTGTGTGTGTCTGTGTATCGCGAACTTTTGACTCTGAATCTTCGCATAGGAAGTAACGTCGGCTAATTGCTCTCGCTTTTGGCCAAGCGCCGACTGTTTCGGCTTTACTTTTTTTTTCGATTTCGCAACGCGCGAAAACCACTTACGGAAAATACGCGAACACATAATGCATAGCTCTTGAGGCGACGAGTGAAGGGGAAAAATATTTAAAAGCCGCAGGTGTACGCGGATAGTCTAATCGTATATCTGCGCCGACGGCAGAGCAGAGCCGGCTATTGGCATAGTCCGAAAAGTCGATTCGGACAGACGGGCCGAATTCGGCGCGAAGCCAACTGTAATCCAACTGCAAGCCCTTATCGGCGAGTCGGCTGCTCTGCAACCCACTTTCGCGAGACTGCTTACTATTTTCCGGCTCGCAGTCTGTCGCTGTGTGTCTAGTGTGCGCTAATCGATTTTCCTACTCAAAATTCTCCGGAGTTAGCGCAGCACATCCGCGCGTGTGGCTTTCTCATTATCGCGATTGTTTCTCGACAATAGACACGAGGACGACACAGTTTTCCGTATACAGTCGAGCTCGAAAAAGCTCCTCTTCCTCGGCCCATTGTGTATACCAGCGGTGTCTCTCTCTCTCTCTCTCACTCTCTCGAAAGGGCCAGCAGCAGAAGCTCGCATATCCAAGTTGAAAAAGCTCGGCTCTGTGTGTAACTCTGGCAAGTTGGCTACGGTATCGCAGTGACCCCTTTTTTGTGCCCTCCGCGTCTCGGAGCTCTACAATGAGCGCAGCGACGCGTTTGTTGATAAAAAAAAAAAAAGGACGTATAGTAGTATACTGGTAGTAGTGCTGCTGCAAGAGAGGGGTGATTTTCCTCTCGCTCTTTGACGCTGTGCGTAGTGCACACTATACTGTTTTTAATTAGCGTAATTCGCTTTGTAAACGCAGTGGAGAGATGAGTAGTGGCGAGAGAGTAAGCCTTTTTCGAGAGCTTGCGAGCCTATCGCGGCCGTTATTCAACAGTTGGGATGCTCGAGGGATGCGAAAGCTCGTTCGTTTTCTTTTTACGCGAATCTTCGAGAGAGGAAACGTGTTTGTGTATTAAAAAAGCGTATAATACGGAAAAAGCGTGGGAGGAGAAATTCTCTATTAGAGGATCGATCGAGGCCGACGTGACGAGATAACGCACGCGTCGCTCTCTCTCGTATAATCGAATGCTCCTATCGCTGCGTGCGTCATCGGAAATTTCGCGCGGCTTTATACATATACCCCGTCGCAAAGCAGCAGCAAATATCGGCTTCTTTCCCAAGCCCACGGTGTAATAAAAAGCCGAAAAACCAGGAATTATCGAACACCCGGCTCCGAAAATCCCCGTACACGCCTCGCAAGCTCTAAAGCTCTCTGCCGCCCCGGAAGAAGATGAAGACTCGCGTAAGATTCGAAGATCAATGTCCGCGTCTGGAGAAGAGATAGACACATAGGATCAGAAGCCACGACGGCGGTGACAATGGCGCCGTTCACCTCTTCGCCGCTGTACACACTAGCGCGAATACAAATATATACAGTGTACACTATATCGACGTTGTACAGAGCAGAGGCGAATATTACGCTGCCCGCATCAGAATTCCATGAGCCAAACTGGTACTGGGCCAAAAGAACCGCGCGTGTCCTGGAGAGAAGAAAATCGAGCGGACTTTGGAATTTTACCAAAGCGCTTTTATTTAATGCGATGACGCTCGCTCGCGCGAGAGCTTTGCTATACACTTCTTCTTTGATGGATTGAAGTGCGCGCGCCTTTGCGCTAAAATTAGTGGATGCGCTCTAAATTTTATCGCGCGCACTCGCGGCGCGTTTTGTAACGGCGATTAATTCGTACTATTACCGAGGCTACACTGCGCTATATAGGCTATATACTGCGTAATTAAGATGTGTGTGATTTTGCGGTGTGGTGTTGTGAAAGGGTGAAGGAGAAAAATGGAAGATTCGTGTTTGCCGTGAGTGCTGTGAGAGAAATGGGACAGTTCGCGATTAGGATATTTTAGTAATCGGAATAACTCGAGCTGCTGAACTTTCCGGCCTTCTATAGTCTCCGACTAGCGACGCTAGGTGGCGCACGGGCACTTTCTCCTTTCCTCAATCGGTATCCGCGCGCAGAATGTACATATAAGGTCGTAACGTGTCGCTTGTGCCAAATAGCTTTGTTAATCCTGCTGCTTTTATAGGCCGCTCATGTTACAACTGTAGAGTTTTCATAACTTTTCAATACTATTTTCTTTATAGCAAGCTTACCTCAAAATGCCAACTTTATATCGTCGATTTTGAGGTTGTCGTGCTATAAAACCAGCAAGGTAGAAAACCATCTCCCACAACACTGTCATAATATACTATTTCTATTATTTTCAAGTATACCAGGCGGGTAAGCTAAATTAGGCGTTATTTACCAGAGGTAGCGAACACAGCGCGCGCGCGCGCGATTCGATCCATACGCGCTTACAATATTCAAAGCCATCTCACTCGCTCTACTCATGGATAATTTACAGCCGCTCTCTCCTATAGGCTATATACTGCTATTTTCGCGACGGATATCCAATGCTAATCGAATCACGCTTTCTGGCCGCTCGTGAAGAGAATTTCCCGATAATCGCTCTCGCCCCAGGATGAAGTCTGCCGTCGCCGCTTTTTTGGCGGCTCTATACGCTGCAGACGTCCCCGTATATATACACCTTACTATGTATATACACAACGAAAAAGCTCAGACGTTATAAAGGGTAAAGCAAACGCCGTGATTTGCATTCGAGTCACAGCGCGGCCCTTAATCATTCCAAGCAGCAGCAGCTGCGTTGAAAAGAAGATATCGTAGCGAGAGCTTTCGAATTAATATTTGCCGCTCAGAGTCTCTCGCGGAATTTTTTATCCTTTTATTTATGCATCGCGTATAGCGAGCTGTGTGTATGTACATTAATCGCGTTTTAACCTAATTGAAAATAGGCGGCTATACAACGGAGAGAGAGAGAGAGAGAGAGAGAGAGAGGGGGCCGAAACTCGATTAGAGGCGTCCATTACGGGAATGGACACATACACGCGTAGGCGTAGAAAGTTACACAAAATTAGCCGTCTAAGCAGATTTTCGCTCTCATTTATACGCCAAACGAGGGCTAATGAATTTTCCTTGGTTAAACCGGCCGCGAGAGTCGGGGAAGTCTCTAACTTTGTAATCCCGGATTTCCTTCTTCTTCTTCTGCTTCTTCTTTCGGCCGTCGGTTGCTCGCGGACAATAAAAATTATACCAGCTGTGGCATAAGTTGACGCCGAGAGAGAGAGAGAGAGAGAGAGAGAGAGAGAGAGAGAGAGAGAGAGACAGACAGAATAAACTTGCCACTTGGCGAAACGTAAGGCTCATCCGTTAATCCCGAGTCGAAAGGGTTAACTTTTTGAAAATTAGCCCCGCGTGTGACGTATCGTTAGAATGATCGGATTATAATTCGTAATAATTCGAACTTGGGAATTTTGAGGGATGAGCTGCTGTAATTATTAATTTTTTTATTATGAAACTGGGTTACGCTCGATGTAATGTTTAACGAAGAGCAGAGGACAAAGTACCTGCGGCGGTTGTTCGAACTTTGATACGCGTTAACGAGTTAACAAAAGCGCGCGGAATAATACAGGTCAATAAATACGTTGGTTTTCGGAACTCGACTATACGAAACCGTGCGTATACGGATCCTTTTGTTGCCTCGAACCGGCGGAGCTTTTATTTAGCTTTATACACGCGAAAATCAAATTTTCCAGCGCAAATGTTTACCCTCAATCTCATCGTGGGGAAGAATGTCTCCTCGCCGCTGTGTATAAAATAATTATTCTCGCGGCGTCGCACACCACACATAGACATAGTATATAACACTCTCCTCTCTATAACACTCTCTCTCTCTCTCTCTCCGGAGTGTCGTCCCGCGCACCGCCGGCACGTCTGGCCGATCGATCTGTCTCGATCCTCTGGAGATGCTAATTAGCCCGGGCAAGCACGCCGACGTTGCCTCTATACATTCAATCGCTGCTCCATAGGCAAGACTGGGGACTACATCGTTACAGCGTCATTACCGATTCGCGAGAGAGCGCATCGGAGCCTTAATGAGCCGTCGTCGGAGGTTATATTATGCGCGGATGGGAAAAAAAAAAAAAAATAGCGGAGTGTCGTCCTCGTCGCCGCGACGGGGCTTGGATAAACCCTCGACTCGACGTTCGCGCATATAGGCTGTACTTACGCGTCGGGGGCTAATTATTGGAGCTCGATAAACGTCAAGTGTGCGCGAGCGGGGATGATGATGATGCGTCGGTGCGTGTGCTGTCGTCTTTCGGATTGAGAGAGCTTTTTTGTTTTGAGGGGAGGGGGGTTGTTTGGAGTTTCGGAGACACGTGGTTTCCTTGTATCGACTTAATAGTTCCGTTGCCTGGTTATGGAAGCTTCTGCTGGTTACAAATAGAACAGTTCGTAGGATGTTATATACTTTCTTGATCATTTTATACGTAAGTTATAATCAGGGCTTGCAAATTTCACAACTTCTACAAGCAACTAAGAGCTCTTGGAAATTTTCTCCGAGTTCGCGAGTTCTTGAAAGATCGATGTCTAGTTATATAATTATGAACCGTCTGGAAAAATTTTTTCGAGAAATTCAATTACTCCATCAAAACAAGCTGGAGGTATGTATACCTTCTTAGAAAACTCGTTATACACGGATTCTAGAAATTTCTATCCCTCCCCCACATCCATCACCAAAACACAAACGACAATGCGGCTCGAGCGCGATTAAACCATAATTCACACACTCCAACTTCCATCCCGTCACTCATGGAACCAACGAGCGTATATATGCCCACCTCGAGACGGAAAAAAAGTGAATTTCCGCGTAGGCATCGTAATCGCGCAGTGCAGCACTATAGTCTCTCCCAGAAAATTATGCAAGCGCGTCGAGCGCAGCCCACGAACAAAAGCGCGGCGGACTATTAGAAAGTGGATATACGACGTCGTGTCTTCCATCTCTCGCCCACTCAAACTCGTTCGCCGCTCGGAAAAAAAGCTCTCTCTCTCTCGCTGGTAGTAGGCGAGCTTGCGATTTTTTTCCAAAACCGCTTTCTTCCGCTCTCTGCTCAGGAATTTTTTAATCAGCGAGAGAGAGAAAATAAGAGGACGATCGATCGCTCTCTGCGCAGTCGAGGAAAAGGAAAACAGGTCGACGCCCCGCGATGTGTGTACAAATCGCTGAGCAATCGGTATCAACGATCGCCGAGGGTAATTGAAAATCTTCCGGAGGGAGAGACACAAAAGAGTAGCCAGTCGTATGGAGTAGAGAGAAAAGCTCGGCTCTGCTGCAGCGAGAGGAAAATAACGGCGCGCGACTTTGAAGAGAGAGAGAGAGAGAGAGAGAGAGAGAGAGAGAGAGAGAGAG
>QLSS01000021.1:1567414-1578345 GCA_024372645.1 Trichomalopsis sarcophagae | reverse complement strand
AGAGAGAGAGAGAGAGAGAGAGAGAGAGAGAGAGAGAGAGAAAGAGGGGAGTCCATTAACGAGTGCCGTTTTCATGGCTCATTCTTTGACGCGAGACTCAAAGCTCTCTCTCTCTCTCACTCGCGGGCTGCACAATAGATCGTTCATTACCGATATACATACCTCCTCGCGAGAAAGCTCGTAATGAGGGGAGAGAGAGGGATATGCGAAAAACGTAAAAAGGCAGCGCGAGTCTTGGCGCATTCAGTTATACCTCGGCCTATATTATGGAGCTTCGCTCCCTCGACAATTTAGAACTTTTGCCTGTGCGCGCGCGCGAGTGTATACTTATATATCTCTCAAGACGCGAAGCGGCGACGGCCTCGTTTTCAGCTTTCAAGCTCAATAGGAAAAATCTTCGCTGTGCGGCGGCAAGGGGGAAGGGAAAAAGGCCGCAGAATGGGAGTGTTGAGTGGATAAAAGAGGATTGAGGCCTCGAGGATCTCGCGAACCTCTTTTTTTTCGTTTTCGCGTGTGTGTGTCGCCTCTATTATATAAATATATATTTTTTTTTTATATATAAATTGTTGATGTATTGAGCTGTCTGTCATCGAGAATTTTTAATTCTGTTTTTTTTTACCAGGGGGACAGGTGAAAAGATTGATATACATGTATATACGATGATCGATTGGTTTGTAATTGCCGGGCTCGATCCCTGGATTGGGTGTATGTATGAAAAGCATTGTTTACCTTGGCAATTTTTCGCGTTCGGAATAAAAGTTTGGCTGCGCCTTATTTATACCTAACAGGTCTATTGTCGGCAACAATGGCCGAAATTAAACGAGACCCGTCGATATAAGCGATATATTATACGAATAAGCTCCGATTATACCCTCGAAATAAATATATTCGGGGTAGTACCGTACCCGACTCGATTTTAAAACGCAGCGTCTCTCTTTTACGATCGCTCGACACGTCATCATTTTTTCCCTCTCTCCGCACCAGTATATCGAAGCTTATTCAATTTATATTGGCTCTTTATAACGGCAAATATAACCCCGACGCGTTTATTTTCGCGGCTTTTCATGCCCGATAATAAACACGCATACATACATAGCTTCTCTTTCGATATAATCGATAATTTACACGCGGCCCTGACACCTGCACACACGTCACACGTACACCTACTGATAATTTAATATAATGTATATAATGTTCGCAGTGAATCGAGAGGAAGAACGTCGCCGGAGATGGCGGCGGCGAGTTTCCCGCCCAACTTCACCAGCGTCGGCGTGATAGAGAATTGGTGAGTACTTACTTGGCAAACACGAACAAAGACGGAGCCGCAGAAGGTCTGCTCTTTCTTTCTTTCGCGGGAGAGAAAAATTTTTTTTTTTTTTTTTCGTTCGCTAAAGGGAACAATTGCCGCAGATGCAAATTTTTTTTCCCGCCTGCAGCGACTAATGAGCACATACACTGTATACGTATATATATATATATATATATATATAGAGAGAGAGAGAGAGAGAGAAGAGACGCTGCGCGCTTTGTGCCGGGTTTCGTCTTGGTGATTCTGCGGTGACGAGGCGTGTAAGGGCATGATTTTTCTTTAAAGAATATTTTACAGTTGATATGCCCTGGATTTTTATTTTGCCCTGACGAGAGACACCGCAGAATCGTCAATTCGTTTTTAGCGGTATTATTACATACTATAGAGTAATATAACTGTACTGTATTGTCCCTTTTTGCTTATATATAACTATTTGGTTTGATCTCGTCATTATATCTCCATTTTTTTTTTGGTATATATAACACACTTTTTGATATCACGTTGTTATACTTATACGAATCTTAAGATTATTATCGTTGATGAATTAACTAATTATGTATATCCACATATTATATTAACATAGTTTAAGGTTCGCATATTATATATATTATTATTATACTGTATCTTACATGTAATCTCGTAATTAGGACAAGTGGATCATCTTAATATATTATCTATTACATATATATTATATATATAACCTTAGAAAATTGTCTATAGTCTTACACGCAGATGTTTATTATATATATAATTATACATAATCTAAACGTATTCTTAATCTAAACAACGTAAATTATGTATACATCCTCCTCTATTAATACCTCTACATATAACATAGGTCACCAATTATTATTATATATATCTCATACAGTCGTGTATATATATATATATATATATATATATATATATATATATATATATATATATCTACATCACCCAAGTAATAGTCTCATATTATTATTATTACTACATACTTGTATTTAATCAATAAAAATCGCGAGTGCACCGCTCACTACGTTGGAATATATACCTACATAACAAAATCCGTATATATATATAGTAGGTTATATATTTAGACTAATTATATACCGTAGCCGCATGACAATGAGTATCTCTACTTTTGTTACATATTATGTATAGATATTACGACATCCTCTTACCTCAATTAACTGTGCATCGGCAGCGATGACAGCTTGTCTACGTTAACATCCAAATTAACCATATAGCAATAATAACGTAGAAAATTATTATAGCTTTAAAAAAATCATATATGGGTGAGCTTTCAGTCGAACGACGCTGCAAAGCGATTGATTCGCGCAAAAGGGCATATTATATATACATATATACGCCTTATATATATATATAGAGCCGCTGCGCATCTAGATTAAAATAGAACGACGTATGTTCCTCGCATGCATGCATAGACGAAAATTCACGATACACATATATAGTCACGGTGTTACACAGCAAAGTAATAGTAGCGGATAGATCGAAGGGCAGATAAATGGAACGCGCGTGGAGTGTATAATAAAGTACAAAACACGTTTTATTAAGTCATTCCTCGAGTCCCTCTAATAACAGCCTTTCCACGCACGGAAAATATTCAATTACGAATCCTGCACACAGCGGTGTGAAAATCGCCCGAGACTCTCTCGATAACCTCGAGCGATATTATACACTATATACACTGGGGCACGTGTAAACGGAAAGGCCGAAATCGAGTCTATAGCCGATAGCATCGAGCCGGAAATAATAGGAGCGTTTCTTCGGCCGATTAGCCATAGGGACGAGTTCGTGCAAATATAACACGGATGCCCGCCGCGATTTTCAATTACACGTATACCTAGAACGCCGAGGCTCTGTGTGTTTTTGCGCAGAAATCGATCGGAGCTGGAGACTTTAATCATCCGGAGTAGTGCATATAACATCGGGGTGTGCACACGAAAAAAAGCGGCGATGCGTGCAAAAAGTAGGCTCTACCTCTTTCATTTCTCGGTTATCGAACGGCGCGAGATTCAAAAATCGCGCCGTGTTTACACGCGCGAGGATATTCAATTATACACCCACGCGTTTATAGAAGCGTTCCTATAATTTCGAGCTTTTTCTTCATCTCGAAAAAATTCTTTGAGAAAGAGAGAAGCTCGCGATTACAATACACTAATGGATATATTAATCCCGCTGCGGACATGGGGAAAACTGGACCACACTTCGCGGAGAAGATGAAAGTAGTATGTGTATAGAACGATCGGTCGATAAGAAAAATGATTTTTCGCGGACGACCTGCTCCGCCGCGCTTTCACCAGATAGATAAATGACGAGGACGCTTTTAGCGAACGTTTCGCTGACTATATATACATATAGCTCCGCGTTTTAAAACAGCGAGTGAGATATCCTCCCGTTTTAATCTTCCCCGGAGCTCGTAGTCTGCACTTTGCTTATACACCGACACTCGTCGTTCTCAGCTCTCAGCTTGGGGAGAGGAATATGATTGATAAAAACTTTTTTCATCTGCAGCGTCGCGTCGTGTATATACTCGTTGTTGTCTGCACACTTCCACATACAACTATCTCGCGCGTCGCTTAATCGCTCGACTGAAGAGTATTTAAGCAAAGCTCGACGTATATATGCATGATATTATCGTCGAGCTACGGGATTAACAGACGCGGCTCCGGATACTCGATTAGCTCGATCGCATTCGACTACCCGTTACGCATTATACGATTGTATATAGAGGAGGAAGGGTAATATATATATATACTTCCACCCAGGCGCTTTTTAATAAAGTCTATCGCTACTTCTCGCCCGGCGAGCTTTTTACGCGCCGGAGTATACGATCGATATTATACTTGTGATATCTCGGAATGCAGCAGCAGCAGCAGCCCCTTTTCGTGTGTAGCGTAGAGAGAGAGAGAGAGAGAGAGAGAGTTGCAGGGATGGCACGACAGGGATTCGGTAACGATCCGGCCGTGATATCTCTGCCGGGGTATTCCGAATCGCGTGTGTAGCCTAGCCAACTCCGCGCAGCCTTCTCCCTCTGTGTATGTGTGAGTGGCTGTATACATACGCGTATGCCAGGGTATTCGCAACGAGAGCTTCACCGTGTGAGTATATATAGTAGATACAGCGAGCGGTACCTTGCGGCGGCGGCGGCGGCGGCGGCGACACGGCCGTATTGACTTCTTCTTCGTGTTCTTCTTCTCCTCCGCGTCTGCTGAGAGAATGATGCAAGGAAAAACGGAACTACGATATTTTCCCGGCCTATATCATGAGCTCACGCACATACAGGACAGTCGTAAATACGTTGGAACGCAGCTGCGGCGGGAATTTGCATGGAGCTTTTTTTTTCGTACTTCGCGCCCACTACTTATTTTAACGCACGCGACGCGGGAGGGCTATCGGGGAATTCATAAAAAGTTATAACACTTGCTTAAAAGTACGATGTCGCACGGGAGCCGTTATAGATATTCGATGTGTGTGTGTGTGTATTGTAGCTTATGGCCTCTTTAAGGAAAGTTCCTCGCGGGGAGAAACAATAAGCGAGATTGACTCCTATAGCTGTGTGTGTGTGTGTGTGTGTGTGTGAACGACGACTTTTTGCAGCGCAAGTCGTTAAGGAATTTTTAATGCGGCAATTTGCCGCGCGAGTCAAATCCTCGAAAATCGACCCAATACACAGCCACACACCGCCATGGAAATATGTATAACATCGTGTGTGTGTGTGTGTGTGTGTTGCGTGCGTCAAATTACCGGAGCTACGGATTGATCTATACACACGTGTGTTTGCACTTTGCATAGCGAGTGTATAGTAGTCGTCGACACTCGTGTCGTGTAAAAACTATACGGCGTATATAGTGTGAAAGATTTATTATACTCCGAGTATATAGAGACGTCCTAGTGATATTTAATAATCAGCTCGTTTCGTTTTAAGAGGAACTTTTTTTCGCTGTAAGGGACGGAAACTATTTTTAGCCAACCCACTTTTCCGTCGCCTACAGTAAGACGCAGTAGTGTGGCATCGGCGAAAGGAGAAAATATTAGCGGCTCTCGCAAGATCGAGGAAGAGAGAGAAGGAGGAGGGGGGGTGGGGGAGTGAAAATCGATGTATGCGCGAAGATTCGCCCGTAAACTTGTCTCTCTACCGAAGAAAATCCCTCGCGTGCGAAGGCTTTTCCGCTCGGTTGCGGCGCTGGCTGGTACCGGCGACCCCCTTGTGTATAGACACTTATAATACTCTACTCTTTTGCCCTGTATATTTATGTCCGAGGACACGCACACACGACTTCTTTATTTCCTTTTGCCACACTTTTGATTCAAAACATCGAACAATATACATCGAGGAAATTATTCCCAGCTCGATTTCAAATAGCCCGCCAATTTCAAAAGCGCGACAAAAGCTCCGCCTCCTATAATATGCGTCCGCGATTGTTTCGGCCGCGCGCATTTATTCCAAGCCTGCTTTTTATTTCCAGCCGTAAACACACACACACAAAAAGCTAAAAAACAGAGAAAGGGTTACCCACACACACACACGTAAGGCATATTCGGGCCTAGCGTGCGTTCATCGACTCATTCCGCATAGCGTCTACGTCTACGTCGCGGGCGGGGGGGGGCGTATAGTATATAGCTATAGCCAAGTTGACTCGCGAATTTATGGCGGCAAAAATTTATGGCTTCAATTTCCGAGATATTTAACGGAGCGAATACGCGAGAGGCTTAAGGAATTGTCGCTGCAATTGTTCCCTCTCGTATATATACACTCTCCTCCTTGCAAGCTCTTTACTCGCTGTTATAGCTGAGCGCGAGGCGAGTTTTGACTTTCGGCTAAACGAACGACAAGCGTAATCTTATACACGTCGAGTTGGGCTAACGGCGTTACTTAGAGCGCGAACGTGCAGCGCCGAGGATAATCGCTCCTGCCGCTGTTGCAGCAGTGCTTTAAGAAAGGTTTCAAGGTGTATGATAGGTTTTGCGCTTTGGATGTACCTCCAGAGAAGGGAAAAAAAATACGACTCTCAAATTTCCTCTCGATCCCGAACACATCCCTCTCCTCATTTTCCTCGGCGTCGTTGCGTCTCCGATATCAGAGGGACCCGCAGCAAAATAAAGCCGTCGTAAAAAACGAAAAAAGCCTCACCGCGACAAAAGCGCAGCGTCGCCTCGATATTTTCTCACGGCTATATACGGCTGCGCCGACGACGACACACAGGAAGCAATAGGAAAGCGAGAATGGGCTTCTCGCGAAAAGACACCGCGCATCGCAGGCACCATGAGAAAGACGAGCCGAGAGGCTTAGTTCCAGATATAATTTCCGGCGATCGATGCGCCCTCTGCGCTCGTACATCCTTGGAAGTTTTGATGCGGCCCCAAAACTTTGCACGTCGTGCATATCTATATGTAGATAGAAAACGAATCGACTTTAGCGAGAGAGAGAGAGAGAGAGAGAGAGAGAGAGAGAGAAAGCATTTAGATCGCGAAGGTAGATTGCGGGGGCGTGAGAATTTTTTTACTTCGTCGCTCGCGAATCGATTCTCGTTATATATATATATATATAGCGCGCAATGCGGAATAAAAGCTCGCGCGCCTGGCGTATTATATGCCGCGATTTATTAATGATCGGAAGCCTCTCCCGGAGAAACAATAG
The DNA here is from genome assembly GCA_024372645.1 of Trichomalopsis sarcophagae. NCBI lineage: Eukaryota > Metazoa > Arthropoda > Insecta > Hymenoptera > Pteromalidae > Trichomalopsis > Trichomalopsis sarcophagae. Next base: position 1,571,395 of record QLSS01000021.1, on the reverse strand, counting down.
TCTCTCGCTCTGGTCATTAAAAAATATTTTCAGTTCAGAGAGGTTGTTTGCGCGGGTGTATAGATATATACACAAGCGGAGAGACTCTCTGGGCTTATTTAATTTTCCTGCCCGGAGATGAAACACCGGAATGAAAAATGCGAAAGAGAGAGATTTTTCCCGAGGACAGTCGCGGTGAGAGAGAGAGAAGCTCGGGACACACTTCCTGCTCTTTGTTCGACGCGCGCGCTTTTTAAAAAGGGGATATCCATCTCTATCCCCCGATAGATCGTTGTGTGTGTGTGTGTGTGTGTGTGTGTGTGGGTAACGATCGGCGCCGGCGTGTAATCGTAATAATAATCCGGAGCGCAGTACATGTGCACACGTGTGTGGAAACAATCTCTTCTTCGCTTTTTTTCTCACTCGGTACTGACGCGGCCGTTGTGGAGGCTTAGCCGAGTGTGAGCGAGAGATAATGTTAATATTCGCGAGCACAAAGGCCGGGACACACGAGGTGTACATATAAGCGTAACTTTGCTGCTCTGGTGCGTTTATACAAACTGCTCGTGATGGACTTTGGGAATCGACGAGTGTATCATGTACTTGTTGCGCTGGACGTTGAAAAATTTTTATATTCGCGCGAATTTCTGAAAGACCGTCTTTGTATCCGCGGCGCGCAACGAGCTTCCTCCTATATGCACACGACGATTGCGTATGTCCGATACGTTAAAGTGTACCGAAAAACACGTCGCTTACGCGATAGAGCGATAAATCACGAAAGCGCGGGAAAATTGAATTTTCATCAACGCGGCATCGCTCACTGATAAAGGAAAATCGATGGCTCGCGCGGCCTAAATAAATAACGGCCTTTCTCTCTCTCTCTCTCTCTCTCTCTCTAGCTCGTGCGTGCGCGGAAGGGATCTATCAATCAAGGAAAATCCGAAGCAACAAATTCGATACACTTCGAAGCGAGAGAGCCTCCCTTTATAGGTTGCACCTATACACATACACACGCTCGAGCGAAATTCCGAGTAGCCGGGGTTTGAGAACCCCCGATCCTTCCGCACGCGCTAAAGGAACGTGTATCGTGTATATATATGTATATACACATAGAAAAGCCGACGAGAGCGACAGCCGGCAGGCTGCCGCTGCCGAGTATATAAGTGGGGAGAGGGAGAGCAGACGTTTGTGCAGCGTTTCCACTGCTGTCGCCGATTTTCATCGGGGTTCGCGACTGACATAACCTCGAAATTATCATGAAACTATCTGCGTAGAGCGGAGCTTCTCTAATCGACGCGCTAGCGTGAGCAGTAAAGGATAGAGAAAAGGTAATAGAGAACCGGCGAAAAATCTCCTGGCCACTGGCCTCGCGGCAGAACGTCGAAGGGTGATAGTACCGTCGTGCGCCGTAAAAGGGCGCTAGCGTCGTTCTCTCCTTCCCCACCCTTCCTTTCTCCTGCCCCTTTTGGCCGTCTCTCTCGCTCTTTGTTCCCCTCCCCTCGTCGCCGGCGCATACACACACAGACGCATAGAGCACACGGACAGTGTGTACCAGGCTGGCTTCCTTCTCCCTGCGCGACGACCCTCGCCGCTACACAAGACGGCGGCCGGCGCGTACACAGCTGCCGTCCTCTCTCTCTCTCTCTCTCTCTCTCTCTCTCTCTCTCGCTCTCGCAGCAGCAGCGGCTCTCTGACAGCTTTCATTCTCGCAGCGCAGTCTACTGGTCGCCAGTGTGTACGCGCGCGTTTTCACGAGAGCACCGCGCGCTAGCTCCGATATTTGCTAATATATATATATATATATATACACATCAGCCGCAGTGTCTTCCGTTGATTTTTCTTTAACCCGCACGCGCGCTCGTTACAGGCAAGGTTAGCTCATCCTCGTCGTATTACTACACAGTTGTCGTTGGATGTGCCGGCGAAGGAGCGCCGATAGAAGCTCAGTGCGATCCTCGAGATCAATCGCATAACGCACGCGTGCGCACTGTTTTGCAAGTGTGCGTGTGCGCGCGTGAGAGAGAGTGTGTGTGTATCAGCTGCAGAAAACTAGAGAGAGAGAGAGAGAGAGAGAGAGAGAGCGAGCGAGAGGCTCGCACTGCACACAACCCCTCTATAGCGCGTAGAGTAGTGCCGGCTTCCGCATCGGTTTGTATATTCTGTCTCTCTCAACACCACAACCACCACCATTACCACAAAAAATAAGCATCATCCTCCGAGACCAACATCTCTCTCCTCTCCGTGTCGTTATACGCACACTTCCAATCGATACTCTTTCTTCCGGCAGCTCTCGCTGTGTCTCTGCTCTCTTTTGGCATGGGACTCTCGCTGTTATATTCTCGCGCGCGCGTCTCGACGCGGACAGATGCAGTAGCAGCAGCAGCAGCTCTCGTCGTTGTCGGTGCGCTGACCGTAAAACCGGTGTCCGACGCGCGCGTGCAAGTGAGCGCCTACGCGCGTGTGTGTGTGCGTGTGTATACCTGCGAATTTTCGAATCCGCACACGGTGCAGTGTATAATATAGAAGACGCCGCGCCAGCAGCAGCCTCCCCCACCGCTTTCTTCCTTTTTTCCGTTCGTTTTGTTGTCTCTCCCCTGCGCGAGAGCTGCAGCCGCTGCTTTGTTCGCGAAGCAGCAGCAGCGTCTAGTCAAGCGGAGAGAGAGAGAGAGAGGGACACAGACGCACACATCGAAGAAGCTGCGAGCCGGTTCGACTACACGTATATATATATACGCGCGCGCGCGGGCTTTGTTTGTTTGCTGCTACCGCAAGAGAGAGAGAGAGAGAGAGAGAGAGCCTCCCCCTACGTGTATACCTATATATACCATCCGCATCCATCCCCCACCCGCTACACACACTTTTACTCACGCTTATTTATTATGCATGTGTATCCGTATACAGCCGCACAGACAGATATACACACACACATACTTAATCTGGCCGTGTTCGTGACCTTGGAATTGGTGTTCAGTGTCGGCGGCGAGTGAACGAGAGCAGCAGCAGTAGCGGCGACAGCGGAGCAGCAGCGGAGAAAGGAAAGTGAGAGAGAGAGAGAGAGAATCTAGAGCCTCCTCTCTCCGAAAGAGATCAGCAAACTGGCGGCCACAACAGCGACGGCGGCGGCGGCCGCGGCGGCGGCACAGGCGGCGGCCACCAGGAGCATGTTTCCCTACACGACCTTCCCGGCAGTCGGGTAAGCTTACCCATAACCTGCGCGAGTATACATACTTTTTTTTATTCGCGGAAAAGGGAGATTCGCGCGGTTTAATTTTATTTTTTCTTAATATATCGTTGCTTATACGATATTATACTTGTAACACACTCGACCGCGCGAGTCTCCTTAAGCCGGTTAACGAGCGGACAAGGACGGCCAGAAAACACACAGACACTATGTACAATACGTATATGTATGTGAGAGAGGAAAGTACATACGTAGTGAGCGCGCGCGGAGAGCAGGCCGCGAGGAGAAGTTGCTTCACGTGCGCCAATATGCGAGAAAGAGGCGGAGGAGGATGTTGCATGGGAGAAGCGTGAGATTTTCGCCGGTTGCAGGGACGTATTTTTTTTTTTTTTCTCTTTCTCTCTTTATGGTGCTTGCATGGATGTAACACAATATTATTACTATATATATATATAGAGGTTGCGCGTGAAGCACTCGTTTATCGTTGTCCTTGTTGTTAAGTCGGGGCCTGCTCCCGCTATACTGTATACGATGTGATATTTTTTTGTTATCTTTATTATCCTTCATAGCTCGTCGTTTATCTCATTGTTACGCATACATAAATATATAGGCTACTCTTATACGTGTATACTATATCTATATATTGAGTAAATCGGTGCAGTAGTGTTTATCTCTCTTTTACATAAAATATAATACATATAAGGTAGAAGATTGTTTAGATTGGTTGTTTGTCTAGGGGAGAGCAGTATCTGTACACGTTGGATATTTTACATTTATATATATATATATATATATATATATATATATATATATATATATAT
>QLSS01000021.1:1555425-1567404 GCA_024372645.1 Trichomalopsis sarcophagae | reverse complement strand
TATATATATATATATATATATATATATATATATATATATATATATATTTATACATCTATATATCGAATCAGTTGCGGGCCGTCTGTCGGCGGGAAGAGTCTCCGCGGAAAACAAAACTTTACATGTCGTATAAACTCGCCTGCTGGGAGACTCGACCCGTCGATCGCGCCTTTTGTTATCGTACATACAAAGTTGCAATTTATGTCCGCACACACACGCACACACGATCACACGCATACACACCTCTGTCTCTGTTTATTTTAATTACTTCTCGTATATTTTGTATGTACAAAGGTATAAGGTAATTATGTCGCTCGACTTTTATACATATGGTAATTGGTATTTCTTTCGTATATACACCACCTATATATAACGATCTGCCGCCCCCGAGCTGGAGTCGAAGCTGTTACATCGATACTTTTTTACGTTAAAACCAGCATCGATCCGCTATAATACACGAACGAAATAGTGTGTCGTTTCGTATAACCGAGATTCGGAACCAACTATAATAGGTTCTCTCATCCCCTTCCCTATACACGTATACTTGTACGTCCGGCATTTGTTTATCTTTTTTCGCTCATCCTCTCTGTTTACCTTCGCGTATCACGTATACTCATAGCGGACAGCTCGGAGTCAAAGCGATTCCACATCGTATTCTAGGTACACGTTTCTCTCTCTCTCTCTCTCTCGCGAAAATTCAACTTATGATAATTTCGCTTTAACGCCGTCGATAAACATCGGACTTTAGCGAGCTTTACGCATACTTTCACCGCGCGAGATCTCGTTTACGTAAGCGCATGAAAATTCGAGTTCGAAAGTGGGCGGCTTATTTTAAAGCGACGCACACGTACACGTCGCGGATGATTCCGATCTGTCCGTATACTAATAATACCTGAACTTTTGGCACTTTTGCGCGAGCGCGATCTCAGACAACGACGACCACGACGACTACGTGTGCGATACGCATCTTTCTCTCTCGAGCGACGCGCGAGACGGCTCTTGCGATTGCACGTGCATACGTGTGTGTGTGTGTGTGTGTGTGTGTGTGTGATGTGTTCTTGCTACTCGGCACTACATATATTTATAAACATTAGATAATGGCTTGTGAAATAATAGCACATCCTTACTCCGGAGGTTCGCGTGATTGTTTATACTTCCACCTTATACAGACACGCAATATGTAAGCGTACACAGCTGCATACGCAAACACACAGATAGTTGCATGTAATTCGAGGAGGAGAATAAGAGTTACTTGTATATTGTCTAGCGTAGAATTTTCTCCTTACCTTATATTATACTCTTGTTGTATACACCAGACACTTTGCCACACTTCCCGTTTCTCCGCAACCCAACGATCTCGTAATTGTAACGATGCCGCGATAACGGCCCGTCGTCTTGTATATATTTCTATAATACTTCTGACGTGCAGCTCCGCGCGTGGCGGCTTTACGACCTGCCAGAAACTTTACTGCCCACTATGCATCGAGAAAATTTCGCATAGAGACTTTGCACCCGAGTGTCTTCCTTATCGATTTCCCTCGCTCCTTAACACTGTGTACAATCAATCTCTCGAAATTCGAGGCTCTACTTTTTTTTTAATACCCTCGGAAATGCCTCACAAATCGCGCGGGCACGCGACGATCGTCGATTAATGCGACACGCGATCTTGTAAGGCTCTAAACATCTCTAAATATAAACACTCGGTGGCTATATACTCTATACTCGGACATTGACTTTCGCGGTGGATTTCACCGCTGTGGAGACCTTTCCACAGTCTCTCTATTCCTCGCTGCTCTCGTTACAACACACATTTTCATTCGATCATTTTTTTTTTCTTTCATTCGCTGAGCCGCCTGTGCCTAAGCTTTCGCTTTCGCTCACTGCGGATCTAGAGTCGAGATAAAACCGCTGAGGTTCTCGCTCGCGCTACGCTGCTGATGACGAAAATTCAAATTGCCGGGGGAGATAAGAGAGTTCTGGGAGGGGAAGATTGGAGGGACGGTTTTCGAATGGTTTGAATTAAAATTTTATTAAAATTTCTTATTACTCGAGCGTAAATTTAACTTCAATAGTCGGCGACTCCACGTGTTTTCGACTTCCGCAGTTGGCACTGCTCGCAATCATGCCATCGCTCGGCTCCGCTCCGCTACTCTCGGTTCAGCAAAAAACCTCTATATACACATGCCGAAATTTTTGTTCACACACACACACCCACACACACACACACATCATCGTTCGACATCGGTATATAGTAGTGTGCATGGCCGCTACACATATTCCACTCAACACAGAGCTCCGTCCTTACGCACAATGGGCAATCGAAGGGGAAAATTCTCGAAAGCGATCTCTCGCGGCGCCGTTGCCAGGGGCAACGCGTCGCTCGCTCGCTCGCGCGCGCGCGCGCGCGCGAACAAAGAGCAGGAGCGCGTGCGCTGAAACGGGAGAGAGACGCGCTCGAGGAGAGGAAAGGGTTCTCTCTCTTTCTCTCTCTCACGATGCGGGCCGGCAGATGGCTCGTACACGAGAGTGTATACTCTTACGGTTGTAGAATTTTTCGTCAGGTTGAGATTCTTCCTCGCGCGTTGTCTATAATATGGATCTAGGCTTATAGTCTCGCGACGAATTAATCGAGAAGCGTATATTGATTCGCTGACGCGGGAGCGTTTATTGGAGGCAAGTGTTCCGAGAAACGTATGTGTGTATTGACGCTGTTAATGGATCGGCAGTGGTTAGCGCGTTATCGCACGGTTACACGCTCCCCGTCTCCTTTGTGTATAACGTTTTGGCTTCTGTATGCTTGGAATTGGTTAAACGAACTATTAAGTACTCGACGGAACGATCTTCCAGACCGCGACGGTATACTTAATTTCCCCACTCGAAAATCCACTTTCCCGAAAGTATCTCCTCGAAGAAGCACAGAGCTAAGTCAATTCGGAGCAGCGCGACTGTGCATGCTTGTGTATGTGTATATAGAAAGAAAACCCGCGGCAGACGGGCGTCTGGAGCCAGCGGCGCACATATAGATGTAGGTATAAGGAGAAGGGGCAATCCGCGAGAGAGGAGTTCGAGGAACTGCGCTGCGCGAGGTCGCACGTGCTTCCTATACTCCAGAGCAGTCCTTGGACGCACTTTCGTCTGCTTTTCCTCAGCCCTTTTTGTCTCTCTCTCTCTCTCTCTCTCTCTCTCTCTCTCTTTCTCGAGGCCGCGCGCGGAGCTGCGTGTACTCAAGGTTGGGGCCCTTTGCACTTTTTTTTTCCTTCAATTTTCTTCCTCGCTTCAACTCCTCCTCTGAATAAAACTCGAACTTCTCGACGCTTTTAATTAGCGGAATAGCCGACGTTCAATTTTTCACGGAGATCTCGCAACAGGTCTCGGAACGCAAGCTTTTGCTTTTATTCTTTATTGTTCATCGTCGGTGTTCGTATACGGTTTAGAATTTCGTCGAAAAATCGATCACAACAATATATCCGCACGAGCGAGCGCAAGTTAACAGCCGTCAGACTTACTTACGCAACTTCAAAGCAACCCGAGAGAGCAGCCGCGCGCACAACACGCCTATGTGTGCGTACATAGTAGGGTATCCCGAGATTCGAGTTACCTGATTATGCAACGTATAGTAAACTCACTCGACTGGATTGTATATGTGTACTGGCGAAAAAAAAAAATTGTTTTTCTCCTCCCTTATGTACCGGTGAATTTTCAAAGCTGTTACTTCGAGTCTAACGAGTCTCGGCCACCTGTCCGGCGGTTTCGTCCTCGCCGATCTCGTCGGTCTCGTTGCCGTTGGCGTCCAACATCGGCTCGCCGCGCATCAACCGGTAGCGGTTGTCCAGATGGATGGCCGGTTTCCAGTCGTCGGTCTTCATCCACTGCACGGAAAAACGTATAGAGCTCGTGAGAGATTTGTGTGTGGCTTATATATACGAGTGATCGATACCGAAAAGTTAAAAGGGGGAGGGGGATAAATGACAGCAGCAGCGAATATCCATTTTTCCATCAGCGCGCGTTAATCCCTGCGCTGAAAAAAGCTCCGGCGACAGGTGCGATTATATAGACGAACGCAACCCTTCGCATCGATAATCCCCGGCAATCGACAGTCGAAAACTTCAGCTAATCCAGTCCGATTATATACTCCCCCACATGCGCACGTGACACCTGACAACTTGTCTCTCTCTCTCTCTCTCTCTCTCTCTCTCTTCTCAGCGGATCTTGGAAAGCCGATCGCTCGCCGAGTTTTACTCTCCCGTCTCTACAGCGCACAGACACTATGGCGGTGCGGGGAGGGGGGGGGGGGGGAGCCGCAGAGAGTAAAACGCGCGCAAGTCGATACTCGTCGGCGTGTTGCAGTGCGCCCTCGCGGTTTCGGCCGGATGATGGTGGGGAGAAAGAGGAGGACGGAGGCAAATGTTGTGCAATATTTATCGCGGGGGCCATAGATCCTTCGCGCGTGAAACCGTAGACGCGCGCAGGAGTCAGGAAATGAAAACCGCTGATGCGATTTTTTCGCCCGAGTATATAGAGTGTATTGTTTGGACTGTCCATTATTACCGTTTGGAGAGCAGATGTGTCTCTTATTTACGAGAGGAAGAATCACGCGGAGCATGTATCCGTATATATATATATATATATATATATAGCGTTTATACACACAGCAGAGCGGAGCATCTTGCGACACAACGTTGTAGGGAGACACGCGGTATAATGCAGTTTGCCGGCGGCGTCAGCGGCGCGGGGGTGAAAGTGGCCGCTGCCGACGGGCAAATCGAATTACGTCGTTAGAAGCCGCAGCAAGGACGATCCGGAAACCCCGAAAGCTCCGCTCGGTAATCTATAACGCTCCGGAAGGTCTTCTTCGTTCGATTCTTTTTTTTCAAAGGCTTCCCCCCCCCCCCCCCTTCTCTTCCTTCTATGTGTAACGTCGCGCATAACACGCGGGCGTTCAACTCGTTTGTGTGGCTTCTCTCTAGGCGGGGTTAGGTGTTTCCGTGAATTTTTCGAAAAGACTACGCCTGGCTACGCGGAAAACTGCGCAGCAGTGTACACGGGGACGGTTTAATTTTCCGATGCTGCTGACTCGCTCTTACGTCGAACTGTGACAAAAGACACTCGGGGAAGTGGGTCTATCCGTATTACCACTCGCAGTGGTACACAATCAGCGGAGGACCTTTATTAACGTACATATAGGCATCGGGCAATCTCGACTCAGTCTGCTGGGAAGAATTAATTTTCACCCTGACTCTCTCTCTCTCTCTCTCTCTCTCTCTCTCTCTCTCTCTCTACTTCGGGGTGTGAAGAAAAAAAGGCTCCGCTGCCCGGCAGTTGCTGCTGCGTCAGCAGCCGGAGGGTGTGTGCTACTCTCTCTGGCCTGAATTCATTTTTCAAGCTACCCTCGATAAAACCGGAAGCTTTTCGGGCGACTCAAACAAGTCTCAATTTCAGTCGGACGAGCGCGGTTAATCATCCGGAAATAAAATTTTCTCATTATACCCGATTTCACGCGACAGACGCGACGCGATAAGGCTTTTTTGTTGTGGAGGAAAATATAAAACATATGCGTTAAATCGACGGCGATCTCGAGCGGAGGAAGAAACGCTTCGACGAACAAAAGCGGGTGAACCAGAACACAACAATACGTCGTAAAATTAATCTCTTAGCCAAGAGGAGAGGGAAGTCGAGGGGGGTTGTTTCCTCGGTTCGGGAAGACAGATAAGAGCGAGATTTTCCGTGTGTACTACAGTCGTATCTCTCTCTCTCTCTCTCTCTCTCACAGCGAAGAGGAGGAAAATTCGGACGATGTCGGGTCGCGATAAGGGGATGAAAGAGCCTCGGGGAGTCAAATCGGCGCGCTTTTATTCCTATTGATCCGCACGCGCGTGTACAGAGTTGGCGCGAGTGCGACTCTTTCGAAATCTTTTTTTTTTTTCGTCTCTGCCGATCGAGCGGAGGATTTCTTTTTGTTTCGTCGACTACGGGTGTGGTGGTGTGGACGATGACTCGAAATTAGAGCTCGATCAAGAGAGCTGGGCGCGGAATTGAAGAAAAACGAAACGACTGTTGATTGACCAATTATTTCATCGTTAGACAATTAGTCGAGCCAACCGAGCAGAATTTTATTCTCCGTTGGCCGAGAGCTAGAGCGATCGTCGAGAAATCAATTGTTTATTGTGCACATCGCACACGGTTAAATTTATATACGTGTCAGCGTACAGCTTTATATATAACGATACCCCCCTTTTAGGTATTGATAGCATTTTGACGCTGCGCAGTGAACTGCGTCGCGCTCATTATTATTCTATTCCATCTTTTAGTGGTACATGTACATTTGAACGTAGATTTAATTAACGAGGCATCATTAGTTTATTAACTATATATTTGCTATGTAATTTTAATATATATAAATATATATATATATATATATTTATATATATTTATAACTGTCACACACTATATCTAAATAGCTAGACGCATAAATGGAAAGTTGAGACTTTGGCAAGCAGTATATATATCATACGTATTATCTAACAATAACGAGTACGATTATGTGTTTCATTAATTTTGTTGTTGTTTACGTTGATGGTTTGTGAAGTTGACCTGCTCTGATAACATCGATTATATCAATTTGATAATAGACGATCTGTCGATCGTGCTATATAACAATAATGGAAATGCAATCACCCTATATTTATCTGTCATATTAACATCAATATCTTGTGTAACACCCCCACCACCTTCCCCCCACCCTGAGTTTTGGGACTAGAGAGAATATTAATAATAATAATAATAATAATAAATTAAAATAATACATCTATTCGTATAAATAACACCGTTGGCATGTTTTGCTTGTTTACGTATACGTAAAGTAGGTTTCCGTAGGACAGATATATACATATATAATATCTATGTAGCTACTATATAAATATAACACACATTGTGTCCGACGTCGACGAGATCGAGCCTAGCCTCACCCACTGCACCCTTTCTCTCTTTCTTTCCAGAGTCTCTCTCTCTCTCTCTCTCTCTCTCTCTCTCTCTCTCTCTTTCTCTCCGATAAATTATCAAAGCGTGAACCGCCGTCAGTCTTTTTGTCAACTCTATGCATATTTATAAACTCTCTTTCTCTCTCCACCGAAGCTTTTTTATCACGCTCTACTCGTCCGTGAATTTTCAACGCCGCCAACGACTGTGTGTATGTGTGTGTGTGTGTGTGTGTACGTCGTAAACTCGATCGCGAATTTGCAATATTTTCAGAAACTATCCTTAGCATAGAGCCACGAACTCGTAAAGCAGCGGCGGCGCAGCGAGTGAAGGGGGACGCGGGCAAAAAGCAGACTGTAAAATAACGAAGGAAGGAGGTCTGTGAGAGAGAGAGAGAGAGAGAGAGAGAGAGAGAGAGAGAGAGAGAGAGAAAACGGAACGCGCCCAGAGAATTGTAGAAGAAAGGAAGGAGGAGAAAAAAGGAAAGGCGCGGGCGAAGGAGATAAAAAGAAAGGAGAGAAAGAGAGAGGAGGATGGCAGTGGGAGGACTAAGAGAGGTCTCGAAAGATCGTAACCAAGCGTGTAAAGAAGGGCGAGTAGATAGTCTAGGCTTCTCTTCTGTTCCTCATTTTTTTTTCTGTTGTCGTGCCCGTTTCTCTTCATCGGCTCATTTTTTTTTATTATAAATATAAGATATTACTCTCTGTTCGTTATATAGATATACACACACGCAGACGTTATGATTTTGGTTGTATTATTGCAGCGTAATTAACGTTATCGTGGTTACATACTATAGCATAGTTAGTGAGATTATTATATACCTTTGAAGAAGACGTTGGAAAGTTGTAGCTTTGTTGTTGCTCTCTCTCTCTCTTTGTTATCATTCCTCTAATTTTTTCTGTATCCTCTAAACTACTCTTATTACTTTTGTTTTGTACACACTTACTTACTCCTCTGTTATAACTATACTACTTTTGTTTCTGGCATATATATCTAGATTATCATAACTTTCTTAATAACCAGAGGTCGTAATATACAGTCTCTATATATATTATCTCTATATTTCACAGTGTATATATGTATAAACGGTATTTGATATATTTTTAAACTTTGTCGTATCGTTAGATTTGATTTATATATTTATATTAAATTAGTAAACAGTTTGAGAAAAAGTAATTAACACTTTTTGTACACACATTGGCATTGCACGATGACGATGATTAATCATAATAATAAAAATAAAAATAAAATTTCTTTTCTATTCCTCTCTCTCTTTTGTTTGTTGACGTAATTTAACAGCATCTCTCAGAACAATTAACGACCGTATTAATTTGTTTGTGCCAGTATTGAACGTATACATAGTTAAGGTTGAAAAAAAAAAGAACAAGGCACATTCTCTCATAGAGCACACACCCACACAGAAACACACGAACTTTCAGTTTTTTAATTTCCCAACAGTTTTTTGTTTTTTGTTTACTTTCAATCTCTATCTTGAGTTTTTGTTGTGTTCCATTTAACGATCTCCGTAGGGTCTCAAGGATCAGGAGGGCCTATTGTCGAATAGCGTCCACGTTGTTAGAGAGGGAACTAAACTGCTGCAGCGGTGGCGGTGGCGGCGGTATCGGCGAAAAATAATAAGCTTATTCGCAGAGAGCAAAAGAGCTACAATGACCGCACACCAGCCACAATGATTTTATAAGCAACGAAAACTCTCTTAAAATGAATCAGCCCGACCGAGCGACGCCTCGTATAAGTTGCGCTCAACTTATACTCGCATCCCACTACCGGCTCTCGCTCACACACACAGCGCAGGTAATGTCTCTCTCTCTGTCTCTCTCACTAAACAATCTGTCTTCTTTGTGTATAACAAACTACTTACTTCTTCCTTTTACTATTTTTTTAAATATAACGAAGCGATTTATTCCATTTTTTTTTTAATTTGTGATTAGCCTCGTGTATTTAATGTCCTAACCACTAGACCGCCACAGTCAAAATAGAGCAGTTGTGTTCTCTCTGTATATTCATTATATTTTCATACTTGGATATGTCTTAGTGTCGATGTTACATAGTTACTATATTAGAGCACACAAGAGGCTGGACCCAGAAGTCTCCGAATGTGTTCAAACCTCAGTCGTACACTTGGAGCTTCGGGTGCCGTCCGTTTAGGAATCTTAGCTACATCAACTGTATAAAAATATAACCATATCGCTCCGAACGTTAGCCAAAAGGCGAACGAATAAAAACAGCAGCAGCAGTACTGGGTCGCCTCCTTAATGGAGGATACGGACACACAAGAACGAACGCGGAGCCGAGCGGTTAGTCGGATCGAAGATTTATCGAGCCATACAGGATTAAAATGATCCGCGCGAGCGCTAAGGGCTTCAACGTCCCGGGACTGTACTATACACTCTCTGAAATCAGCTTAATTCGTCCCTTCGCGGTAATCAAATTTCTATTAGGAGCATCGAACCGCCTTCTCTCTCTCTCTCTCTCTCTCTCTCTCTCTCTCTCTCTCTCTCTCTCTCTCTCTCTCTCTCTCTCGGCCATGAACGTATAACAAAATGCCGTCCCAGTGCTGCGCGGCTCGTTACAATACCTTTCGCTCGTGCTATAGTTGATATTCCGCGTAAAATTGTTATTTATCATCCCTTTCCACTCTTGTACCCTGTATAAATGTGCACGTAGTGCTATTAAAATTTCATGAATCATAGATGGGCCGATTTTTGTTCTCATGCACGTGCTGTGCTACTGCTGCTGCAGAATCTCTCTTCTCTCGCTAATCGATTATTCATTTTGCAGCCTGCATTGTCCCTTTTAAGCCTCTTCTCCCAACACTGTAGCAGTTACTTTTTCTTTGTTATATTTTCGACAAATCCCGGCTACTGTATGCAGAGAGTTTAATCGATCGGACGACGCGTCGAATGTTTAATCCGGCAGCTTACTTTATATCCTTTATTTAACTTTGATCAACGTTTTTCTCGTTAATTAAGCTCTCGACTGCACGCGCGGAGGAGAAAATCCGGGCAACGTGTTGGTGAATTATTCCGCGTCGCACGAATGCTCCTTTTTTCGGCGAATATTTAGCCATGCTCGCCGATCAATAGTTTACACTCGCTATATAATGTGTTCCGCTCCGTGCTTGAGTAGGTCGCTTTCTTACCAGCTGCTGGTAAACCTCGTCGGTAAGGTAGATGCACTCGGCTGATTGGTCGAGGATCTACCTTATCGACGGCGACAAAGCAGATACTCTGTGTACGATGCATCGATACGTTCTACGATATCCCTTATCGTTATTATCACTTTTCTCTTATTATTCACTTAGGTAGTATATTGATATTTTTATTTGATTTAGGAAGCTTTGGTGTTAGATAGTTTTCTACTTTATACAATAAACGTATAGATTTAGACATTTTTTTTAATGATTTACCACTACGTCACTGAAAGCGTGTGTTATACATGTCCTAGTCTAGTTGATATTGACATGCTTTTACATACTAATATGAAATCGAAAAATTTTGGAAGGTATCATATACGATTTGCAGGAAGTTTGCAAGGAATGTCAATGAATAACAAGAACTCCATTTGTGTATTGTTCGACCAGTTAGTTTACTTAAATTTCACAGCCATTACAAATTCTTATAAAATTTCTTATAACAATTTTGTAATTTTTATTCTCTTTGAAGAAACTTTGTGCCCACGCTTCGTATACAGTTTGCTTGTTCTATGTACAGTTAGAAGAGATTTCGAATAAAACACTTTTAGCCAGTGTACATGCTGCACATTGACGTTATCTCTATAAACTATGTATAGACTACTTATTCTTTGAGAAAAAAAAAATGATTCAGTGCCATTTATGACGACATGGAAAAACTTGTATGATTCGTGGAATATCTCTAGTTTCTATTTAGTATCTATTGAAAACCGTGAGATATTAAGAATACTATAAGCATATTTCTCTATAACACTACAGACACTGATATTATATACCTAAAGCATATTTATGTATATAATAGTAAACAAAAATATTATATATAAACATGAAGCTATGTGGTGATATCTCTAAGCTATACAGAAAAAGACATGGTGTATACAGCTCCGTATATGTATATAGAGACAGAATACGGTGTGTCACTATGTATAATATATATGTAATAATAATAATAACGAAATAACGAATATTTATATAGATATATAGCGAAAAACTACGGTTTATATTTCGTTCGACAGACTCTGATCATACCGTGGAAGCTCTTTTTCTCTTTTCGCTCGACGAGTAGTTGTTGGCAGCATCGGTGCAGAAACTCCCTGCTCTCGAGTCTCGACTCCTTTTTTCCCTGCACAGTCACACATACACGTATACATCCGAGAGCTCCCCTCTCGTGTGTATAAGTACACGAGGAAAAGAGACAGTGCTTTTCTCCGCTGCTTGTCACTTGCACATATTCCATAGTCTTGTTCACCATCGGACGGAAAAACAGCGGCTACGGTATAACGGGGAAAAAATCTACCATGACCCCCCTGTATTCGTGTGAGAGGGGAGTAACCCACTGAATGAACGAAAAAAACGTCCCTACGTTGTGGGTGCGTGTGAACACAGAATCGCAAAAGCGCTCGACTCCCCCGCGAGTATATACTTATGTGTATATATATATATATATATATATATATATGTAGAGAGAATTTAGTGTCATTGCCACTGCCATGTACCGGGAGAATTCTCGGCGTGCATAGAAAGCCTGGTCGATGTACCCCTGCGCGCACATGTAAACGCACTCGCGAATCTCTCCCTCTCCGCGAGAAGCTATAGCAATAGCTGGGGGAATCCCCGGCTGGTGCGCAGTGTCGACATCTGACCGCAGTGACCTGCAGCAAAAGCAGCAGCAGCAGCGCCGCGTCTCCAAGCGCGGCAGCCCGGCGGCGTCGTCTGCTTTTTCGGAAGCGCACATATCCGCGTTCTACACACACACACACACACACACACACACACACACACACACACACACA
>QLSS01000021.1:1501757-1545324 GCA_024372645.1 Trichomalopsis sarcophagae | reverse complement strand
AAAAGCATCAGAGGTTTGGGTATGATAAATAAATATACTTAACGATGATGAAGAAAAGAAAAAAAAAAGATAAATAAATAAATAAGAAGTTTCGCGTGATCGAGAGGAAGAATCAGTTGTGCGAGAAAGGGGGCACGACGTTGAGATGTTTAATTTTATAAAAAAAAATAATAATAATTAAATTCCCCGAGAATATACGATAATAATAGCGAAACGGCGTTTCTTGTTATAGAGTGTCAGCGAGAGTGAGTTACGTAATAATATGCGAGTGAGATATTATTATATACTATTATTATAACATACACACTCTATATATACAATATAGATACTATACCGGACATCAGCTGTTTGGGTATGATGATATACTGCACACTCGCGCGCGTCTCTTTCGGATCAATTATATATCTATCTCTATCTCTATCCCGATGCGACTATACGTGTACATAGTGCGCGCCTTCGATTTTGACAATAAATTGACCGAATCTGTAATATGCAGAAGTGTGCGTGCGACTATATAATATACAAGATAACGCGGTGAAAGTCTTTGGCGCGAAAATACGAAAGAACAAAAAAAAAAAAAAAAAAAAAAAATAGAATAAACGTCAATTCTCAAACGAACACAAACAAAATTTTCATAACAGAGGAGACTTTTACCGCAGGAAGAGAGGCGGGCCCCTTTTCTCGGCTTAGCAATAATTCCATTAGAAACGAGTCTAGTCCTCCCCCTACCCCCCTCCGTGTGCCATCCCCTTTATGGATTGTTTCAAGAGCGGAGAAAGAGAGAGACGAGGGGGATTCCCCGCCTAATCAAAACGCCGATCGATCCTTCAAACGAGCATAAGGATGTGTATCTGGGTTATACGCTTTGGAATAAGCAAAAACTTGCTTCTCTCTCTCTCTTTCTCCTGCACCACACACAAGAATATGCTCTTGAGCGCAGCGGTGCGTCTCTGTAAATATGCGTATATTCTCGAGACGAACGAAGGATACGAGTACACACATGCAACGTTTCTAGTCTTTGAACGGCGTCGAGTCGCTCCGTGTATTATTATTGTTATAATACATATAGGCACACAGAGAGAAAACACAATATTGTTGCGTCGCTAATTAACGCGGGAAATTCAAATTTCGACGCGAATTGTCATCGATGCATCTGAGCAGTAGCCTGTGTGTGTTTGGAGAGGTCGTCGACGGCCGCAACTCTATTACTACTACACAATAAACACTGTAAATATTATATGATAATTATTATATATTACTATACGAAAACCATATACTTTTAAGATAACACACAATACGTACTCGTACATGTATATTTTTTCAATCTCATTCCAATGACGACTGTTTTATCGCGCGTCTGCGGCCGTGCACGAGATTATTAATTAATATATTAGTTATCGATTCAAGAATTAAGCCGAGAGAGTAAGAGAGAGAGAGAGAGAGAGAGAGAGACACGGACGGATCGATTTTTTGTACAAAAAAAAGGAAGGAGAAAAAAGAGCAAAAGAACGAGGGCGATGGAGATGAGGAAGGCGGTGTTTCTCGAGTGCGTGGCGACATAGGCGAAAAGAATAAAAAAATAATAATAGTAAAAACACGTAGAAGTCTCTATAGATTCGCGATGTGATATATGCGTGAATCGTATTAAACGATGTATTATATTACATATCAATGAGTCTGCGGTGGCGACGATGATTATTGTTCGCAGACGAGGTGAAATTTAAGAGGATTAAGGATCTTATTATTATTAAAATATGAGAATAAACAAACAAACAAGAATAAAAAAAAATGATCTTAGACGACGAGTTAGCGCGTCGCTATTAGGCTCTTTATAATAGCTAGGAGATCGACGATGATTCCACTCGTGTCCTTTTATTTTTCGTATAACACGTGTACTAATTAAGTTTATTTATTTATTTATTTATTTATTCGCCTTAACTTATTGATTTAGCTGTGTAAGAAGTCACGTTTAAATTATCTCGAGTTACGAGAAGCTCGAGAACAAAGTGTCAATAATTTTAATGAAAAAAAAAAGTTGCAATTATGTACTGTCGAAGAAGTGAGTGTGAGAGAGAAAGAGCGAAGAAAGTTAACTTATATCTACATATAGGTACAATACACACACCAATATACTTATAATTATTATTATTATTATCATTCTATAATTATAGCATGCGAGTATATAATTACGTTGTGTAAACGCGGTGGAAGAGCTAAAAGATCTCAGCCTTATAAAGTGACATTAGATGTTGAAGTAGTCAGAAACTTGTATGCGTCTTTTATCTAGTAAAAACGCAGTATAAACATTTTTTTTCATTTCTCTCCTCATTACGAAGTATCATCGTTAGTGTCATACAACGAGCGCCTTAACAACAACAACAAAATATGCAAACAAACAAACAAAAATAAACAATTTTAACTCTGCAGTTTATTGAATTAATATACATACTAAACGATTATTATTAAAAAAAAAAAGAATTGAAAATAAATACAACTGATGGATCAATAACGAAAAGTATATATTATCGATGCATTATATATATTACACGATATACATTATATAATATGACCATGACCTTAAGACCAACTAGAAGTACCTTAGAGTTATTATATATCAACGACGATACGAGTATTAACATAATACGGAAGGCGTTTTCATTCCGACTCTCTTATTCCCTTCCGTTTCTGTTGGTTGGATTGAAAACAAAACAACAAAAAAATTATATATATATATATATAAAATAACGAATTGTGATGTTGAAAAAAGCTCGATAACAATTACTATCTGCCTATTAAAATTGAATTACGATACACTATCTATTATGAATCCGACCATCCTCTCCTTTTTATTTCATTTACTTTACTTTATATAGTTTCTTGATTTTTATAATTGACATTATTTAATTACACTATTATAGAATTGTTTATATATAAATAGCTGTAATTACGAAGGTCCCCATAGAAGAAGTAAATTTATATAAACTGTACAGACTATATATAGTTGCCTTATACAATATTATCATTTTCGTTTCGTCTCAAGTAGCAGTACATTATACAGATGTATATATAATCAGACTATTATTCTATACAAATATCTTAGATACTTTGTGATTACGATGATTTTCATTTGACGTTGAACACAAATAATAAGAAACTATTTCGTTCCTATACGTTATATATTCTATGACTATTATATAGTGTATATCTACCCAATTTCATTTAAACAACCTCTGCACGATTTGGCTCCAATTAACGTCCTATTCAGAGCAGCCAATATAGCACATAGCTGCTTCGGCGATTCATCAACGAGGTACGTATATCATACATGCACAAACACACATCGGTAGTCTAATATCACAAAATCGTTGAGCATTTTTGTACAAAAAGATTTTCAACTGTGTATAAAAGTCGAAGAGACATATTTTTCAATAAAGGCTCTATACTGCAAAAACATGTTCCTGAAATCTCACCGACTTTTCCTTTGATTGAATTTCTCTACGATGTATATACAGTGCACGTTGTTATTTTTGCAAAAAAAAAAAGAGGGGGAGAGAGCACTTTCCGCGCAGGATCATCCAGCCCCGCAGGGGAGAGAGAGAGAGAGAGAGAAAATAAAGCATCCCAGGAACAGCCAAGCTCGTGTGTTCACTCGGGCTCTGATGCTCTGAAAGATTAAAATCATCTGCTTCCCCTCGTACCTATATATATATATATATATATATATATATATATATATATATATATACCTATACGTCGTATACCCGTATAACGCACACCGCCATAGTATATTGCTTATACATATGTATATATATATATATATATATATATATATACACAGGAGCTTGCGAAGAGAGAGATGGTCGGGGGCTAAAAAGAAGACACCCTCAGAGGTCCACGTTCTTTACTGCATAATGCAGTATCCGTGTTTCTCTCGGGCCTATGGGCTCGTAAAACGCTTCTCTCGACTTATTCTCTCTCTCTGTCTCTCTGCTCTTCCCGAATTGAATCACTAGATTTTTTGTTCCCCGAACTAACCTCGTAGTTGATCGACAGCCTTCTCTTGGTGAAGATACCCCACTTGAAGAATCCCCAGAAGTCGAATTTCGGGGGTTTCCAGCAATTCGGCGGCATCGCGCAAAAATATATCCTTCGAAAGCCCGCGAAGTTTAAATATTTAAAATTACAATGCAAAATCTGATCGTCGTGTCTACGCGCGATCGCGCAATGAGCCTCCGCTGAAAAACTCGGACGCTTAAGCTTTCCGCCTGCATTTGTTATTGTTGTGTTCTCGAAGAATTCGTACACACACACACACATATAGGTATATACACACGCATAGAATGATCGAATAAGATGGGCCGGCGGAAGAGTTGCGAAATAAAATCGCGAGAGCGCGAATTCATTTGAGAGCCACTGCGCCGAGACGGCGCAAGGTAGGAACGTGGCAATCAAGCCGAATCAGATATAGACTTAATCGCGGCGCAGACACCGCGCGATCTGCTTACAGTATATACATACCTATATACACACGTAAATAGGCATGGTATATACGTCAGTCGCACGGCTGATCAGCTGCGAGCAACAACTGCCTATAACTAATACTAGCTATCCGTCGAGCTCAGAGTGCCGGTACTTATAAGTGTCTGTTTATACCCTTCAGGTATGTAAGCTGTGTGTGTGCGTGTGTGTGTGTGTTCTTTTTATATATGCGCTTGTTGACGAAATTATATTACCGGCTGTGTATTTTGAAAACGAGGATAATCGTTATCGTCACGATTTCCTACTTGTGGATAAGCATCCGCGATCGTTATCTATCTAACACGCGAGTGCGAGCACTCTTTGTTGTTGTGATAAAATATCGTAGTTGGAGGTTGTATACA
The DNA here is from genome assembly GCA_024372645.1 of Trichomalopsis sarcophagae. Lineage (NCBI taxonomy): Eukaryota > Metazoa > Arthropoda > Insecta > Hymenoptera > Pteromalidae > Trichomalopsis > Trichomalopsis sarcophagae. Next base: position 1,540,444 of record QLSS01000021.1, on the reverse strand, counting down.
AAAAAATACAGACGCGCGCGAGTATATATACCAAGACCGCCGGCATTCCTGGAGAGCATCGCGGGTAAAACACGAAAAAGAAATTCGAAAGCTGCCGGGGATTTCCGAGAGTAAGTGGTACATACAGGTGATATTATACATAGCTGTATATACCTTCACGGATTTATTCAGAGCTCACCGCGCACGTGTCCCTTGGATACACAGTAGAGAGAGAGAGAGAGAGAGAGAGAGAGAGAGAGAGAGATAGAGACGACGCTATATAAACATTATTATATCACCGAAGCGTCGCGCGATAATATAGAGTACAAGAGGTGGTATCGAAAAAAGCGTAATGTCACGCTCCTCCCGTTTTGCATTCCGAGTTTCGCTGCGCGAAAAAAACGAACGAGCGCCGAGAAAGTGAAACACACCGCGCGCGAGCGAGAAGGTAGACACATATATATACATATATGCAATCCTCTCACGGGACTGGAATATACCTTGGCTGCATCGCCTAACCTAAAAATAAAGCTCTCTCTCTCTCTCTCGGCCTTCTCGCCGAAGTATATATACACATATACTGTACACACACTGGCGGGGGTGTCTCGGGCGCGCAGTCGCCGCAAATTTTTCCGTGTCGGATCGCAGCGAGGCGAAAGTTGCCAAAAAAAGCGAGAGAGGAGGCACAGTCGTTGTGCGTATTCATATGTGTGTGTACAGTAAGAGTGGCACTGGTACCGTTTACTCTGCAGAGCAGTTGACCGAGAGGATGAGCCGATGATACACACATCCTGGAGGACCGAATGACATAACGGAGCAGCAGTAGCGGCTTAGAGAGAGAGACTGAGTGAACGCGATGGAGAGTCTCGCGCCGCGTAGCGATGACCTGGTTCAGCAGCGGCCGACCAGTGGCATCCTCATCCAGCGCGAGATCCAGCTGGAGAGCAACAAGGCCAACTCGTCCGACGATGCGAACAACAGGCGGAAGACCTGGAACGAGTTGCGAGGTGTCGTCAGTGATCTTCGCAGACGGATGTCCGGAATGTCTGCTGGCTCGGTACCTGGGTCCATTACCTTCAGGTCTTTGCCCGATGGCAGGTATGTTCTTGCGAATTGCTCTGTTATATTGGCACGACAGTCCGCTCACCTGACGACCATTCGATGTGCTTCGCAGGATAAGGATATACTTTTTGAGCACTCCGAGCAATGGCTGGGAGACCACCCTGCTGTACGTGGATGTGGCTCACTCGGATCATGCCAATGGTTACCGTCTGCAATGGCAGCCTGTCATAGAGGCTAACTTTCAAAGGTGGGTCCCGTGGTTTTGATTGAAAGTGGGTGCTCTGGGTTTTCTGAGGCTCTGATTGTTTTAGTATTTCCAGTGCCAACCAGTTGTCCAAGGAGGAACAATTGCTTTGGGAGAGGAAAAGACTGGCTACCTGGGGCATCACCAGCTACGAGATCCATGCGGATAGTGGAAAATTAGTCTTTCCAGCTGCTAGTAGCCTGTACCAGTGCGTTGACACCGGCTTCATGGTAAGTCCCATTGAATACTCAAGGGAGTAAATTTTGCAGTCCACTGCATGAACAACGATTTTTCAGCCTGGACCGCTATTCCCATCCGAGCTGAGAATGTCGACCTCCGGTGCTAAATTGTGTCCTCAAATCTGTCCATGGAACAATGCCTTAGTTGCTCACACCTGTGCCGGAGATATCCACTTGTCTCACAGCATTACTGGCTCTTCTGTACGTTTGACGCATGCCAGAAAAGGCGGCAAAAGTTTGGCTGAAGACCCCCTCAGTGCGGGAACTCCATCCTACGTTATGCAGGAAGAGTTCACGAGGTAAGCATTTCAAATGATGCGCTCCCCTTGTGATTTTACAAGTTGTACCATGTTTATACTTTTTCCAGATACATTGGTTACTGGTGGCAGCCAAAATCTCCTGATGGAATCTACAGGATAGTTTACGAGGAGGTGGACGAGAGTGATGTTAAAATATTTTGTTTTCCTTCCTCTGATAATTCGCACGACGTTGATGAATTTAGATTTCCGCGAGCTGGCACAAATAACGCGAGGAGTAATTTGAAATTAGTGCAATTCAGGGTAACCGAGATGTCGCAAATCATCGACGTGGAGACTCTCGAATTGCAGTACCCGTTGCATTTTATGTTCCCTTGGATGGAGTACATGGTTAGAGCCGGTTGGATGCGAGATGGCCGACAGTAAGCTCCAAGCATTATCTCTATGATTTATGAACAATTTTCGAGCATCGCTCTTAACGTTATTTTAATGTTTCACCAGTGTTTGGGTTCAATTACTGGACAGAAAACAACAGAGGCTGGAACTCGTTTTACTTTCTGTAGATAACTTTTGTGAACCACCACCTAATGTTTATAATTCAGAAAATCATTTCTCGCCATCTTCAGCGAGCGTACAAGTAATTTATTCAGAAACAAGCAACATTTGGATAAATGTAAATGATTTGCTTTATTTTCTGCCATCTGATGACCCAACAGAAGTCAAGTTCATTTGGGGTAGCGAGGAGACTAATTATAGACACCTGTATCTTATTACATCAAGTATAGCATGTACGTTGAATATACTAATGAAACGTTGTGAATTTCGAATGATACATAGTCATGAGCGCATGTTTGATTCGCAGGTTCTGGTAATGGAGTTGAGGAGTCTTTAGATCGTATGGATAGTTTATTTTTACAGCCGCGTGTTATATCGAAAGTGGCTTTAACACAGGGAGACTGGGAAGTACTTGGCAGAGAAATATGGGTCGACGAGGTAAACTCTATTGTTTATTTCGTCGGTCTGAGGGAAGGTCCATTGGAACAGCACGTCTACGCTGTATCTCTACACCGTCCATTAGAAATTAGACTGCTCACGAGACCTGGTTACAGTTACAACAATGTGTACTTCAACAAAGAGTGTACAATGATGGTTACTGTTTACAGCTCCATTAAAACGCTGCCTGCATGCCAAGTGAGTTTTTCTTGTTTAAATTACATGACGCTGTTTATGCATTATTCCGTTATTCTAATTTCAAAATATTTAATTCAAAGGTATTTAGAATATCGCAATCAGATTGGACGGTGGAAAATATATCGCTTACACCTGTCGGCTATTTACTGGAACCGTCCACGCCTGAATCTGAACTGTTTGCTCCGGAAATTTTTACGCACAAGATCGCATCGGGAGATACAATATACTCAATGATTTTTAAACCGCATAATTTTAAACCTGGAACGAAGTATCCAACTATTCTAAACGTTTATGGAGGCCCTGAAGTACAATTAGTATCTAATACATTCAAGGTACTGTACTACATTGAAACTTACACGTATTATCTACTTTTATAGACGAAAAATCACAAAAAGTATCTGCTTTTTTAGGGAATGAGACATTTAAGAATGCATATGCTCGCGGCGCAAGGTTACTGCGTAGTTTTGATCGATTCGCGGGGTTCTCATCACAGAGGACTTTCGTTCGAAAGTCATCTTCAACGAAAAATGGGTACTGTAGAACTGAACGATCAAGTCGAGGTGCTCAGATGGTTGGCGGAAACGTCCGGTTACATAGATTTAAATCGCATCGCTATTCACGGATGGTCCTATGGTGGATATCTAAGTCTCATGGGACTGATTCAGTATCCTGATGTGTTCAAGGTACCGTAACGAACGAGTTGTTAGAAATTTTATATTTCTGAACCAACAACTAATTGCACTGATGCATAAATTACAGGTGGCTATCGCTGGTGCTCCGGTAACTTCTTGGTACTTTTATGACACGGGTTATACAGAGCGGTATATGGATCTACCTCAAAACAATATTCACGGATACGTCAATGGCTCTGTGTTAACTTACGTAAACAAATTCCCCGACGAAGAAAATCGATTGCTTATAATTCACGGGTTAATCGACGAGAACGTACATTTCTTTCATACCAGTCAACTGATAAATTCTCTCGTTAAGACTGGAAAGCCATATCAGTTGCAAGTCTACCCGAACGAGAGGCACAGTCTCAGGAGTTTAGATGCTAGCAAACACTACGAGACTACCCTACTCTCGTTTTTACAAAACCATCTGTAAATTTGCTGTAGCTTTACCGAAATAATACATAGGTGATCATGAATTTGTAAGATGTATAATGAAGAAGAGAATGAAGTTGTTGTTAAAAGCAACGCGAACGACTGCCGGTATTTTATGTACATAGAATTGGAATGTTAAAACATTCAACTCTTAGGTTCGTCCTATCGCGTTACTACTGTCGAAACGAACGATTAGTAGCTTCTAATCCAGACGAGATTTTTTAAAAGACTAAACAGTATTACATACATAAGTGCATTTGCATACACAATATTTTATGCAGATCTTGCTACAGCAATGCAAACTTACAAATTATGTGCAGCCCCGTGCTGTAACGCTGATTTATAAAGACTTGGCATTGGCCATGAAGAATTTCGAAAAACGTCTCAAGATTTTCTCGTCAACGTCTAATCATGTGGTGGTCGAAAAAAAAGATTTTAATTTTCACTTGTAAATTGTCTATGATGATGGATATAGGTCCTAATTAATTATTCTATCGTTGAAACTTGTAAAAAATAAGCCCGTTGGTTTTTAATGACAATGGACAATACTCGCAATCCCTTTGTATAATATACATTTACATATAGAAATCGACGACATTAGAGTCATACATGGACTTTTAACGTCTTTTCTCAGTTGTACTTATTTACAGTTTATTGTGTAATCATGCGCGCGCGCGACTCGATCATTTATATTATTCTTTTACTTTTAACTCGGTCTGTGCATAATGTATTGAAATGCATATAATATAATGCAAGTAACATTTGCTATTTTTTACAATAATCATTATTTGAGAATAAAGTATTTTTTGTGGGCGAGGCAAGCAGCAGTTTTTGTAACAAATATCTTCTACTGGTTGATTAGTGCATGATTTACGATTAATAAATTCACTATTTTATGAAATATCTTATTTAAATTCAAACCTCTGTACCCATTGTAAGTACTATTCAAACAAATTAAATCTTAACATGAACGAAATCAGTTTAATACGTTAACAACTTATATAATTTTATTAAAAAGATCTTAAAGTACATTATCTTACTGTTTGGACATCCATGTTCTAGTTTTACGATTCATGAACTTATAAAGATACATGATTCTTGAATTCAATTCCTTCCACTTTGTGGGCCTGGCCTTTGGATAAACGCCAAGTTTCAGTGCTTTCTTTTTTTTTATAAGAACTTGCAGTTCATTATCCCCTCTGACTCCTCTAAGCCACTTGGGAACATTATACATTATATTTGTAACTGAAATTTCTTGGGTACCAAGAATGTCAATGTAGTCATTTTGACCAAAAAGTGCTTTTCTTTCAGACCATGAATTATCAGGACGATATATAGGCATTGGACGTATTGGTTTGTCACCACCAGTATGTGCTAGAAGTCCTTTTTGATCTAGGATCTCTTTGTATCCATAGTTTCTTATAAGTCTCTTCTTATCAGCCCAATAACGAAAGCGAACTGTTGTCATTTGAGGAACCCATGCTTTCAGTGCAGTTGACACAAAGTTTGTTAGGTTTGACATCTTGAGAATCTAGAAATATTTATTTAATTCAAACTTAATCACCGATACAACGTTCATTTAATAATCCATAAATATCGAAAGTATTATCTAACCTATAAAAACATGAAAAACTATATAACAGTAATTAAAAATGGTACCTCACCACTTACCAATTTCGTACGTAAAAATTTCTAAGATGTTTACTTCAATTGAATAAGAAATTACTAACTACTCATTTTTTCTGATATGCAATTAATTAGTAAACGCCGAAATCGTGCAAACCTCACAACTCTTCTCGCACATTTATAGTGCCAATCAGATGTTCAGAAAGTAGACTACTGCCTTACCATGCGCGAAAAAAGTAGATTGCATAAGCCTCTATAGGCGCCAAATATGAAGTAAACTTTACCTAAATCTTTACATTTTGAGTTATGATGCTTATAATTTATTTTTTTAAATATTAATTACATATCCACAAGATTCAACAAATGTACAATTTTTCAAGCAATTTATTCTGGTTCACTCCTGCATATCACAGAAATACGCCTTAGTTTGTCAACAACTTTTTCCTTGTAAATAGATTCCTTCTTACTCAGGACTGCATGACTATATTTGTGGCGGGCAACACCTTTCATAACATACAATGATCTTCTGGGTATTAAGAAGTCATCCCAATACTCTTTTTCATGACCAACATAAGTAAGTCTCATAATACAGTCACTCAATAAACTTATAGTTGCGATAACTTCTCCACAAAATCTAGTGCTATCTACATGAGGTTTTATCCAACCATCTTCAGCAAGATCAAGTACGTGCACTAATCCAAGTTGTGGCATACCTGGTGGAAATGCCTTTTCCCTCACTTTATTTATAATTTTGGCGTTATCTTCGTTCCATTTAAGAAACTCGGTTTCCCTGTAACCATGTATCATATTATCCCAGTGAGCATATTCGTATCTCAATCGCTTTAAGTAAGGTCCAACATCTTTGAGTAAACTGTCTTCCTCTTCTGGGGTGATGAAATTTTCATAAACATTCATTGTAGCATGTAACTTTTCTTTCCAGTCTGCGAAATCCTCATTGTTATTGTTCTTAGCTGGTACGCTACTTGCATTAGAACTACACTGTCTTAGAAGCCTAAAAGGTATCTTCAAGTGATTCCACTTTGGTTGTAATACTTTGATGAGCATCTTGCTTAGTATATATAGGAACCTGACCAAAGAATATGTTCTGAAATAATTTTGAAATACTAATTATTCAATGTCGACCCGAGATTCGATCAAATTCTTGCGAAAAATGTAAGGAAAATTTATATAGCACTATTATACTTACTGGCTTAATTTATTATTAGTCAGTCACACGTCGTTGCATGCATTAAACTCACAAACATTGCGCCGGTATCAAAATAAGATTGCACCTGCCTAACCTGTATTGACAATACTTGTTGGCGGCATTGACAAAAGTGTAAGTAAGTACCTATATATACTTATATCTGATCTCACAGATTTCGCGAATGAACCGTGTATCATATACAATGCAGTGACAACAAATAATCAGCTGTTTTAATATGTTGGTCGGTAGCGCCATCGCAGTGAATTTTGAATTTTTCTTTGGTTATTATCATTCATATTTGACTCATTGGCTCAGTATAAACGCGTGATCCAATACAGAGTACCTATAAGTATAGCATTTTTAATTAAAAAATTGGAGCACAGTAGGTGAAAAAAATAAATAGATATATAAATATTTCGAAGTAGAGACATAATGAGTGAACAGAGGAGAAATTTTAATCCAAGGTGGAAAAAGTATAAGAAAAAAACAGGTGAAAACAACAATAAGAGAAGCAGTGGCAACAACAATGAAGGAAGAAGAAATACAGGTGAAGAAAATGAAGAAAACTCCAATGATGAAGAGTCCTCTCCAAGGGATCCTACACCTCAAGCAAGCAATCCTCCAAAATCGAGAATAGCCAAACGTGACATTCCTTACTCAGGCTGGAACTTGTATTTTGATGAGGAAGAGTATAAGAAAAACTCCCCTATACTAGAAAAAATAAAAACTATGGAAGCATTTCTACAAGCTAATCCAGAGATAATTGTACAAAATATTTCTGGAAATATATTTAACATCAATGTAAATAAACTCTACAACAGTGAAATATTTCTAGAGCAATGGCCTGATTTTAAATCAGATTTAACGAATAATCCTCAACATACTCTGAACTGTTTAGGATTGGCTGTGCACAAAATTAGGACAGATCAGTCTGGAGAAAATAACGATACCATTGATGTTGAGGCTGCTAATGCTCTTGTCAAAGTCAAAGTTTTAAATTACGAACCACTGATATCCTTGAGAAATATAAAAGTTAATTACTATGGAAAATTGATAACTGTCAGAGGCTGTATTATAAGAGTCAACAGGTCTTGCCATATGCCCTCAGTATTAGTACTTTTATGTAGTAAATGCAAGTTACCTTATCCAGTCAAGCAAAAGAATGGCATCTATGTACCAAAGAAAAAGTGTGATATCTGTGGTGGAATGAAATTCGAACCAGATCTGACTTCACCCTATGTAGAGACCATACCTTTACAAGTTGTAAGAATACAGGAGCATTTCGGAGAAGAGAACGATGACCAAGGAAGAGTACCAAGAGTGATGGATGTAGAACTTTTTGAAGATTTAGTTGACACGTGTATGCCTGGAGATGATGTAACTGTAACAGGAATCATTAAGATGCAAGGTACAGACAATGGAAAAGTCAAAGTTAATGCCGTGTCCAATTGTCTTTACATGGAAGCAATTTCAGTTGTCAACAATAATACTAAGACCAACAATAGCAGTGGGTTTACCATAGATTTAAACACAAAAGACTATATATGTATTAAGGATATTCACAGTAGTCCAGATATACTATCTTTACTAGTTAATTCTTTGTGTCCTGGTATTTATGGACATGAAATGATTAAAATGGCTCTACTGTTAAGTCTGTTTGGTGGTAGCTCAAAGCATGCCAATCTACGTGATAATATTCATCTGCTGATTGTAGGTGATCCAGGATTGGGCAAATCTCAGATGTTACAAGCTTGTGCTCGTGTTGCTCCCAAAGGAATTTATGTATCCGGAAATTCTAGTACCTCTTCAGGTTTGACAGTTACTCTTGTAAGAGAAAAAGGAGAAAGTGATTTTGCTCTTGAACCTGGTGCCTTGGTTCTAGCTGATAGGGGCTGTTGCTGCATTGATGAATTCGATAAAATGCCAACCCAGCATCAGTCTCTGTTGGAAGCTATGGAACAGCAGAGTGTGAGTGTTGCAAAATCAGGAGTCATTTGGTCCCTTCCATCTAGGACATCGATTTTGGCTGCTGCAAATCCTATTGGCGGAAGGTACGATAGATCAAAGGCTCTTTGCAACAATCTCAATATAAGTCAGCCCCTTCTGTCAAGATTTGATTTGATTTTCCTCTTGCTTGATCAGCCAGACAAGGATTTGGATAATTTTTTATCTGAGCATGTAATGATGATGCACACTGGTCATGTGCAAACTAAAAGTGAAGAGTATATCAGATATAATAGACAAATGAGAGATCAAGCTGACTCATTGAAGAAGAGACTTATTGCAACATCCAGGAACTCAATCCAAACAGTGCCTTCCGCAGTTTTAAGAAAATACATTTCTTATGCTCGCCAGTATGTGAAACCAAGATTGTCCAGTGCATCTGCTACTTTGTTACAAAAGTATTACTTGGATATTAGAAAAAAGATGATAAATGCAGTAAATCTTGCTCCCTGCAACAGACAACTGGAGGCGCTTATAAGATTGACTGAAGCCAGAGCCAAGTTGGATTTACGTGAAGAGACAACAGAACAAGATGCACTGGATGTTGTGGAATTGCTGCAACATACAGTGCTTGGTATGAACAATGAAAAAATTGATTACACTTTCTTACAAACCAGTAAAACCTCCAGAAGTGCTATAAAAACGTTTTTGCAACTTTTGGTGAAAGATGCAGAAGTCAAGAAAAATAATTTGTATACTAGGGATGAACTAAAAAATCTTGCAGTGATGGGAAAAATAGCTAGCAGTGATGTGCCAAACGCTATTGATAAATTGAATGAGCAGGGTTTTCTGATAAAGAAAGCTAATGATCTGTACAAATTTTCTCCTCCATAAAATAGACTTCCATTTAGTTACTTAAGAAATCATCTATTTATTATTAATTCTGTTCTGCTTGTACATACTACATTCTCATTTAAGTTAAGTCTTTTGAGTATAGTATAGTATATTTTTTAAATGTATTTTCCAACTTTCGTACAAGAAAAATTAAAAAAATATTACCCTTTACCGTGTTTTTTTCATTTGATTTTTAATTCACATAAACGAAATTAGGTAAAAGAAGCGTTTAACAAAATAAAAGCACTTAAAGAGTATTGCGTAATTTATTATGTTACAATTCGCGTATGTTACAATTTGCTATGAAACAACCAACGGTGAATCTCGTTGTTATACTGATTTTTATAGTAACTGCATTTCACAGAGCTTTGGTTTTAACACTTAAATATTTTTTCTTCTATAATCAATAAGATCACTCTTTAAGTCAAAGCTTGTCGGTCATAGATGTATATTTTGCTCGTTATTTCATTTTAAAATTAAAATTATTGATTATTTGCATTCAATGACCAAATACAACGGGCTTTAAGTGACAGAAAAATTTTGACCTTATCAAGGTTTGCCCTAGAATATCCTACAGAGTTTGATCTCCTTTGAAATTAACAAATAAATAAATAAGTTAGCGCAGGCTATTGATCACAGCATGGGTGAACTCCGTGGTTGAGCTTTGTCCACCCAAGTCTTTTGTAAGGTACTTTCCGTCATTCAGAACGCGGTTCAACGCATCTCTGATTTGTTCAGAATACTTCCTCAAGTTCAGATGGTTCAGGAGTTTCACAGAGCACAGGATCATAGCAGTAGGGTTAGCGACGTTCTTTCCTACAGCTTCTGAATAGGTATGTCTCGCACCCTAAATAATTTTCATACTCAAAATTAGTAAGCATTTAAAATCTTATGATAATATCGTTTGATTATCCAATTAAAATTTAACTTACTGGCTCAAAAACGACACACTCAGCACTGTAACTAGCACCTGCTACAACACCAGCACCTCCAACCAACCCAGATGCTAGATTGTCAACAATGTTACCATACAAATTGGGTGTGACCATGACATCAAACTGGTGAGGATTCGAGACCATTTGCATCGTGCAGTTGTCAACAATCATGGTCTCAAATTGGATCCTGTTGTTTAAAAATTTATATTAGTCAGTAACAGCAAAAATATCCAATTCATCTAGACAAAATAGTACTTTTACAATGATTATTTTACCTGGGATACAGCTTAGCAATTTCCTGGCAAGATTTTAAGAACAAACCATCTCCAAGTTTCATAATGTTGGCCTTGTGAACACATGTTACCTTCTTTCGGTTATTCTTGACTGCATAATCAAAGGCAAATTTGGCAATTCTCTGACTCTTGGTGGCAGTAACAATTTTTAGACATTCGACAACTCCTGGAACAGATTCATGCTCCAGAGCAGAGTATTCACCTTCTGTTTGTTCTCTAATAATGACACAGTCTACATTCTTATGTCTTGATTTTATTCCAGGTAAGGATTTTACATGGACTACGTTTGAGTAAAGATCAAGTTCTTTACGTAGTTTCATGTTCAATGTCTGCAATTCTCCAGTGTGAGAGTGATCGGGTGTTGCCAATATGCCCTAAAAAATATTCTAAAATAAATATATTCAACTTTTGAGAACTTAACCTAAGAGTTTTTATATATTTACATAACAAATACAGATGAACTATTTTATCTCAAATATCAAAGTATACACATTGTAAACATTTTATCACTGACATATTACCTAACAACTAAAGAATATCAATGGAATACTATTCCAAATTGATGTCCACTAAAATTAAAAATCTACCATTAGAATAACTGCTACTAAAAATACAATACTCACTTTAAGGCACACTCCATTCCTGGCGATACTGCCGGAAACCTGTTCCAAGGGAGCACTAAGCGTGGGGTTAACTTCTGACAAGAAGTAAGGTTCAAACTCAACCGGAACATCTGCTGCTTTGAAAATATGTTGCACAGAGACAACCAGCTCTGGTCCAACACCGTCTCCTGGGATCAAAGTACATTTTGTCTTGTGTCCTGGTTCGATCTGAAATAACACAAGTTTTACACTCAGCACTCGAACAAACTTACGCTTAAAAAAGAACTACTTACAGACTCTAGAAACCTTACAGATCCAATGTGAATAGTCCTCGCAGAGCCTTTGAGGGGAGCCTGTGAAGTAAAGTAAAAATTACTTCCTCGACCACAGTGCATTCTATCACCTGCCTCATAATTGGCTTAGGATAACACAATAATCAAATCAGAACCGAGTCCCCAAAGTGAGAAGCCCTTCATCCCAGCTCGAAATCAAAGAAGAAAAAAAATCACTCGTGAATCATCGAGACCAATACACATAAAAACCGAGCTGAGATAGGTAGTAGATGGTAAAAAAGCACGTCGAATGCCCTTGCAGATGTAATACTGTACAGAAGCAGCTGCCCGAATGAGTCTACCTGGCAGGGAAGGAGTTGAGGCGATCGAACAAGTCGTGCCCAGACGACGATCAACGTCGACGATAGTTACCTGTCCCAATACTTTGCAGACGTTCCTCACTAGCAGAGCCATTTTTTTGGGAGACGGATCAGCCGAACGGGTGAGAGAAAACGATCCTGATGATTGCAGCTGCGGAGCAGCCGAAATCGCGCGCCTCAGGGATGTAGCTTCGCGCCATCGGGCCTCGAGAGTTTCCTTATAAGTATAGAGTTATGTCTACGGGTTTTTCCCTGGATTTTTTTGTTGTCGGTTGTGGCAAAGCTTTCTACAGTTCCTTTCGTTGTATTTCCGGTTACGGTATTGTCCAGTTGGCGTATGTTTCAACCTTAAAAATTTAAGGACACATAAATTTGAAATTTTTTACGATTTAGTATTAAAAATGTAAAAAAAAAATTATTCGAATTTGAAATTTGAATCAAAATTATTTCAATTACTTCAAAAAAATAATTGCGATAACAAATTCGCAAAGATTATATAAGTAGATGTCTACGTGAAAATAGAGCCGTTCGCAAAAAACCATTACCAACAAAAAATTCAAACCCAACTACTTTCAAACTCCCGATAAGCCGTATCAAGCGACGACGACTTTCTAATTCAAGAAAACTAAAAAAAAATTTCCATCAGCTCGAAATACTTGTACGCGAAGTCAAAAATTCCAGTCACGTCCCTGAGCCAATCGGACGTCATCGGCATGTCTCGGCCACTTCCGTCTCCCACACTCTCTAGGCACTGGTGTAACTCGGGAAAAACAAAAAGTATCCATGTCTGCCAAGTTCAGGCTCCGCGATAACATCGCCAACTAATCTCTCTCTCTCTCTCTTTTCGGTGCGAAATTTAAAAAGCCGCATCTCGTCTTCCACTTCGCGTCCGTATCCATCTTTCTCTTGTCATCGTCGCGTATTTGAAAAAAAAAAAAAAGCGAAGATCAATTCTTGACTCTTAGTGAATTTTCGCAGCGTCTGTTTGTCGGCTTGGTTACTGGAAAAAAGAGATAGGTAGCAGTCCACGGCGCGCTGTTGTAGAAAATAGAAAAGCCAAAAGTAAGTAGGGGATTGTATCGAGGAGAAAGAGATACTTACTCATACCTGCGTGCCCGAAGTCGGGATATGCTCTGAGAGTTTTCGCGAAAGAAGTTCGCGTCGTACGAAAAGAAGAAAATTTCGAGGACGTGCGTTTTGAGGAACGTCTCTGCCGACATGTCGGAAAATAAGGAGGAAAGTCCTGGTGAGTTTGATGATTAATCCTGCGGATGAATTTGCATGCGTTGTATACGTCTGTCTTGCTCCATTTCTTTGTCTTGGACCACGTTATCGCCGTTTGATTCTTATGCATTTTTCTCGCACGTTTATCAACGAGAAGATAAGCCTCGTGCACTTTCTGTGTCCCGTTGATTGCGTATAATATTTATTACGCGTATAAATAAATTATAGGGACAAGGTAAAATTAATACTGAGAACAATCTATTTGATGCATACGTTGTTATGATTTGTGAATACCTGACTTAATTATCAAGGTCATACAAGGAAACACTCATAGACTTCCTTATTAGGTATTATTTTGAGTAAATATACAGTGTAGTAGTTCTGACTAATGGAATATTTTTATATTTCAGCAAAAAAGCCTGAAACTACAGTTGCAACCACAGCTGAAACTCCAGCTGAGAGCCCTGCTAAAACTACAGCTGAGAAGCCAGCTGAAAATCCAGAGAAAGTTCCAGCTGAGAAGCCAGCTGAAAATCCAGAGAAAGTTCCAGCTGAGAAGCCAGCTGAAAATCCAGAGAAAGTTCCAGCTGAAACTGCAGCAGAAATTCCTGCAAAAGCTCCAGCTGAAACTCCAGTGGAAAACCCTGCAAAAGCTCTATCTGAAACTCCAACAGAAAGCCCTGTGATAGCTCCAGCTGAAACCCCAGCTAAAACTTCAGAAGAAACCCCAGCTAAAACTCCGGCAGAAGCTCCGGCTGTATTAAAAACAAAGCAAGACTTTCGGAAGAAAGTGTGGTGTCACATGGCAGAGAAGCGATTATCAAATTCTTTCCGTAGCTTGTGTAGTAGGACACCATTCTTCAAGAGAGCTACAGAAGCCACAAAACGTCTTTGTGAATTGGAAGAATTGAAAAATTCGAAATTGTTGATGATTAGTCCTGATAAATTTGTGATATTGCTACCGTTGAAGAAGGAAAAGGAAATTCTGATTCCTACACCAAGGTTGTTTAATGGATTATTTTCACATATTAAGAATGCTGCAGGATTACCTGAGGAAGAGTCAAAGAATGTCATTACTAGGAACAACATCAGGCAAATAGAGAGCCCTGTTAATTTTGATACAACAACAGATCTTAAGGTCTAGAACGTTTGGTCTGCAATTAATCAGCACGAGATTCTGAGTAAACATTAATCGAAGATTTTTATATTTACAGGTGGATATGTTAATTCTGGGATCAGTTTGTGTAAATAGAGCAGGTTATAGAATAGGAGATGGTGCTGGATTCGCAGATCTGGAGTATGCCATACTGTCAAAAATGAAGGCTGTAAATGAAAAGACCAAAGTTGTAACACTGGTCCATGATTGCCAAATTCTGGATGATCTTCCCAATGAGCTCTTTGAGCCACATGATGTACCTGTAGACATAATTATAACTCCAACACAGACTATTTTTGTAAATCCGAGGCTTCCTAAGCCTACGGAAATCATTTGGCCAGCTATAAGCAAGAGGAGACTTGCAGGAATGCCTGTGCTTGGAGAAATCAAGCAATTTGTAGAAAAGTCAGTTTTGCAAATCTATTTTAATAACATTATTGATGTAAAACTATACTCTAAATTTTGTCCTACTGTTTCATTTTAGAGAAGGCAAAGTAGTGACTTTGAAAGAAGAAGATTCTGACGAGGAATCACGTTCTAAGGAAAGAATTCGTGTGAAGAAGATGATATCGGAACTGCAGCAGAAGTATAGACGCAGTAGGTCACGTCCCAACTCGGGAATCAAAGAGAATGGCACAACTGAGAAAGACAGGGACGTAAGAAAAAGGCCTTATCTCAGAAAGAGAAGGCTGCGTAAAGCCAGAGACAATAATGACGAAAACAATGACTCTGAAAACAAAGTAAGTTTCATATTAACGATACAGAATTTCGCTTATTTCATGTATTATTTCTTGTTTATTAGTCGACAGAGAACCGGACGAATGCAAAAATACCAAGACCTGCTCGACGTTTCACACCGCGTAACCACGTGAATTTTTCGCTTCGTCTGTCTAATATTGCATCAACAGTACGAGTGCGTGATTTAAAAAATGCGCTAATAGAACGAGGCGTAAAGCCCACCAATATCACGTGGCGCGGACAGAAAGGCTTCTGTTATCTACACTTTGGGAAATTGCGCAATAAGAGCATCAGTCCTGAGGAACAGCAGCCGGTCCAGGTCGACTCGATCGTTGCGAATTTGCGCCAGCTGAAAATCGGTAAGGCGCCTCCGGCTGGCGAGAATGGATTTATCGTCGTCGAGCCTGCAGAACCCGTTACAAGAATCGAGGTGACTGACGTAAGCGCGGTTTAGGATGTATTTTTGAAAGGGGTTTCATGGTTTTATGACGATTCTGTGCTGTGGGCATTAGCGAGTTGGATCGGTTGCTAAGGTGTTGATTAATTATGATAAGCAATCGAATCGTTGCGTTTCTTGATGAGATATTAATGTCGCTGCCCTTTTACGCGACTAGTTTACGTTACATTTCTTTTTCTTACATGCCGCAATCTAATGAAACTAAGAGGCTAAGTAGATTAACAGTATTTGCAATGACTAACTTTTATTTTTTTTTCGGAAATCTGACCAAGAAACTGTTTGCTTTTTATTTTCCTGAAGAACGAAAATTTTTCAAGGGAATCGAGATCCTATAATACATTAACGATTAATCGTATTAACAAAATAATCTTAAGACTCGAGAATAAGTTACTCGTAACAGACTGACAGTAGTTTGTTGAAAAGTAGAAATTATTTTACACGGAACAAGAAAGAAGTATTTTCGTAATACTCTTGAGAAAATATATAAATAGTAGGTGAACGATTAGAAAAAGGATATAAAATGAGTGATTATCAAGTGCAGTAACTGATGAGTGATATGTGTGATTCGTCTTTCAAAGACTTATTGTAACTATTTTTCATACGCGCGTTCCGAGCTTCCAATTAGGAAACTGTGCCGATAATGGGATGATCAAATACTCTAGGTATTGTTATGTGATATTAACAATTATTATTTTGTTTTCTTTTTTATTTAAGGCATTATTAATTAATTATACGAAATCAAATACGTGTGTTTACTTACATTCTGCTTGTAGTTTATTTTGTTTGAGCCTTACGTTTACAAGGTTTACTTAATACCATGTAAGTTTGTTTCTTTATTATCATTGACAAGTTTATTTTATAACCTTACGATAGGAGTATGTAAAATGTTTACAACTAAATATAAATGTGCCTGTGAAGACGTCGATGACGTACAGTACAGATTGATATATAAAAACTGTTTACGTTAAGACTTCCATAAGAAAACGCAACTTCACTAGTGTACGATAATTGTATTCGTACAAGACAAACTTTTTCTAGAATCGTTATTTTTCCAGATCAAAATAATGTGTCCTTATCTATATGTACAAAAAAGAGAAACGAGTTCATTTTATCGTTGAGTGAATCAAAATTTGTGCCAAAGAAGCATTTTTGAAAAATCGTGTCAAATTAAAAAAAATATTGAATTCAGCCGTATACTTACGATCATTAGTCTGGTACTTGAAGCGTGTACGAAGCTTGTAAGCTAGAAAAGCAATAACACTAAGTACACAAAGGCACTTCAACAAAGCGAACAAAGCTTAAACTTTGCGGAAAAAAGTTTAAGCGTGAATTAATCATTTTTAAAGACTTGGCGTGTATGTACTTTTAGAGCGCGGTTAGCGAGTCTTTCGTTCAGCTCGAGGAAAGTTACCTCGAGTTACAAAAAGAAAAAAAAAACACACAATAGCAATTCTACAGATTGTAAGGCAATATAAAGTGTTCACAGTATTTTTTTATTACTAATCATTGACGATACTTAAAAGTATTACTCCAATCAAGATTGTCGCAAAGGCGATAAGAATATTTATCGAAACGAAGCAATTTTTCTTTAGTACTAAGAAATGAAAAGCCTTTAAATATATAGTTACTCATCTTAATACATTGATGTAAGAAAGGGTTATTATTTATTAACATTCTAATTGAATTGTAAACAGCGGATAATTGAATAAACGATTTCCACAACCAAATGTCTAATCAAAGCTAAATCTAACAAATCTTACATATAAGAAAGCCGCGACAAAGTGCAGCCGAGAGACGGATAACCGCGGCGTTACCCCGGTAACGCCTGGAAAAGTGCAGCTCGCTGTTCAGCGATTTTTCCTCGGCCGTATAGCTTTTTAACGGGAGAAATGTTGGATATACGTGGATCGAATTGTGAGCTGCGGTGCGGCGGTTCCGGCGATTTATGCGAAAGTCACGGACTAGTCTCGAAACTGCAGCAGCTCCAGACAAACAATCGTAGTCAGTTCGAGCAATTAGGATCTGATTTGAACTTTGGAACTGTTGCGGTAGCTGATCGCTGCCGTAGGGATGAGCTTCTTTAATGTATTTTTCGACTGGAAAATTGAATTTTGATTCGTGCGTCGTTTCGCAGACTCGATAAAAATTATGCTCGACGCTCTGATGGTGCTTTACGTCTTGCGGGGCACTAATTCACTATGCAGAGAATTTAATTAAAACTCACGACGACGTTGAAAAGTCGGCTGTACTCGAGCATTTCTACTTGTATATTTGTAAAATAGAAAAAAATACTGCTTCGGGAAGAATTTATTAGTATTCAGCGGCAACTCAGCGCGGACTTTTTTGCATAGCGATATATATATATTTTTTTTGCTTGTTTTGCAAAGTCGATGGATTTACTTCGCTCGAGACTTTAATTCGAGAAAGATGGTATCCGTTTCCGATATACACTGTCGCGTCGGAGCTCGTATTATTTTGTATCGCTATTTTACGAATCTTTTTGCTTGCGGATTATAATCTGTCAAAAGAGATATGCCTATATCTTTACGATCCACACGTGCGCCTAAAACGTGACTCGATGCGCGAGCCAGTGAATAAAGTGGAATTTTGGTATATTTTCCATAGAGAGGTTTTCGAGATATCATCTTTGGATGTAGATTCTATGTAAATCAAAAAAAGCGAATATCTCCTTATCAGCCGTTGTCTGCTGGCGGATGTGACTGACTGCACTTCCTTGAGTTAGTCATAGAAATGATCGCCTTTCTCGTACATTCTTTATACGCATTGTGATAAACTTTCCTGCAAGCCTAGTTCTGTACGAATAATTCTTGATAAAATATTTGTACGTGCACTGTGTCAGTTTTCTGAGAGATACAGAGCCACAGTGCATAAATATTTTTAGAAAGCAGTCGTGATTCAGTCTTCGTACGAGTATAGACAGTTTTTACGAACTTACTTGTAGTGACAAAAGTCTTATTATATAATTCAGTTATTCAGTTATGGCTGCGAAGAAAAATTCAATTATACCTGCACTACTAATACTGATACTATTTTCGTGGAGAGTAAACGGCGTTACTTATTCTGAAACTTGGAGCGTAACCCAATTCGAAGTATTAAATCTGAAGTACGCGTGGATGATAAATAATTTCAAGTCTATCACCTTAAATGATCTGAGCGATTCTATTTACTCGCCAGAATTTTGGCCGTCTGGCAATGAAGATTTTAAATGGCGTCTTAAATTAAGTCCAGAATCTAGTGAAGATAGTACTTACATGAGCCTTTTCCTATCGCACGTCAATTACGATACTGTTCACGTAAACTATACATTGAGTATAGGTTCTGTAAAAGGAGAAACAAGTTATACCTTCGAAGGATTTAATGGTCTGGGGTGGGAAACCTTCATCGAGCGTAACAAGGCATTCAATAGTTGTCAACCAAATGGCACTTTAATCATAAACTGTGAAATTCACGCCATATCCAGCATTATAGAAACGTCTGGAATGGACACGGACCACTACGCATCAATAAAAAACCAAACGTTCGAGAAAAAACTATCGGACGAGCTCGTATCTCTTCTCGATGACGAAAAATACAGCGACGTCACCATCACAATAGAAGACAACGAGATCGAAGCGCACAAGCTTATTTTGGCGGCTCGAAGTCCCGTATTCGCGTCTTTACTCATGGAAAACGACACAGGGAACAACAACGAAAATTCCAGCTCCATCGAGATAACCGACGTCAAGCCTAAGGTATTCAGAATGCTTTTGCGGTACATCTACACGGACAAGATCGACGGCGTCGATAGCGACGTAGCGAAGGATCTTTTGGTAGCCGCAATCAAGTACGACGTTGAAGGTCTGAGAGAAACGTGCGAGGAAATCCTCTACAACAGTATAAACGTCGGCAACGCCATCGAAATTCTCGACATAGCTGATCAGTACAACATCACCGAATTGAAATCCAAAGCCAGCAAGTTCGTAGCGAAAAATGCACCCAACGTCATCCAATCGACCGGATATAAGAGTCTGGAACGGTCAAAGCCGAGTCTCATGTATCAAGCTTTTCGCACTTTGGTCCAGGAGTACCGTTTAGGTATACAAGCGCCTTGAGTTTGATTCAAAAGTAAAATTACATCAATTTTTATCTGTTGTATTAAAACTATCTCTGCCAATAAAAATACAAAACATTAATTTATTTATCGATCCCACATTAATAATAATAATCCTCAAACGTCCGCATTCGAAACTCGATCTCCAAATGACCAAGTTTACACAAGCCGGCCATGCAAGCAGACCTATTACGAGGATCAGTCGAGTTATCTCTGAAAACGTCAAGGCCCCCCCCCCCCAATGATGCGCTTTCCGACTGAGATGGTAATGTACACACCACTACTGAGAGTATTTGCCCTTTTCATGTATTTTACGAAGATCGTCGCGCTCTGCTGAGCAAAGCTCCATCAACTTCAAACTTTGAATTTCCCGTCTTAATTGTGCTTCATTAGCCTCACGCGATAACGCATTAATTCACGTATGCGCGGCTTTTCCGAAGTTCGACGAAAGCTCCGACGTGTATTTTACACACACAGGACGATTACGAATTCGGATTATATATATACTTCGTCGTAAAAGAGCCTCGAACTAGTTCTTGTTTGTCGAGAGTTTGAAAATTCGAGCGGAGCTTGCGCTTGTCATAAAAAAAAAAACGAAACGAGCTTTCGGAAAGGGCGAAAAGTTCAGCGTCGCTAATTAAACACGTCCCAGTGTAAATTTCCTAACAAATGGACAGCGCCGCGCGAGCTGCTCGGCTTTGGTATTAGCTTTTACGACCGCTCGTGTAACGGACGTATGGACAGTTGGCGCGAAACGAGCTTTCGATTCTCGAGAGACTGCAATAAGTCGTTATTCGGTGGTGCGACGAGTTTTGCAAATAAGTTTCGCGGAATCGTAAAAAAAAAAAACTTTAAATCGTCTCTTTTATCGCTCCAGAGCTGTTTGCGATTTTACTGTGTGAGAGACTGATGTCTCTCGCTGCAGCTGCTACCACAGCTGCGAAGTTCACTTGCAGAGTGTATATACTATACATATATACTGCGCTGGAACTTTGTCGAAAGCTGTATAGTCTGTCTTCTTGAAATACAACGCACAAAGAGATTTAACATACGCGTTCGCCGGTAATTTAGTTAATTATAATAACAATATCCATGTCATCTCGGTCCACGAGTTCGTATTTTCAAAAGCTTGAATCCACTCGTGTTTACAGCGTAGAGGACAGTGAACACGTTTCCGAATAAAACGTAAAACTGGAAATTCGGCCGAATCAAAAGAGTAGCGCGACGTTATCAGTCGATGCATACATACCGCGTGTACACATGCAAATTTTTTTTTTCCATATAAATTCGAGCTCACTCGACTCGAATCCGCGCACTCGCAGTAATATTAGAAAGATCGATCTAGTAGTTCAGGAAAATTGAAGCTATGTGGGTCACGCTTTGTAAGCATGATTTTGTTGGCACGGAATGTACTCTATATCTGCGATGCAAAAGTTCCTTTCAGCGAGCGAAAAAACGAAAATTTGAATTTTCGCGCGGCGAGACGACGAGTTAAATTGGTATATATAGGTATCCCGGCTCCGATGAGTTTTGCCCAAGTGGCAGTAAGAATCATTTTACCGTCGGCCGAGCGAGCTTTACTTTAATTAACGACTTTTCATCTATAATTGAATGCGGTCAAGCCTCGATTAATCTCGTCGACGGTTATACCTTAGCCTTCAGCGTATAATTTAAAATTTGTCAACTCGCTTTAATCTCGCGGCAATTAGTCGTTACGGGATTATTATTTCGAAGTTTTTGCGCTTCGAAACTTTCGCGATGAAATGAAGAAGAAGAATTTTTTCCAAGTTTCCTCGACGAAAAAAATTAAAATGATTTTCTCGAAAATTTAATCCATCGCCGAAGTGTGTTTCGAAGTTTCTCGCGCGCGGCAGAAACGAAGAAACGCGCCGTCGGCGGATACTTTTGTCGGTCGCGTACGAAAACTTTTCGGAAAAATGCTGTACACTCATTCGCAGGATGATCACGAGTCAGCGCGAGATGTGCGTTATTACTTTTTCTACGTCTGGAATAATTACGTTTCTTCGGCTGTTATCTCCGCGAAAGCTTAGTGGTAAAGTTCGTCGGGTATCGGAGACTTGGAATCGATACATAAGTCTCGGATATTCGAAAGTTTGTTTTGACGCTTGAAAGTTCGAATCCGCGCCCTGTCTATCTTTTAGGGAATGATGTGAATTTTATGAGTATATTTCTTGCTGCTGATGTATCGCCAGTTCGATGCGTATGGATTGATCGCGCAAGTTTTGGCGCGAAGTTTAAATTCGAATCCGTAGCAATGCACACGTCGGCTGTGATATATCGTGTTCAGGTGACGCCATAAAAACTCACCATAATATATTTATCCCCATTCCACGTACACACACACAGACATCTTTACAATAACTCAAAGACGTGTTGTACATTTCCGTGCGCGGAAACACAAAAGCTCATATCCGAGAGTGTATTTCATCTCGAATTTCGTCTCGCTCTCTCGCAGGAACTTCATCAAAATTCGCGAGCCGTAGGTGCGATACTTTCTCCCTTTTGACGGAGTCGAGTGCTTTATCGACCTCGAGTTTCAAATTCTCACTTGCAGTCGCGCGCGTAACTGCGCTTTACGAGAAAATTCCCGCCTATACTATACTACAATTAAAAAGAATAAAACGAGCTTTGCACTCCCGCGAGATTTGAAATGGAATTGCGCGGGGAGAGAGCTGCACTTGTGCCAGATTTTCCTCTTATCAATCAGGCGCGGCGCTGCCACTTCTTTGAGCGCTTTTTGCCCGTCTTCTTTGATTTCGCGCCCCTAATTCCATTGACGGCCTCGAGCGCGCACATCGATCCCGTTACAGAAACGACTTTTGTTCTTTTGAAAATTCCGATTTGTAGTGTAGTTTCATTCGATGTGTTTTTCAATGAAAAAAATAAATACAAAAAATTAAATCCGTCGAGCTTTGCTTTACCCGTCGGATTGAAATCGGGTACAAGTATACAGTACGTCGTTCGTATATTGAGTGTCGCCGCGTACGTAATACGTATACGTTTGAAGTACGCGCGTCTGTCATTGATCGGCAATACGAACGTCGATAGAAAAAAAATTCAAGCTTTTTTTTTCCATGGCCGAGCTTTTGTCGGGTTCACCTGTTGAAAATTCTAGCGGTGTGTGTGTGTGTGTACGCTTTTTTATTCTCGAATCGAGCGAACGTCGAGCTTTTTCAAAGCTTGATATTCAATGCATCAAGATTGGACTGAATTTGGGATAATTAGCGGGCGCAGTATGTGACACTTATCGATTCTATTGAGATATTCGATTTGAATCGCGCGGTTGGTATACGTATTTGCAGGAATTGCATCGCTTGGCTCACGTTACATAAACGGAATTATCGATGTGTTGGCAAATTTCGAGCCGACGATTGACTTACCTTTGAAAACGCGCGTTGACATCGTTACGCATTGATGGGATTGAAAAATTGCCCAAACGCATGGATCGTATGAATTCGCTTTTAATTCTCATACTTTTTTTTTTACATCAAAGGTCACGGCGGCTTGACCGTCGTCGAGTACAAGATTGTTATACCGATGGAAATCTCATGGTGATTGAATCGCACTATTGTTAACCGTTGACCGATATTATATAAAGTGAAAAATAGTTGCGTGAAAACTAATACAATTTATTCTTACCAATGCTCCCGTTATTTATGTTTCTTGTCGTCATAATATATTCGCGATTTCTTTTTTTGAGTTCAGCTATTAGATATTTCATCGTATTAGAAAAATCTGTAAGTTGATTTAGCTGGAATCCTCGATACGGTTTTACACGAAACGTCATCGTATAACACTTTTTTTGACTTCTGAGAAGAAGATTCTTAGGGGGCTTGCGCTGCGTTTGTTTTGTAAGAAAGCTGTATAGAAATATTATCTTATATAAATATCGGATATTAAATTTAGAAAGTAAAACATCTATCTATAGGCACTAGCTTTTAATACACATAAATTTTGTGAAAAAAAAGCAACAGCTGCACGATTAATTTTAGTGTCCAGCGCGCAGACACATCTTCGTTAAACTAACTTTTAATATCTTTAGTGAAACTTTTGATATTGTAGATTTGAGCTGTACGTTTTACACTATATAAAGTATTTTGATTTTTAGGGTTTATCCTCTCCTATTTAGCATTATAGCACGTAACTGTTATTTATATTTTTCTTCAACTAGGTAGTTTTAATATTAATCTGCTTATACAATAAAAAACGTTATAATATGTAAACTTTTCTATACATAATTGTAGTATTATCTACGGAATCTAACGCAATCCGTAAACAAGTTGTGCATCGTAATCACTTTTAATATTAAAATAATTAGTAGCGCATTGAAAAATCTGAAAAATATCAACTTTGGTACAGTGCCGTAATGCAATTTGATAAAATTTCCGAAAGTGCACGATTTTACGGCAATCACGTCTGTATCATACAATTTCATTTTTAATGTCATACAATATATCGATTGATTTGGTTTACATCTTTGAGTATTTATAAAAGGTTGCTAACTTAAATGTATATCAGTACTACCCGTAATGTTTTACAAGTTTAAGTTTATAATATATTTTATTTATGCTTTTACTGTTTGCTATATGTAGTGGAACAGATCACATTTTGCTAATTAATATTAAATTCTTTAACACTTTTCACTAACAAATACTTATACCGATGAAATACGTATATGAATGATTTGTCAAGTTGGAAAAACGCAAGTAGAGCTAAAAGTAGAAGAAATATGTTACAAAACTCTTGGCAACTCGTCATAGAAACGTACGATAAAAACTTATACGCGAGAATAATTTTATTTCGTATGATATTTACAATGCTTCTATCAGTATTTTTAGTACAGAATATAGGCAGAAAATGATTCTTTTAACAACAATGATAATTTGATTTTAATCGTCGGTTCTCACTACTAACAGGTAAAATATAGCCTTTGTTAGATTTTTTTCTTTGAGAAGACTGCGTTTGTTTTTCGATTTGTTATAAAGCTTGTAGAGCTTTGCAATGTAGAGTAATAATGATTCGAATAAACCATTTGAAATCGAGCTTTAATATTGAAGAAATACGTTCCTTTTTATAGCAAAACGCTATACACGCTTTATTATCGAACAATTTAATCTACAATTTTTTTTTTTTTCAAGTAAAATATGGCTCACCCGCATTAAACAATAAAATTAAATTTTCGTAACGCGAGCATAACCCATGAAAACACACCGAGATTCAAAACGAGTAAAAGCAATCATAAGCTGTGAAGAAAACCTCAGTGTATTTCCATCATCGTCCTATCTAAAATTCAAGGTGAGCAATTAACGCCACTTAACACTCTATAAAAACAACCACGTCTAAGTAATTCAAGCGCCCATCTCAGTCGCTCGAATAAAAAAAAAATCAAACCAGATTTTTATTTTCAGAATAAAAGAGAAAAAAGTAACAGAGAGATTTACCGGAGCTTCGTATTTTCATTCAATTAGCAAGCTCGCCGCTACATCCACCCTCGTAAATATGGATTCGCGAGTGCGTACACGTCGCGGGAGGGAATTTATCGTCCCGGTGATTACGAGTTTTCACGAAGCTTAATTTACTCGCGCGGCGCACGTGACTGCGCGTAATTTAAACGATCGTTTTCGGATTACTACGTGTATATATATATATATATATATATATATATAACTCTCTCTCTCTCTCTCTCTCTCTTTCTCTCTCTCTCTCTCTCTCTCTAATAATAAAAAAATTTTTGTTTGAAACTTCGCGCGCTTCCAGCAAGTACGTCTCAGCCGCGACGGGGTGTGTCAGGTGGTCTCGCAGGGCAAATGATAGGCAGACATCCGCAACGTCCTAGCTTGCGACGAGTCCGAACTCGAGACTTGTCCTAAGAAGTGGACGGTTCGGGGCTGGCGTCGATGAAGTCCAAGTCGTTGCCGGGACCAACCGAGCGCCGACTTACGTGCGGCGAACCGCTTATACGAGCTTTTACACTGGCAGTCGAGACGCTTAGCCGTCCCGGCGACGACTTTGCCGCTGCTGCTGTTGTTGTTGTCGAACCCGACTGCTCTTGGCTCTCGTTCGATGGCCTGCGGAGAATTCGAAAAAGGACTTTTTGTTAGTTGCTCGATTCTCCTTCCAACTATGTCGAGGCTTGGAACTATCGGCGCGTTGCTGCGGACACGTCGCGCTTTGTACTTTGTATCGATTCACTTTTACGTTTGGCTTTTTATTTTCTTATTTTTCTCACTCGATGTGTACGTACCGTCGTCTTTTGCGAGGAGAGCTGGCAATTCCAAAGTTGGCGGGATAAAAATAATGTGTATAACAATGCCAGTGCAGTGCGCGCGTACTGTTATAGAGGAAGTTTTCACGTTCGGCTATTGCCTCCATTTGGTAGCGTTTAAAACTTCGCGAATGCCAGTTATAAATAGACGCAGGAAAATTTTCTACAATCTGGCATTTATGGCATTTCGAACTTTTTAGCATTTAATAACTATGTGCGTGCGAGTAAACAATGGCGGAAATTTCGCTTGATTTTGGAGTTTTTCAATTTTTCATCGGTCTAGTCTAGTTAAAATTTCAACGTTATACGTTTACTCTTTTTAATACTCTTGAACATCCCTCAGTGCTCAGCGCAGCGACACATTCAATTTTTCCCAGTTTTTTTCGCTTCATTATCCTTTTCAAAAGCTGCGCAAAGGTCGTTAATCGAAGATAATTGGCAAAAAAATTGATTAGAACGAGAAAATAAATCTTTCAACAGAATTTAAATAGAAATGCAGTGGGCGCGACGATTCGTTGAAGCGAGAGACACGATGGCGCATTGAGAGACAGAGCTTGGAAAAAAAGGCGAAGTGAAAAGCTATTTAGAGAAGCCGAGAATACAGGCGGCGTAGAAAATATAAACCTTGAAAACATTGATAGGCAGATATCGAGTATTGCCAATCATGGAAATGGAGCAGTCAATACTGCTCCATAAAAGACGCGGCACTCCCATTAACTTGGTCGCTTGAAAAGCTGTGAAATTCACTTCGAGCCCATCCATTAACCGCGCATTCACACGCAGATTAATCGCTCGATCGAAGCGAAAGAGAGCGAGAGAAAAGAATTTTTTTTTTAAACTACAACTCGAAAAAAAGCGCCGTTAAGGACACGCCGTAGAAGTTCGAATTCGCGCTAGGTGAAAAATGGAAGCTCGGCTCGGTAGCGGCAGAAATTGGGACGACGGGGGAGAGCTTCCGCGAAGGGATGGCGTCTATCTTCCTCGACGTTGAGAGACAGCTTCTTGCGAGCAGTCGCGAATATGTACTTACGTATATACAGTGAAAAAGCTTTTTCTTCAGTGGCGCGTGAAATGTTTTTCTTTCGAACCGCGCTCTCGCGCTTTTAGTCGACGAAAGGGTGTCTAATCGAAGCGTCGAGCGCCGGTATAATCCTCGTGGTTTGAAAAATAAGGAAAAGCGAAATCACCTCAATCTCGAGGGGTCAATTTGCGGCTGCTGGTCGTCCTCGCCGGTAGAAGCCTGGCTCATGGCAGTGTTGAGCTCCCTCTCCCATTGTCTCTCTTTGCGCTCGCGTTCGAGTCGCTCGAGCTCGCGTTCGCGATTGTACACCCGGTACTCGGGTATGAAAGCTAATCTGCGCTGCTGCTCTTCGCCGGTGGTCGCTGCTTCGCTCGACTGCACTGGATCCTCGGCTAGAGACTCGGCCTTTAGAGATCTGAGAACACAAGAGGAAACAGAGAGGGTGATGAACAGTTGCCGAGAAGTTTAGAGTCAAGTGATTCAGAGGATTAGGTCTCTTGGACCTGTGGAATTTTCGGGACAGCAAGCCAGCAGTTTAAAAAAATCATCACTCTCCATGTGCTTCGTTAATTCGTGCATTACTGCGCTTATATCTTGCGCAAAAAGGAACATCCGATAGCAGTGCAGTATATTCAGTTAAAATTTGACATTTTGAGGATATGTTGAGCCTGCCCTGGCAGAAGTTAAAACTATGAAAAACTAAGAAATGAAAATAATTCTTGATAATTATAGAGAAATTTGAAGAAAGTTTGAGAATTACTCTACATTAATAGACAAATTTATTAAATATTCTTAGCTTTTCTTGGTTTTTCTTAACATTTATTTGTCAGTTCATCAATACTAAAACTATTAGATTGAATTAAACATTTTTTCCTCTATTTTATTTTTACCTATTTCGGAGGAATTAGCTCTTTCAAACTCAAATGATGCTCAATTTTCCAAAAATAAAAAACAAAACATCTGCGACGAACGATTTGAAAATTTGCAAGTGTAACGCGACCTCTGCGTAATTTAGATTAGGCTGCCATTAAGTTGGTCTAACCTAACTGACGCAAAGACCATATTACACTAGCAAATTTTCAAAAAGATATTATATTTCCAATACAATGGTATCGCCGAGCTTGAGTTTTTGCTTCTAAACCTAAAGGTCCAGGGTTTGAATTCACCCCAGGGTAATATTTTTAGGGAATAATAAAGTAATTTTTTCGCGTAAATTCTAGAAAAACCGCTGCCAATTCATTCTCTATCCTAGTCTTCGACGACGACAGGCGCAGGCTAATCCACCGAAAAAAGGGGTCAGTCCCAAAGACGGTCAATAGAGAATTACGTCCCTTTGCATGAAAAAATATTTTTTTTTAATTTTTACATTTTAATAATAATTGAATATTACAAAAATTGCTATACAGAATTATTTATTCTGTAAAATGAACTGATAAAAACTAAATTTGAATGAAAAAAATCCGACAGTATTAGCACTTTTATATTATTTTTAATAAATTCTATTTTGCAAAATTGCTTAAAGGACAAATAATTTAAAAAAGCGATAAGCAACGTTATTTAAAGTAATGAAAATATTCAATTAAATTTTAATAGAATAATTTTGATCGCAATTTTTAAAAAATACAGCAATGACAATTTCCTGATCATACTAGTATTCGTTTAATAAATATAAATGTTAAAAATTAAACTATAAATGAAATAACTAAACTAACAACAGTGAATTATTATAAATTTTGAAACATAACGGAAACCAAATAAGCAATTATTAACCGTTTTTTCATTCAAAATTCTTTGTTATTAACTATTTATACGAAAAAATAGCTAATTATTATTACTTTTTATTTATTAATATTGTTTTTATTTTTAAATAATAAGTATTCTGTGGTAGAAAAAAACTAACCCTCCGCCGAACGCCTTTGAGCTTGACCTTTTTTCTACCCTTTTTTTGGACTCTTTTTGCTCTTGTCCTGCAACTCAAAGAGGAAGAGTGGGGAATGAGCAGGAATTAAGGGAGGGAAAGTCTTTCTCTCTCGCACTAATACACCTTTCCTATGCTTCTCACTCGCACTCATGGTTTCCCCATGTCCAGTTTCCTCGTTTTTCTTATTGTATATTATTGGCTTTATCTTGGCTTCACAACATTCGATCATAACTTTTTAATATAGATAGACAAAAAAATTTGTGTAAGTTACTGATTGTTGAACCTAAGGTAAAAATTCCAGAAAAGGCATGTTGTGGGTGAACCGCAGGTAGAGCAGGGGTGGAGCGATGCTACCCTACGAGACTAAGTACCTATTTCAGGGAGGGGATGACTGATGCTGGCGTCGCTTCAACACGTGCTCTTATGGAAGTTAGCAGCAGTGTCCGTGGCGGCTGCTCGAACTACATTTTTCTCATAAGATTTAACACGGGTTTTGGCAGTTTATGGGGGCGCCACCGTAGTATGCGCGTCCTGTCAATACAAGTAGGAGCATGCAATACTCAGTGTGCTTCGAGATTTTGAAGTGTAAAGACCTAAGCGCCGGACCAGAGTGTCTGTTCATATTCCAAAATTTGTTTTCAAAACTCAGTGTACATCGAGACTTTGAAGTGCAAAGACCTAAGCGCCCGTACCAGAGTGTCTACAGTTGCCGGGACAAACTATTGAAGCAGCAAGTTACAACAGCGATACGAGAATTATTTCAGCATGCCGTACCAAGCATTGGATGAATTTGCCAAAATGGATGAAAATAAGATAAAGCGCATCTACTCCGCGTTAGTTAACTGCGAATGGAACGAATTAGGCAGGGCCTACGTGAGAATACTGAGTGAGCCCTTCGAAACCGAGGAAAATCTCAGCCTAGAGTTATTCAAAGCCAAGACCCCGTTGGCGCTGATCGTCGGTCTCGGTAACGTGGACTTGGTTAGAATGCTGTTGGACATCGGTGCCAACGCCAACGAGCCTGCGACGGGTAATTTTTTAGCCCTGCACATGGCCTGCTACAAAGGCAATCTGAAGATGGCAGAAGTACTGCTGCAGGGCAAGGCTGATCCTAACGCACTAGATTCACACAAGCGATCTCCTTTGAAGGCTCTTTTTCACGCTATTCATAAGAAGTGGTTCAAAGTCGACATAAAAGAGTGCTACCTAATGACGCGTATGCTGGTGTCCTACGGAGCGAAACTAGGCGATACCGACATGGACACCATGATTTACGCTATTGAATACACCAACGTAGCCATAGTGAAGCTTTTGGTGAAGAAGGCTAACGGTGACCTAAAATATCGCCCGCTGAATATGAGCGATTATTGTCTGCACGTGGCCGTGGTCAAGGGCCAACCTGGCATACTGGAATACATAATCGAAGAAGTAAAGGGGTCACTTATAATTTCAGACCGATCGAAGGCATACACCGCAAGGTACCAGGCTTTTGGCCGTCGCCATACAGTTCGGACGTCGAAATTTAAGGCCATCGACGCGTTAAACCTGCATCGCGAGACACCTCTGATGACCGCCTACAAAGTCGAGAATTACAAGGCCGTGAAAATGCTGCTGAAAGCAGGAGCCACATTTTACGAAACGTTCGAAAACTTGATTGCGGGCACGCGTAAGCCGGAGCTAGCCGAACTATACTTTGAACGCGGCTATGACGTCTTGGCCCTTGAGAATAGGAAACTGCTTCACCAAGTAGTATTGGATAACAATTCCTGGCTGGAGGACATCGTCGCCGAGATTTGCAGAAGGAAGTTTTTGGGCTATTCGATCAATTCATGCCTTAAAGTGCTCAGCCGGAGCGAGTGGGCGAACTATCTCCTGGAAGACTGCTGTAATCAGCTAAAGCTGATGCGCAAAATAAAATTCTACAAAAACGTATCGTTTTATGACGTGTTGACAGCACATCGATCTACATTAACAAAATACGCAGAAACGTCAGAGTTAGTCGAAGCTTTCTTCAATACCAAATGCCAGCGTTCGTTTCCAAACTATTGTGCGCGAATGAGGCGTAGGTTCATCGATGTGATACCCCGAAATTTTCTCATTAATCTGTCCTCTTACCAGGTCTCAAATACGGTCAAGAGGCCAGAAATGTACGAAATAATTCAACATGAGTTAATGAATTACATGGAGACTGATGACTTTTTCAAATTTTTAGCTTGTTGTGCCGAAACGACTGTTTGAAACTTCTAACATGAAATATTGTATTGTACACCTCTATTTGATAATAAAAATTATGTAATTATAAAATCTTGTATTGAATCGTTACTCATACCTATAGAAAAAATAATTCTTACGAATCGCTGGCGAGCTTGAGAATGCGAATTGAGAAATGGCTGAAGAAATTAACTGTCATATGTAATTTTCGTTTTTCGTATTAAAAAAAAAGTGTATGCGATTTTCGAATAAATCATAAATAAGTGTATTCTCGTTATATTTCGACGCGTTGGCACTGTCATGGACGACAAATACATGGCTGTGCTAGTCTGCCAGGTACTCATGCGCCTATAGCGTAGAGGGCATGAAGGGGGATCGTTATTTAAACCAACATAATTTTTCGCACAATAGCCGCAAATTTTTCCAAAGCATTTTGATAATCCGCAATTAAGTTGCGAACCGATCAACCAATCGGAACGGCAAAGCTGAGCACGTGGGGGGCGGCTGGCCCAATCGGCCAGCCGTTTACTGTTTTTCTACGTCGGCAATTTTCCGATGCTGGCGCTCGTCTGAAGCACCGTTTACGGTTTTATGAGGCTGGCTAAAACCCGACGTTGATGAGGGTCAGCCGCCCGCATCGAGGTGCGGATGGCTACAATAGAACGTCCGAGCACGGGCTTGACCATTTTATTGTTTTCTCGATATGGAAGACTTATAATCCGCCCTAATGAGTTCGGCTAGGGAAATCCGTAGGCTAATCCGGACCTCGTCGTTCCAGGTACGAACGCTGCGTACGTATACCATGAAACGTTTGCAATTTAATTGCGGATTCTAAAAATGCCTTGGATTTTGCAAAATTGGTAGTAATTGTGCGAAAGCCCACGCTGAGAGAACTATATATTAATATTTACTACATATGTAGGAAAAATTACTATATTAGATAGTAACGGCAGGTCATACTCGCTCCATGACGATTTTTATTATATTCATAGTAAAAATTTACTATATTAATAGTAAAATTTGTTAGACTTATATTAAAATTTGTTACGCGTTTACCAGAAATTACTATATTATATAGTAAAAACTATTTTAAGAATGTCTCCGTGTGCCAGAATTTGAGGTTATAAAGTTGATTTATGCAGTAATCAGAAACCAAAATCTATAATTTTTTGTTTATCTGGCATTATTAAGTGATAAAATATCATTATTTATTGATTTTGGTCAATTTATTATTAATATTAACCCATGAGTAAATGTGATTAATATATCAGATTTAAACTTTAGTACATAACAGTACTGTTTTGGTAAGTGGTCAGCGCGCTCTACTCCAGGCTAGTTTTTTTACTATATTTTCAAAAAAAAAAATATATATTTTTAATAAAAAATTATAGTATATTAACTATTATTTATTGATGTAAGCGAGTCCCTAAGGAATCATTCTGTGTAAAATAAAAATAAAAATGTAAATGGTTTTTCTGTATTTATTCTTTAACCATGTTATTCTTAAGAAATATGTCACAGATCAATAAAGAATTATTTTCTAAAAAAAAAAAAAAAAAATCCTTCGTTTCGTTTGGTTCTTTCACTTAACAACATTAAATATCGATAATAATAATAATCATATTCGAATAAGCGCTTAAAATTGCCCAGTAAAAAAAAATTTTTTATTTTTTAAAATTTCATTTCAATATAGAAATTACTATCTGAGATAGTAAAATTTAATACAAAGCAAGTATAACCGTCCGTTACTATATGATATAATAATTTTTCCTGCGTATGTAGTAAATTTTAATATCTAGTTTTCTCAGAGCGCATGCGCACGCAGCAGACTAGCACAGCTACGTATTCAGCATATAAGATGCGGCGGCGGCCATGAGCCTAACTATCCGTCGAACGGAATTCTATCTGTCGAAAAATTGCACATTTTCGCTGCCGGTGCCATATTGCGCGGATTCACGGGCCGTCGTTTTATTTTTTATTAGAAAACGCGAGCACGATCCATATCTATACCGTGCATATTCCGTATTTTTCTTCCCCGCGCGAGGAAATTTTTTTTTTTCATAAAACGTTTCATTGTCAGCGGGGAGATGAATATTCATGACGGAATCCAAGAATTTTTTACAGAACCACACGGCGTTGCAGCGCACTTGAATCATGAGTTCGTCGTCGGGACATTCATGGGACCCGAGAGATAATACTTTTATGCAACTCGCTGTATCTCCGACTCTTGATATATAACGATTGCGATTCAGTTTTGTCGTTTTAAGCCGCAGCGAGTATATAGGCTGTAAATGTTTTCCCAGCGAACTTTGCAGTCTCTCGCAATGAAATCGAAATCCTTTATGAAAGCGTCGCAAAGCTTTGCGCGGCCTCTTCTGTGTTGTAAACACTTTCGAAGCTGTAAAAATTTTCGTTGAAAATCGAGCCGAAAACGTAAGCGCTAACCGAATGCGGTGAAGATTGCATAAAACGCACACGACGACGCTTGAAAGCTATCCAACGGATGCGCTAGCCGTAAATATGTCGAGTGTACGTACGTGTCGTCGGGTTTTCGTAATTACTTCAATTAAAAATAACGATATTGACGCACTCGTATATCAATGTGCTGAAGCGATATTTTTCTTTCCTCCGCGTTCTATTATTAACACTCACACAAAAGCGCTATATACGAAATTCCAGTCAGCCTCGCGACGTTTTTCATTAATCACTTCCGCGGCGATAGCCGGCCGCGCATGCGCACTCGAAAGTTTTAATTCAACCGAACTTTCCATACTTTAAATTTCCTTAAGCCAGTAGTGCGCCGCGCTCATATCCGTGTGTACCCTAATAAAATCCATTAACCGCTCGAGTTTTCCCCCCTGTAGGGGAGTACTTTTCAACTTTGCCGCGCGAGAAAGCGGCTCATAAATAAAAACGAGGTAATTAGGCGACGAATTTACCCCGCTGGAAAATCAATGCCGAGGCGAGAATATCGTACAACCTTGTTTTCTTTTTTTTTTTTTTTTGCAAAACGGAAAGAGAGAGAAAAAAGAAAAACTACTTGTAATTGACTTTTCAAATTAGTTCCAGTCTTTTACCTGCTTCTCGGAGAAAAAGTCGAGAGCATTTTCTCTCTCAAGAGAGACGGAGCAACAAGATGTATCATTCGCCAGTAGAGAACTCGTATATTGAATGGGGGGTAGGTGCACGCCTGGAGAAAGGCACACTTAGGCTAACGAATGAAACATTGTGCGAGAGTCGAGGTGGTTTGTAAAGACCCGGCCATTGAGGCGTTCCCGTGAAAGGCTGTCTGCAAGCTTCTCCGCAAGCTAAAATAAAAGACCGAAACAGAAAAAAAAAATACATCCATACACGCATTCAGTATATCAGCGCAGTTGCTTAAAGTAATGCTAGCAAGAAAATGAAAAAAAGCTCGCTAAAACGAGCCGTAAACTCGCGGCTCTAAAATGGAAATACACTTAATCGCGAGCTGCGTAAAAGTGCTCTCGCGCGTACAAGCGTTGAAAAAAAGCCTCTGACCTCTGCTTGGCGAGTCTCTTCTTCTTCTTGTGCAGCGGCTTAGTCTCCACGATCATCTCCTCGAGCTCGAATGTGGGATCGCAGTTGAGGTGGTCCTTGGGCGGTGTGAAGGCCGGTTTCACTCGTTTACCCAGTACAGCCTCGAAGTCGAGCTTCGACATAGCGGAGAGGAGCTTGAGCTCCTTGAGGCTGGAACAACGCTCGAGAGGTTCGATGGCCAGGAGTCGATCGACCAGCTCGCGAAAACCTCGGCTCCAGCGGGATTGGGGCTCCGGACGTTCGCTCAGGAGGGCCAGAGCCTCGCGGTGCGTCGTCGAGGCGTGAACGGCGAATGGCCGTGATCCCGAGAGGGTCTCCCAGGCTAGGACACCAAGACTCCACCAGTCCACCGCGAAGCCGTAACCCATCACGCCGTATTCCTCGCAAGAGCACTTGTAGACCTCCGGCGCTGAAAACGTTATTAATTTTTTTTTTTAATATTTGAAAAATAAATTAATTTTAAATGAAACACGGCAATTCTATTATAACTATACGAGCTTTCAGCGAGCAGCCAATGCTGAAAAAGTGTCAATCCTCCTCAGGATTGAAAATTTTGTATGGTCTCGAGAGAGCTCGCAGGAGCCGCGTGTAACATTGTGTTGCTAATACTTCCGGCGTGTCGCGTGAGTAATTACACGGGAGGCCGCGGATTAGCCTGATTAATTAAGAGTAAGGACTGGAATTGAACGAGGCGTGGATGGAATCGGTAATACAAAAGAGCTTACGCCGAGAACTAATTGAAAACGTACAGCCTTCCGGTACGCGGAATAGTAAGCGACGAGAAAAAAAAGTAACGAGGGTTCTGTACAAGGGAATTACGGTTAACGTCGAAAGTCTTCTTTTTTTTTTTTTTGAGGTGCAGGTTAACGTGTATAAAGTCAATAATGGTGATTGATTGAGCTGCCAGTGGTTGTCGAACGAACCGGCAACAAGCTGCGTTTTTTTATCAGATTACAGATAGCATTGAGCTTTTATTTTTCCTCATCGAGCGATTGATGTTTCATCGAGAGCCAACCGATTGGGAGCTATTCAGAAGTTTTCGTTTTTTCAATCGGTTTTCTGCTTTTCGTTTGTACTTGAAAATAAAAAGATTTTTATCGGTCACGAAAAACAAGTTCGCACGTCGCACGTTTCACCGTGATCATTATCTCGACCTTTGTCTCGCGATATAAATTGACTTTTCTCAATTAAAAACGTCTTTGTCGAGGACAACAAAAGAGAAGCCAAGCGACAAAGGTAATGTCATATCGTGATTTCATATAACAATTGAACGGCAACTTGCTTGCGCTGCTTTCCTTTTGATTTTCACGCCATTGTTCGGATTCTTCTTCACAGCGTCTGATCATCGAACAATAGCTTTTACATCGTTACGAATTGCATCGATGAATTAAAAAAAATTCATTCGTTGTCTTAGTAGCATTGCGTCTGCGTGTGCTTTTTCAGACTTTCTCTGTCTTCGCAGAGTAAACACAGCCCCTGTATACATCCCTTCACAATATCGATACACCCTCAACGTGTTTATTTTTTCTATGCACTTCTTGATCAACCGCTCGGTTCGTCCCGTATACTGGAAATATTTTCCAACCCTCTTCCCGCAGAAACAACAACAAAGCGGTGGAAAATTTTTCCCAACGACAAACAATCCTCCCTCATACACTGCCGTTCTAACTATTTCCTGCGGACATAGCCTCTTTTTTTGTCCCCACTTGAATCGAATGAAGCTTATTACGAATACAGTCACGCGGGAGGTATTTCAGAAATTTTTTATCCACTGTGCAACGGATTTTAATTCGAGAGCTTTTCTGTGTGTACATACCCGAGACGTGTGCGCGCGGTGTTATTAAAAAATCGTTTCCTCTCTTTCTCGGGGGGCGGAAAGCTCGCTTTGATACCAACAGCCTCCGGCGCTTTTCTCCGCTTGGCGGATGTTTTCTCGAAAATCTAGAGAAAAGCGAGCCCCCGAGTGTTAATAATCTTATCGATCCTGCTGATTTTTCCGGAGCAAATGGTATAATTGGAATTCGTTTTTATTGATCGAGGGCATCCCTAAACCCCCTCGGACGGGGAAACGCCTTATTTATATATCCGTACGAGCTGCGACGCGAAGTGCTGATTCATCAGAATTCGACGATGAAGCGAAACTTGTGCCAGAATGATCGAAAGGACATAGGAGCTTTCTTGGGTTATTTTTGGTCCGATGATAACGCGATGAGTTCTGAGTAAACGTCGAATAATTTTCATTGCGTGCAGCGCATCATCACGCATTTTAATGAAAGTCTCTGGAAGAGAATTCTAGAGACGTTCGGCTTAATTGCTCGACTCATATTATGCGGAAAAATATGCATAAACAGACGAATAATTTAATTCGAAAGCTACCCGGCCTTCTTCCGCACCGCCATTACCATAAATACGTAGGACGCTCCGTCGGCGCGTATCAGAATGGTTAATTAAAACTCTCCCTTGTTATAACTATATACGTTGGCTCGGAAATTTGAAAAGTATTTTCATTTCAGCAAAAATATTGCGACGCGACGCTAAATTTTCGCAAGCGCAGGAAGAGAGCCGCGAAAGACGAAGATATACACACAGTCGTGCCCCGGTTGTTTCACGCATGATTGCGCGTGACGCCCGTCAGGCTCGCGAAATTCGCCCAAGTTGCTTTGATCGATTATCTCTCCGGCGCGCGCGCGCTCCGGCAAAATATCGAGCTTAATTACGCAAGCTCCCGCAAGCTACGCGAATTGTTCGACGCGTTGCTACAGAATTCGTCGAATTGCCGGGACGCGAATATAAATTGTGCATTCCTCGTCAAAAGTTTAAGTCCTGAATCCGCCTGTGCTTGCAAGCACATAACGACCTAGGGTGGAACTCGTGGAAATTGCGAACGTTATAATGCTGTACAAACCTCAAATCGTATATTGCAAAGCAAGAGCGCAATATTTGCAGCGCGGAATTTCCAAACGGGATTGTCTGTCAACAGAGCTTACACGATGAATTAACGAACTCTCTTGCTTCCGAAGCGCCATCTGAGTATGTAAACGAGGTTTACGATATAACGAAGCATAATATTATGTGTCGCGCATGCATCTCTGCCCTGCCACGTGTGTAATATGTTTTGCGCGCCGCTCGCAAGCACAAAAGCTCTTTACGTACCACGAGACACGCAGTGCACTTGGGTGGGCGAAATTTAATTACTTTAGAATCCTCGAGTATACGTCTCTGCTGCTTTGCCGTTTTTGCGGATGTAAATATGCGCGGCGAACGCACACTTTTCGCGATTCGTTTACAAGGTGCGTTTACGCACGCGCGAGTCAAAAAACGAGGAGCGAAGCTGGCGGAGACTCATTAAAACATAATTCTCGACCTCGTAAAACTCGAGTACAAGAAGTACAAAAGCTCGCGCAGGCCGCGCGCACTCTTGGAGAAGAAAAAGAGAGGAGCGAAGCGGTCTTTCTTCTCCTTCGCTTGAAGTTTGACCTGCTTCATCGCTCCTTTGTTTATCAAAAACTTTCCGATTACTTGTTTGCCGCGCTGCGCGACTTATTTTCCGCATTATAATCAGAGATTATATTCGCTCCGACGGCCTTTCCTTTCAAATTACGCGCCGAGAGAGGAATGCAAGCGGCGTTTCATAAGCCGCGCGTATCCTGCTTCTTTTCCCAACGACGTCACGTCACGCACACGTGACTTTAGCCGCGAGACGACGTATAAGAGAGAGAGAGAGAGAGAGAGAGAGAGAGAGAGAGAGAGAGAGAGAGAGAGAGAGAGAGAGA
>QLSS01000021.1:1456599-1501747 GCA_024372645.1 Trichomalopsis sarcophagae | reverse complement strand
AGAGAGAGAGAGAGAGAGAGAGAGAGAGAGAGAGAGAGAGAGAGAGACACATAGGTGAGGGGCGAGATTAGAAGTCTCTCGAGCGACGGCTCGAGTAATCGAGGTCCGTCTTGCCCAGTGGGTCAGCAATGAAATTCAGCGTCGGCTGCATCAAAGACTGTATAGCTGAAATCCAATAACATTCCTTCGCATACAGCTGCAGCCTTATCCGCATGACAATTGACATCTGTACCGACTGTATCGTCGTCGAGAGACGGATATGTATTAATGGTCAAATTTGCGAACAATGGAAACGAAGTACGAGCGAATCACGCTTAGATACAAGCGTCGGCGGAAGACGAAGCGAAGTGCGGAATAAAGACAAAATGAGCGAGAGAGATTAAAGGGATAGAGAAGAGTAAGCTCGAGCTAAGCGCCGCAGACGAATCGAGTAACGGCTATTGCTGTTCTTAAAGACGACGGAATCCAAACAGTCGCTTTTCAAGCAAAATCTCGCCGCCCAAAGAGGAAAAATACTAATGTATAAGACAACAAAAGAGATATGAGAGCACAAAAGACAGCTTGTTACCTCGAAAGAGTGGATTTCGTCGCTGGATAAACACAGGGCGAAATGATAAACTCGCCAAGGAAGGAAGGAGTGGCTCTGCGGCTTTTCCTGACTGACAGCGGCGCGCTGCAAAGGAGAGAAACCGAAGATGGAAATTGGGCTGCGGGTAAAACGAGCAGGCGAGCTGATGACTTGTATTATACAGCGTCGAGATACAGAGGGAAGACCCGAATTTTACCATAGTCGTCGTCGTCTAGGTCTTTTACACGAGAGAAAAAAATCGACTAATTAGATCGATCGAACGTTGAAGAAGCCATGAGAGCGTCGTATAATCCAGCCTGACGCGTAATACTAATCAGCCGAATAATCCCTTCCTAAGCCTCGGAGCGAGCGGCTTGAATGGATGTCGTCCTCCTCATTGGGGCTGTGTAATCGAATTGGAAGCCCGGACGGGTGCGATTAGATTCTACGGCACGTGACCCCGGCATCTACCCCCACTCCTCTCCGTCAGAAGCGCCCGGCGGCGTTGACATCGCGCAGGAGCAGCGACGAGCGATTGTCTTCTCTCATCGGCTTGTTTCGTACACGTAGACGCAATTATTATCAGAATGTAGCTGTCAAGTGTTAATACTGACCCATGTAGGGCTTCGTGCCGGACATCGAAGTGGCCAGCTGGTCGCCTTCTAGGGTCGCTGCTATGTTGAAGTCCGTCACGTGAGCGTGTCCTGCAACAGGAGAGTGTCGTAATTTTAATCTTTATTTTTTTTTTTATAATCAAAGATCAAATAATAGTTAAAAGTTATATAGGATAATTAAAATAGCGAGCGTCGAATAAATATTCAATTGAAACGCTTAAGCTTCTCGACGCTTGAAAATAAACGAGCGAGGCACGTGGAAATAATTGCATTTTCCGCGACGCAGTTTAATTGAATAAAAATTTACACCGCACACTATTGGGCGCATTCGTTTGAAATACTTTTGCGTGCACGATTTTTCAATTATGTCAGCGGCATAACAAAAAAATTCCGCTCGGTAAACACGAGAACAATCCGCTCCCCAATCTATCGCGAATCACCCGACCAAAATTAAACCGACGGACAATACGCGAAATTTTTAAACCCGCGGTTATTATATTCCATCATGTCAAACTTTCATAGAATTTATACTTCCCGATTAATCCCCGGTAAAAAGGACATCCCTCGCGGCTCGTCTTAATCCGCGCTTTTTCCCTCGGAAAATTCAGCCCCGTTAAACTTAATAACGATCCCTTCGGTTGGCGCAAAAATTCCTCGTCCATTTGAAAAATAAATGCGCGAGAGAGAGAGAGCGACACTATGCGAGAGACTCTCTTTGAAAGGCTTTTTATAATTGAATTGGCCCTAGGCGTTGCGATTTTTTCGCGGAAAAAGCCCTCTCACTGGATTATTGTCAGCGCGCCGAAATTAACGGCGAGGAGAGAGGCGAGAAAAGGGAGCTTTTTGGCGCGTGATTCAAAGCGAGAGAGGGTGAAACGCGTTTTTCCGGGATGAAATTTCTGAATTATTCCGCGGGAAGCGAAATAGCGAAAAGATCGAGAGATAAGCGCGGACCCCCCCCCCCCCCCCACAGCATTATAAACGCGCAGCTCGTAAAGATTTCTCTCTCCGGCGAGAGTATACACAGTAGGAGCGCAGTAAAAGACGAATAAACAAGCGAATTTTGAGTCACGCGCGCGTCAAAGTCATTTTTCGTCGCAGTTTAGTGCATCTATATCAGAAAATCTCGCGTCTTTCGTTCCATAAAACCTTTCGACCTTCTTTGAGCTCGCTCGCTCGCGATATCGGCGAGCGCAATCTTTACGGGGTATTTTCATTTTTCGCATCCACGAGAGGGAAGAAGACGCGGCGAGGAATTTAACAGCGCTTCGCTGCAGAAATCGCGTCTTCATCGGCCTACGACGAGACGTTTTTTGTTTACGGCCCGAGATAACCCAATTTCCGATCTTCAAACGGTCTTCTCTATAGACGCGTATACCAGACGAGCGACGCCGAGTATATGAGAAGGAATTTTTTTTTTTTTTTTTTTTTTTTAAATAGAGTAATATGCGGAAGAAAGTAGGTTATCAAAATCTCGGCGACGCTTTCCCAGAGAAGCGTTTACGTAAGACGCGTGTATTTATGAATACACTAGACGGAGGAGCCATTGTTGGAAATGAAAAGATAGCAGCTCTATAGTGCGGAGGAGAGACGCAAAGTGCTAGAAACTTTTTGCGCGGAATAGTTTCGCCAGAGAGAGAGGGAGACTCTTGGGACAAAGTTTGACAGCGTGATTATCGCGCTTCAGCTGTAAGGATGATAAATTTCGCTATTCTTCCGCTAAACAAAGACGTGCGATATAAAAATTCCATCCCCGTATAAAAACGGCGTTATCGCTTCCCTTTATATACACATCACACGCCGCAAAGATTAAATAGCCCGCGATCATTACGCCACTCGCGCAGAGAGAGAGAGAGAGAGAGAGAGAGAGAGAGAGAGAGAGAGAGAGAAATAAAGAGCTCTCCAGCGATCACTCCTCGAAAAAGCAGGCGCCTCGAGCTGTTTGAGTGGCAAGATTGCCTCTGCATAATTCAACACCGCCGCGATCTCTCGGCCCGGCTATTTATCTCTATACACCTACATATCTGCTTTTGACGTAGCTCTATAATACACCCCCTCTGATTGTTTGTCTCGATTGCCACGAGATATAATACGATTTCCCGATATCCCATCGATTTTCATCCCTCGTTATAGCTCTTCCTTGGATATCTCTGCACTGAAAGCTTTTCAAAAGTCCTACTAACTATTCACACGTGTAAAGCTCGCGATTCGTCGGTTCGTATGCAGGGTCGTAGCGCTTGAGGGTACGATTGGATTTATTCATGCGCGGGGGGCGAAATTAATTTGTTCATTGATGGTTTCGCCGACGACGACGAGCTTATTGACGCAGCTCGCGAATTTCAAATGGATAAGTTTGCGGTGATAGAAGAGAGGCAGCTGCGCTGAATTATCTCTCGTAATAACAAAGAGATGAAATTTTAATGAAGACCTCGTGACGCTCACTCCTGCGATTACCACAACTTCGTCTTATATTGTTCTAGGTGCTTTGAGTGGTAATATATTGAAGGAAAAAATAACAATTTTTAGTTTGCAGCTGCTGCGAGAAAGTTGAACGAATTACGTCAGAGAAGCACAGGTGAGTTATAAGCATTACGTGACGGAAGAACGTAACGTTGCGTAATTTATATTTCTATGTAACGATCACGTATTAGAGTGAATTTATAATCATGACGTCATTATTCCGCAACGACGGTATTGTTCGCTGCGGCGATTGGGTTACCCCTGCAGCGACGAATATACGCAGTCGTATAGAGAGGGTTTATTTTTGACTTCTATTATATTAAACGCATATTTAAATTAGGTTTAATATATAACGAGCGAAATAACAGGCTGAATGTACTGCGCGACGCGTTTATATGTTATTTTACGTTGTAACCCTGCAAATATACTGCAGACACGCGAATAAACAAGGAACATTTTGATGCCGTACTCGCTCGCTTTCTCTGTGCTGTGGAATGAAAACAAAAGGTGTACCACGATTTTTTTAATTTCAACTTGTTGACACGCGCTTTTTGAGTCGGTGGATTTTCGGTCGGTGGATGTAAATTGTAAGAGCGTAAAATATGAAAATATGAAACGCAACGATAAGATTGTGTTCAAGAATTTAAGGTTAATATTCGAATATATCACACTTTAATCCTCGCGTACGTTCATATTCGACGCTTTATTTATGACACCGAAGGCTCTTCAATACACGATAACGTCGAAGGGAATATATTTTAAAAATAAAAACTGCACTTACATTTCCAGCAGCATTTATACAAGTCAATATTTCTCCTCTTTCTGTCACTCCCACGTATATAAGCATTAAAAAAGTCTCTCTGCACTTTTATTATATACGCACGTACGTATGTATATTTGCACACGTGGTCGGAATATGGCAAGAGCGTGATTTATGCGCTTCTCAGCAGGGAGCCATAACTACTCGTAAGCATACATATATATATATATATATATATATATATATATATATATATATATATAGAGAGAGAGAGAGAGAGAGAGAGAGAGAGAGAGAGAGCTGAGATGATCATTAAAGTCTCTGATTTATCCTTCGATAAATTATTACTCTTGCGTTATCGCGCGACTTTGCGCGAGATATTACTAATTATTATTCGATAATAAATGTCGATTTCTCTCGACCTATGCATCCTATTACCTAAACACATACAAACACACTACGCAATTGAATTTCCATCAATAATTGAGCCGCTGTCCCCATAAACTTCAACAACATACTATTACCGCTGATAATACCAAGCCATTTTTATACAAACTCGTCTCTGCTGTCATACACGTATACAAACATTATTATATAAACGACGGTACGGTGTTCGCTCGTCAATAGTCAATCAAATATTAATTAGTGAATCCAATCCGTCGCCTCATCACGACCGCATTAACCGCACAAGCGCATCGTCGAACTCGAATTATTACTTGTCTCTTGTCGTCGCGGGGTTTGACGCGCGTTTGCCGCAAACGAAAATTCGAAAGCCGCGTTTGGCGCATAGAACAAAAGCTGATGTACGAGCTTGCGGTGTAACGACTAGCTTGTCTCCAAGCGATAATTCCGCGGGCGGTTATGTGCGAGCGACGGCTACAAAGTCGCGGCAATTCGACTGATGCACGCGAGCGAGCGTATGTGCTTAGGCCGTAATTTTAACGCGAAAATCGATAAGCGAGCCTCGTAAAACGAGAGAGATGTATATGTATTTACCCTAAACAATATGACAAATTCTGAAAATTTACGCGGTTTGGCTGTGCTTGCGTTTGATGAGAGATTTATCGCTGGTGTGCCAGTGGTAGAGACGTATGAATGGTCGGAAGACAGATTCTTTCAGAGTAAAATAAAGCATCGAAATTTCGTTCGATTAGTTAGCGCACATCGATCCGAGCAAAAAAAAAAAACTGTCCACTCGTTAGCAATTAAAACTCGCCCGACAATTAAACCTCCGCGTATACACACGAAGCTCTCGGACAATCGTTCGCTAGCTTTGACGGCGCGAAACAACAGGTATATCTATATAATTTCCTCGTAAAAGAGCGCGTAGATGTATAAGCCATACCGGTGTGATTTACGAGCTCGTAATTAACGACCTATACGTGGGAAAGCGAAAATTTCGAGATGGATTAAAAAGAGAAGTACACTGAGAAAAATTTGACAGTAAAAATTACTATCTCGGATAATAATTTGGTAACAGACTCGGAAGCTAGTAATTTTTACTATCTTTTATAGTAAAATTCACTATAAGATATATTAATTTTTACTATCTCAGATAGTAAAAATTGTTACAGCTTTCAAAAAACTTAATTTTTTAATTTTTACTACCTAAGATGGTAAAATGTACTATGAAATGTGGGAAAAAATATAATATTCTCAGTCGGTAAGGTTTGAATTTAATTTTTATTTCTGCGGTAATCAGTATTTTAGTTACCATTTTACGTTTATTTTATTATAATGAGTTTCTGTGTCTATTGATTTAACTTTATTATCTATTAATCGCCGTTAATTTTTATTAACTTTAGTTCCTACGTCAATTAATACATCAGCTAGATTAGAAATTTTGTACGTAACAGATCTGTTTAGGTAAATGGTCAGCGCACTCGACTCTCA
This sequence comes from Trichomalopsis sarcophagae, assembly GCA_024372645.1. NCBI lineage: Eukaryota > Metazoa > Arthropoda > Insecta > Hymenoptera > Pteromalidae > Trichomalopsis > Trichomalopsis sarcophagae. The sequence goes on along the minus strand of QLSS01000021.1, from coordinate 1,495,452 downwards.
TGCCGGGAGCTCCAGGTTCGATTCCCGTCGCCGCAAAAAAAAATTAAATCTCTTTCTCTCTTCCAGACATCATAATAATAATCAATAAAAATAATAAATAATAAAGTAATAACATCGCGAAGTACCTAAGAGGTGTAAAATATAGAACTAAGCGAAATTGAAATTATTTTTTTAAATTTTATTTCATCAAAAATTACTATCTTTGGATAGTAAAATCTAATATCTTAAAAGTCTTTTACCAATTTATTATAAATATAGAAACGTGTTTGTAAAATAAGACGCGCTTGATGTAGACAGATGGGAAAAGCGTCTGAAAGCCTGTGTTTGCAGATGTTTCGTTGGTAATCCCAACCGAGTATATAATTTGTGTAGTCTCAAAGGTATAGACTGCGTAGTTTTCTCGGGAGTAAAAACGTATCTCGTTAAAACCGAGGAATCGGATCTACCTAGAGGCGGTGGAGATATGACGTTTAAGACGTCTGCTTCTTTGTTTCCGGATTTGACCTCGTTATCAATGATGTATATCTCATGATTCAAAGCTTTCGAGCTTTATATGCTTTTTTACACAGTGTAAGTAAATGAGTGAAAAAAGTGCGTATTGTCGTTATTGACTTAATCCGCGAGTTCGGAGAAATTTTGTTACTTAAACTTCGAATCACCAACTAAGTTGAACAACATTATATTCCAGGTATCTCGAGCTTGCAAAAAGTTACAATCTCACTTCCACTTCGAGGAATTTACAACGCAATTTTTCTTCCATCTCTCGAAGTCGCGTATATTCAATGATTCAAAAGTTGTTCTCGCGCAGTAGGTATACGTCTGCTTCACTGTTTACAACATACACTCAGACGTTCGAGAGCGGTTAAACGCGAGCATCCACCTTCGCAGCGATCACGTGTGTGCTTGCGCACAAAGTGTAAGCGTGACCTCGAGAACGTCTGAATTATCGAGGCGATGGAGGCAGAATTTTCGATTCGACTGAAACACTTTCCTACGAGAAAATTTTAAAGTCACGTGTGCGCGGGAAATTCAAAAAATCCCGCGAAATCAATCAAACGATTACGCTCTATATCCGCGCGAAAAAAGCAAATCAGAACGAAAGTGCTCCTGGAGAACGTCGAAGCGCGAAGGAGAAAATCTCCGTCGATCCATCTTCTTTCTCTCTTACATCCCTTCGTCAGCAGCAGCAGCAGTCGAGTGAGCGAGTATATGGCGCTTATCTCGTGGCGCAAGGGCGTATAAGAATCAAGACTTTCTCCGCGCGGTGGGCTGTATAGCCGCCGGCCACGAGTATATCGCGCTGCAATAAAAGTTCATCTTACAGCCGAGTCTCCTGCTGATGCACGTATAACCGACACGGAGAACACAATGATGGCGACAAGGTTTTATCCCCCCCACCTCTACCGTTTGCTCTTTCGAAAAGCTTGTTGCCGCGTCGTGCGGAGCGAGATATGACTTTCTTATTCTACTTGTTGTTTTATTTTATTTTTCGCGAATACTCTTGTCTATGTTTTCGGTTCCGATGCATCAATCGCGTTTCGTTTCACTTCGCGAGTAGTAGCTTTATCCGCGCGTGGATGTAGGGCGCATTAAAATTTCAAATGCCGAAGCTCCCGAATAACCGATCACTATATTTATCTACTCCGCGCGTCTAGCTTACTCCCCGTGAAATATTCAGCCCTTGACGCGTGTAAATACAGCGTCAAATTTTTTTTTCAATGGACTTCTTGCTCTGCGCACGTAAGCTCGAATTTCACAACATATTGTTGTGACCAAGCCTGAACGTTGCGCGATTCGAACACCAAGAATCGCGCATAGCGACCTTAGTAACGAGATCAACGACGTCGCGGATGTTATGGTTTATAGTCAGTCTGATCGTGACAGCTGATGAGCTGAGTCGGGTACGATTAGAATAAAGAGATCGTTTGAGTTAAAGTTGTGCTTTTATAAATAACGTGTTGTTATTTAACCCGTACCCGTACCCGGTACAATATATATAGTTACCTCTCGAATCGCGAATGTACTCCTCTCATCAATACTCATTTCCATAAGAGGATGGCCTCGTTATAATTATAAAATTAAAAGAGAAAACAGAGAACGCCAGTGGCCCAAGAGCGCAAGAATGAGAAAGAGAGCGTTAGCTCATTCTCGAGAATTGGATTGTCAATAAGCACCTTAACCTCCTTCATACTGCTCCCAGTGGAACGGTAGCCTTTTCTCATTGTCCTCCTCCCACAGCGACTCTTAGCTCTCGCTAATTCCGGCCGAGTGTATCGCTATGCTCTCGCTCGGCGGGCTTATACGCGCAGTCGAGGGTGTACCTGATGGTAACAATGGCCAGGTGAAAAGGGCCCTCGGTTCCGGATTGTTAACCTGATTCTTCTTTTTTTTTTTTTTTTTTTCATCGACAGATTTTTCGTCCAAAGACTGTACAGGCTGAGGCTTCTGCTCTGATTTTTTATGCTGACGCTGACGTTGGGCTTTTAATTGGACGCTTTTGTGTTATTCGTAATTATTTTAATGAGAGCTTGCATTCGCTGGGATTATATCGGCTGGTCATCGTCGCCTCGAAATTTCCACAGCGGGTTTGAATTTTGCGCCTGATGTTTTCTCGAAGCTTTCAAGTCCAGGGATAATGGATTTTCGTCGTGTTTGTTTGTAAAACTCGATGAAAATCTCAGATTTCGTATATGCGTTCGTAACTTTTACAAATAATACCTTATAAATAAATATTCAAGCTGGCTTGAATAAAATTCTCCGCTTCTCAACCCTGAACATACATCACGCGCGAAGCTCCTTCCATCACGAGCAGACAGCTTAATTAGCGCAATGTCGAAATCAGCATGAGAGATCGTAGCCCCGATACGGCTCGTTGTATAATCAAAACTTTGACGGCGGCTTGTAGTCCTCAAGCTTCTCGAGACATGGCCAGAGATTTTTATTAAAGATATACCGGCTGCGATACCACGGGCCGTCAAACCCAAGTCTTGTATGTCACACACATACACCCACGCACGCGTGGGGCTGAACGGTTGTAAGCGCAGCAGGACGTAAGCGAGTCGATAGCCAAACAGAGTTGAGTTATATTTTCTCTTTTTTTCGGATCTCCGACCGACCCACTTGTTTTGCCTCTCTCGGCTTCGTTCTCTGTATTATACGAGCTGATAAAGCCGAGCTACCCGCGTCTGCGGTTGAAGAATCGCGTAGTAGAATATTTTTGAAAATGTACCATGCATCATGATAATCCAAACAAAAATTCGTACATCATCGTAAAAAATACTTCACTGTAGCATACCATATTCGATAAAATTCCACATCAGGAAAATACTTTTGCAAATCAAGCTCGACGCGAAATTCCGCGATACTTTATTTAACCGGCGCATTTATAAATTTCGTTCCAGAGCTCACACGGCATAAATCATTTTTTCTCTCTGGACACGCATATGCGCGCGGGAAAAAGCCGTTGATCCGACGACCGAGACGAAATTTCACACACGGAGCGCGCCGGGGACGATTCCGAGCCGCGAATAAACCGGACCGTCGAAAAAGCGCTGGGAAATTTTCATAAGGTAATAAATTCGCTCCCTCAGCTGTGCTCTTTCTCTCCGCAAAGCTCCGTAGGGGGAAAGCTTTAGAACGTCCGCCTAATGCAATGTGTGTGGCGCCTTGTGAAAAGTGTATGGAATGCTTTTGAAGCTCTCTCCCGTAGGCGTACATTTGTAAGAGTGGGTGTTTTTGTTTGCTCTAGTGCCTTTCCGCGGATTTTCCTCCGCTTGTCCGAAAGGGAGAGCTGAGAGAGAGAGAGAGAGAGAGAGAGAGAGAGAGAGAGAGAGAGAGAGAGAGAGAGAGAGAGAGATGCTGGTGTGCGTACGTAAGATGTTCAACTCTCGTGGAAGTCCACGTGTGAGCTATTCACAGGGCGTCAGCTTTGCGCTCAGACGGAATTCGCGATGATGGCGACGATTTTTATACCGGTGTGTTTAATGAGGAGAAAATTCGATTGAGAGGATATGGGCTGATTGGAGAAGTTGTATTTTGATCGATCGGTATGAGCTTTTTTTCGGATAATGAGCCGTCCAATTACTCGTACTTCTTTTCTACTAAGGTACTATACTACTATATGCGCATTTATTATTTATTTAACCTCGAGGAGAAATTGGATTGGCAATTATTGCACTTTTTTATAAGAAAATCACTTCCAACGCGAACGAGCTTCTCCATTAATATCGGGTATATAAGACTTATCGTCTTTACCGCCTCGTCATCCGAGGTACCACAAAATTTGTGTTTCATCGCCAGGCAAGCTTGCTCGCGCGATTCCCCACAGCCGACTGCCGAGAACTCGAGAGCTAATTAAACGTAAAATCAGCTGCAGGTGAGCTTTCGCGCTACTTTTAATGCGCGCTGAAGTTAAATCGATAGTCTTAGCCGTTTATGCCGTAAGAGAGAGTAAAGGCTGTAACGACTGTTAATGCGAGTTTGCGCGTTACTTTTTCAATTAGCCTATCCGTATACACTCTGCATACTATGTTGTAGATCATTTCTCAACGGCTAAGCTGCTTATTCATCCGAATTTTTTCCATCAGAAAAATAACACGAGAACGTTAAAGCTCGAGCTAAATTTGTCGAAAGAAGCGAAGAGAAACATCGTTTTCTCAGAAGGATAATGAGCACTGGTCGCTCAATTATTATGATAGCAAACGCACGGCTTAGTCCAGTGCGGAGCCGAGTAATGAGATATGCCGAGCACATAGAAACTCTTTGAGGCTGGCCTTTGTATCGGTCGTAATTTTATACACTGGACGTGGGTGTGGCTGCACCGCTAATTACTATATACCGGCGAAAGAATTTCCCTTTCCACGGAATGGCTGCTTTTTTCAAGGATTCGGGCTAGTTATCCGATGAAGGTGAAACCTGTGATGCGAATGGAAATTTTTTTTTAATTCGAAAGATTCTGCGAAACGGAAATATAGCAGTAGGAGGAATCAAAGTATTGATTTCCAGATATCCAATGAAACATTGGATTTCTCCACGAGGTTTTATTCTGATTTTCTGTATTAAAATACTTCGACAGAGAAGAGACGAATACTGGATATCTGATTGAGCGGAAAAATTCAATGCAAAGAATTGTAAAAAGCAAATACTTTGAAATCGGATCAAAAAGGTTGAAAAAATATTTTCACTAAATTCTAAAACTATATCAAAATATGCTATGTAAAAATATATAGGTTACCGATATACAAACGTATACTTGACACGTGGCGCTACCTAACCACACTTTCGTACAAACGGACGTCTTTGATAAGCTTCAAAAATTTCAATCGCGAAAAAATTTCCGCTCCGCCAACGAAAATAACGATCTATCGATTATACGCGTATCCGTGCGTGCTTGCGTCGAGAGCTCACGGGGTGGAATTTATTAAAACGTTCCTATGGCAGCAACTCTACTCGAATTACCGTAGCCGCAAATTCCGCGAAGAATGCTTGAAATTTCAAAAGCAGTCGTCTCTCTATCGCACGTGCGCTCAGGGCCCTTGATGGGCAATTTCCGAAAATCGATGAAGGGGTGCTTGTGATACCCCCTTTTTTTTACAGCCTTTGGTATTCGCTGACTTTGATGTTCGATATCCTCTGTCTTGTATATTTGCAATTACGAAAACCAGCTTGAAAATAAATCATTTTTGGTCGTTAATAATAATCAATCTTCATTACATATCAGTTTTCGAAGTATCTGTAACCAATACACGTTTCCGCGCAAATAAATCGGATAACACGTCATTATAACGTGATAAAATATAATCGGTGCAACGCTTTTAATTGAAAATAAACTAACAACAGCCGATAAATCGTTAACGTCTCTCTGCCGCAGGTACGAACATGATTTATTGAAATACCGTGTTACCGAATCAAGCGCTGCATTTTAATATTATATTCAAGGAATGCAGGAAGTGGGTCAACATTTTTAAATTCGCTCCACAGCTGGCTCTGAGGTTAATATTTTTTCTTGAAACTTTCGCGCGACTAGAGAGTCTCCCGTGCGCCTTTGAAAAATATACGTTACACACTTTAGGGGTATCCTTACACTACATAGCTATGGATCGAATATGGGTCAGTCGACTTAGACAGTTCAGAGCAGCTTACGCGCATGCCTATGTTTTATCTAAAACAAATCGACGAAAAATTTTACCTAACGAGAGTTTATTCTGTACTTTAAACATTGATTTTTCAGATGGAACGACAGATAAATACCCAAGAGGGGCAGGAATGGGAAGTCGTTTGATCAATTAGTTCGACTCGACAGATTCTAGATCTGGAATAAACGCGAGTCGGAAGTGTTTCCAGGCTCGATCGAGCGGAAACGTAGAAACTCTATCTTTCCCCGGAGGAGGAGGAGCCGAGTGAAACTTCGCGCAAGACGGGCTAATGAAAACCAAGCAGGTGTGAACATCGCGCGAACCGTTAAAAACGGTACCAAACGCGAAATTGAAAATCATTCGCTGACGCGTCTCGAGAGTCGTGTACATCAGATATAAGCCGTTTCGAAATTATCGATTCCGACTTTCGGATTGACGATCGGTGACCTGGAAAAACCCTCGAGAAGAGAGCGCGTTTTCAAGCGAAGAGAGCCAGCGGAGAAAAAAAGAGAAACATGCATGCACAAGGGATTGAACTGGGACGTGTATACAAGTGGATTGCAGCAGACTCGGAGAAAACCGTATGATTTAGATGATCTAGTCGATCGCAGATAAGAGTAGCGGGTGATTTTTGCCTAAAACCTATAGTCCTCGTTGTAGAACATAATTTTCACACCCATCCATAACCCGATTGATACCTTTCTCGAGATTATCCATCAGTCCTTCCCCCCGCAGAGATAAGATTCCATTTCCGGGAGCCATCAGTCACCTCTTGAAAAAAAATCTGCCGACGACTCCCGCGTCCTTTCCATCAGCGCATACCGGCTTCCGGCTTTCCATAGTACATCTCTCAAAAACACTTTGCGCACGTCGACGTCAAAAGATTCGACGCGCGACAGGCTTCCGATATCTTTTTGTCGTCTTTCAACGCCTCGGCTTCATTTCCATCCCCCTTTTTGGCTTTCGCGATAAAGCTTGCGCGAAGTCGACATAATGCAGTGTCGCGCGCGAGCTATGTGCATAGCGACTCGTCTGGCGGCTGCTGAATGAACTGAAAGGAATCCGATGTGTACGTTATATACACGTTTTCCTGGAAAAGCGTCGAGTCGCGGTTTTCTTCGTGTGCGTGTGTAGGTCTGTGTAAGTTTTCTCGACGTTATGTATGTAGGCAGAGAGCTTCTTGGCTGTGTGTACGTTGTAGCTTTTCTCGTGAGGTGTACGAGGTGTAATCAAGCTCTGTCGGCATAATTGAAGCTTGGACCATTCAGGGATTTGAAAATGCGGAAATGTGCTTTTCTCAATGAACATTATCCAGATTAAAGCTCTGGAGGTGGGGAACGTGTGCGTGGAATCTCTTATTCGACGTTGGGGAGTAGTAGTTTACATTAAGATAATTGTGAGACGCCAGCTGGTGGACGCTGATTTGATCAAGTGTCTTGTTGGCTGTGCGTTTTGTTCGAAGAAATTATTTTTAAAAGTAAAACCTGAAAATTGACGGTTTACGAGAATCATCTTCGTTCGAATCTCTTATCGACCGCGGTGTTTAATTAATTTTTTTTCTATCGCGGCTTTACGCACACACACGTACACGCCGCACCTCTCGCATTAAAAGGTTTCTCCCATTTTCGGAAACTGCGAGCTTGAGGGGCAACACATACGCAAATGAGAACAAGCACAACAAGCTCGATTACAGCAGTAGCTTACAACCGAATGGACGCGTAATTAGGCAGACGTAACACTGCGAATGTGTAAGCTAGTCGCGCGTGAGTTCTCTGATTTTTGACGATTATACGGAAATCCGTGACTGATAAATACGCGTGAACGATGTTTAAAAAAAAAAAAGTAATTTATCAGTGCAACGTTAATCGGGTGTACAGACGCGCACTTTGCGGCAGTTTGACAAATTGATAACGTAATCTAGAGCGACACGTATACAGCGCGTTCTCGCTCTAATTCCCGACGACTACACTCGTTTGTCCCCGAGACACGAATAATCCATCGCTGAAATCTCCGATGCACACGCGGGCTGTATCAAACTTTCAAAAAAGCTCCTCAGCGCCGATCATCGTTACTATCCACCATCGCAGAGGATGATCTCCTCGATAGTCGTGCGCGAAAAAGAAGAAAATAAAATGAAAATCAGAAAGTTGCAGCGCGCTCGGGGAGCTATCCGAAATTAGAACTGCATCGACAAAACGAGGTCGATCCGTCGATACGTCGAGGCCGTTAAAGAAAACAGCGTCGCTGCAGCACCGGGGCAAAAAAGCGATAATGGCCTCTGCGCTGGCTGCAGCGAATACAAAATGAAAGAAGTAGTAGGCGAGCTCGCAGACAAAGGCCACCGCAGCAATTCTCGCATCTATATGTGTGCAAGGGAGAAGCAAACAGAAGCGTCGATATAGAGGCAGCGTAAGCGCGTATTTTGCCGGACTATTGAACGACCAGGCCATACTGCGCGGGAGATTCGCGAAAAAATTCACGCTCGCTCGGCCGTGGCTAATTCGATGGCTTCGGTTCGGCCACGCCGCGTGTTGACGCTGCGATATTTCTCCCAGACATGTGCTGCACGTAGCACACACGCAGCTACTCGGATTTTGCGTGTCGGGGGCATGGATCTGGTATCGCTTTCGGTGGATATTCTACTGCTGCTCTGATGGATTGAACTACGACATGCGCTCAACTGACGAGAGAATGGAAATAGAACAATCCACCGTCAAGCTTTTGTGTGTATGTGTGTGTGTGTGTGTGCTTTGAAAGGAAACCTCTTTTCTACCCAGAGTCGAAATTCTCAAAGGAAAAATAGTAAAATATAAATATACGTACTTGAACTTAGTTCAAAGGAACCGCGGTAGAAAGTGCAATTCCGAGAGTCGCGGAAAAAAAAATTTGAAATTTGTCGAGTCTCGTTTTTACAAAGCGATTTCGAGCTAAAAAAGCAACCGGCGGGTCGACCAAAAATATAGGTCACGCGATACACAAACGCGATTTCACGCCAAATCATCCGAGCATACGTAGTTTGTGTGGAGTTTCGCGCGTAAAAAGTCAGAGATTTTCCTGAAAACACAAAACCGGCGGTGCAGCCAATCGTTGAGATTATTATTTCGCACCGAATGCTGGAAAACAAACAAAAATCGAGTGCCATTTTTGTTTACCCGTAGAGAGAAAAACGAATACGTGTAGCTTTAATACATCGAATTACAGGAAGAGCTTAAATTTAATTTTAAAGATTCGAAAGCGAACCAAAAGGCTGAACTGCCAACTGCTGGTCTGATGAAGACAAATCACATTTTCGGACAAATGAAAAGCACTGCTAATTACACAGCATCAACTAGCTGCAAATTCACTACTGATACAGAAGCGCGGCTTGTTTGCAGTGCAAAGGTAATTCGCCGATGGGAATAGAGCTAATTAACATAACGATTCGCCATTCGAAACTTCGCGCTAAATTAAATATACACGTACAATATATAATACCAGCGGTACAAATCGAGCTGCATATATGCTTTGACGCTATCAACCGAATTCCATTTAGTCGCTAGAATATTACCCTCGCATGTACATCATTTAATTCCCGCATCCCGTACTCGCTATTTAAGCTCTCGAAGCAGCAATAGTTTCACGGCAGCGAGGTCTTCGCCAGTCGCAACTTAATAACACATTCGCGACTGTAATGGGATGATGAAAGCCAGTAGTGTATAGAGAAGCAATCGAATGTATAGTTTATATCGGTTCGCCCAAGCATAACTTCGAATGGGGTATCGCAAGCCACGAGAATATAGCTCTGAGCTATTAGGGTTAATGATCGGTATGCGTGCGCAAAAGTTATACCAACGGTTCGCCCGGCGTTTCCACCTCGGGACGGTTAAACGGAATTCGAGCGTGTGATTCCATTGTTCGAATAAGGTGCGGAGATTATAACGTGACACGACTGCCATTTGCGATCCGGGAGAAGCTTGCGTTTCGCGTTAGTTTTTTCCTTCAAAAGGATGTTAAGTAGGGTCAGGTTTTTTTTTAACTATGACCTTTGAAAGCTCATCATCCCGGTATTCCTCAATTCGAAAGTAATGAAGAACGGAAAGCTCGAAAAAAAGCTTTGAATCTCAAATCCTGCACATTATCCATTACCTTATTCTAACGTCTAGATGAATCGTCAGATTCTTCCGGAAATTCAGCGACTCACCGAAGAGATTAACGCCCCAACTAAATAATTTCAAGTTCGAATTCATAAGTGTGTCTGTGCATAAGTATATTTCACAAAATTTTTGGCAAGAGCTCACGATTCGTATACTGGCTTTTTCGAGTATAAAAATCCCCGCCTAGCGGAAAGTACACATGAGAATGCGATAGTGCATTTTTAGCTCGCGGGGCTTTCGATGCCAGTAGAACGAAAATTATACGTATACAACACCGCAACGTTGAATCAACAACATCGACGAGTGGAGCGTGAGCAGATCGACGCGTTGGTACATAGTTTTCAGCCGTAACGCGTGTTGAACTTTGTTGTTTTCTTAATGCTCTTCGAATGGTTTGTAATCCATGGAGAAATGAAGCTTTGGCCGATTTTAGAGCTGATGGACAAGAGATGGACGTAAATCCAGAACTGTTTCGATGTTGCGTTATAAACCGAGATTTGGAATAGTGTAATTCTGATATTATCGCGGGGATGTGGTATCATTGTCAGAGGCAAGCTGTGATCTGGATGTGTTCCAGTATGTTGATCCTCTCTCCCTATACACGTGTTATCGGCATTAGCATAATTTTAGGCAGCAAAAGTATGATTCGAGGCTTTCAATTAAAATAGCTTTTAATTAAAAAAAAAGGAAACAATCACGCAGCCGACAAATTTATAACGCTTCCACCGCCAAAACATACAAATTTTCAACATTTCGCGTATTCTTTCCCAAGCATCGATATATCGTTTCAAAATGAAAATAACACTATACCAGCAGCTCGTATTTCATTCACAGTCGTTGCAGAATCAGCAGCTTTTGCAAATTTTTCCAAAGCCTCGTGTAGCATATTGCGCACATAGTTCGATGAATTTTTCTCGTATGTAACTTTGAGTATCAAATCCCCAGCGATATAATACCGCTTCAATCATCCGTCCGTAATGATTTCCTGTAATCAGGTCAGCGATGACGCTGCACTTGTTTTCGTCTTTATGTAAAGCTCGCCGTTAGCACCGCCCTTTATTGTCCGTCTTTTTCCCGGCGATTCTCTGTTTGTCCGGCCGCGTCAGTAGTAAAAGTCAGCGCTTCGCCGGACCCGCCCATCCGGGCGTCGGATTTATATCGCGGAAAAGAGGGACGAGTACTTTTTTTTCTCTCTCGTTTTAACAAAGATGCACTTTGGCTTTTGGTATCTGGATAGAGAAAAACGCGTTGCGCAATTTAAATTGCTGATCGATTCTTTTTTTAGACGTAACTCACCCTCCTCGTCGAGCAAGATGTTGTCCGGTTTGATGTCTCGGTGAACTATTCGATTCTTTTGAAGGTAGTCCAGAGCCAGGGCTATCTCCGCGACGAAGAGGATGACGCTTTCCTCGGTGAACTGAACATCTTGCTGCAGGTGGTATCTCAAGTCTCCACCCAGTAGCAGGTCTGACACCATGAATAAATCTTCCTCATCTGTCACGAGAATAATTATCAAGGATTATTATTTTCTCTCGACTAACAATAGCATTCGATTAAAATCTCGGTCCCGTCGCAACTAGTTATCAAATGAAATTTTCCCGCGAGGATTAGCGAAGCAATCTCGGTTAACGAAAGTTTTCCAAGAGTTTTACAGAGAAAAGAAAGAAAAAATAAGCCGCCGCGACCCATATTTTTCATAAACGTCGGACGAGAGATAAAGCCACTGAGAGAGAGAGAGAGAGATAGAGAAATAAAGGAATAAAAATCGATTCATCATCAAAGCTAACCAAGCTGGATAACGACTTCCAATTTCGAGTTATATATGCTGCACCTGGCGGGACAAATAAAGAGTCGCCCTTATCTCAACCTCAACGAGCCATTCCTCGCTCTCTTTCTCTCTCGCTCGTATATAAAGCTCCGCATACACACAAAAATCTCTTCCTCTCTCTCTACCCTCCCGAAAAAAGTAAAAAGTCATTAATACTTTTATCACCGACGCAGACTCCCGCCAGTGGTAAAAAAAAGGATTAACATAATAAAAAAGAAGTAAAAAAAAGCGCAGAGAGTCTAGCGGAGAGGCTCAATTACCTTGAAAGCTGAACCACAAATTGACGAGGCAGGGATGCTCGAGCCGGGAAAGAATCTCGACTTCCCTGGCAACGTTCTTGAGGGCACCTCGCTCCGCGCACTCGCACTTGCGCACGTACTTCATCGCGTACATGTTGCCCGTGCGATCTCGTTTCTGCACTATGCACACCTGCATCACACGGAGTCAGACACACGGCTTCGTGAATCATACAATTTACTGCAAAGCTGAGATGAAAAAAAAAAAAACGCGCGTGGGTAGTGGAAGCTTTTTACGGCGGCGTTTGATCTGCGAATAATCTCCCGTTTTATGATTTTCCGCGAAGCGCCGACGCTTGTATGGACAAGTTGTTACTGCCGGCGATTTTACGGGGGCGATTTCTTGGAAATAAAAAAAGAAAAATACATATACCCGGCAAGCGAATGGAAAAAAGCGCGTTTGGAATCGGGTATCCATAGGAAAAGGTTTGCGATTGAAAATCGTTGTGTATATACGTGTTATCTCGAGTTTTTTCGTTTATCGTCACAGGAGTGTAAGGACGCTAGAGCTAGTTATAAACGGAGGGACGTTTATACACGCGCGCGAGAGCGAAAGAGAAGTTACTCTATTTTTACGAGGCAGCCGCGGTATTTTTACGCGGACCTTTTTTAAAATAGCCGCCATATACGTGTATCCTCGTGCTTTACGCGGGTATTTAAAAACCGGCATTAAAGGGAGGTTTATACAGGGCGTAATAGCGTTGGGTACGACTGTTCGGTAAAATTTCACGTTATTCCCTCTTTTTTCGCAGTACAGAGCGTAGAATGGTTCTCTATCATTTTTAGTTCAGCGGTTTAATTAAAATGCGACAAAAAAAGGAAAAATATCCTTCGCTCCTCGTTACCGCGCCTGTGTGCTCATCCGGTACCGGAAAAAAAAAAATAACACGTATAGGCGCTCTTATAATATTCGCGGGAGACTCGTTCTTTTATTGCCCAAGGGATGCTCCGGGCTTCGTAATTTAAAATTGATAGAATGTGAGAGAGTCGCGCGGTTTTTTTAAATTTCAAATTTTAACGTTCCTTTCTTATCGCCAAGTTCCGTAGACGAGAATCCTCTGTTTTAATGGATTAAAAATTCATCCACGAATTTCGCGCAAAGCTTTCTTTTATTTTTCGTCAAAAAAGAACGTTGTGGATTTTTCGCGCACATAGCAATAGGTTTATCGTATCAATCGATACACACCGCCGAAAGCTCTCGACAAGAGCTTCTTCAAGTGTCTTTGAAGCGCGTGGAATTTCGTAGCTTCGAAAAAACGTTATATGCTGCACCGCAGCTGCTTTTTCCGTTACTACAAAATTCACGAGCAAACTTTGACCAATTTACAAGTATGTTAAACTACATACAGGCCCGAACTCCCTCCTCTCTTGAAAATTTTAAATAATTGATTAACAATAAAGTCCTCTCATACACTCGCGGTTCCAGGCCTGACAAGTAAAACGCATTATAACTAGTACCGCAGGAGATGAAAGGCGCAACTCAACTCTGGCGGAAAGCATCGACGTCATCATCGCGTATGCAAGCAGTAGCGCAACCGTAGGCTTGATTCATTAATGGCCCGTACGCGTATTACAAGCCTGAAACCGAACGAGCTTGCCAAAAGCGTTCGTGAGCCACTGCATGTAATGTTGTAGACACAAACGGCGATTATGGCGTACACGCGAGAGCTACTTTCATAATACATTGGATAATAGATAAGGGTTTAGGACAACAGTACCTTGCCGAAGCTGCCCTTGCCGATGGCCCGCAGTATTTGAAAGTGGTCGAAATTCACTGAAACAGAGAGAATCGATGATAAACATGAACCGCTGGAGATTATATCAGGGATGACATATCGGGATATGGCTCTTTAATGGATGATGATGACAATGATCATGATAATTTCTATCGCGTGTGTTAGCCGCGTGTGTAGGGGCTTTAATGGGAGAGACGCTGGCATTATGCAACAACTTATGGCTATTACCGTCTAGGCATTGCGCGTAGAGTGCATTGCATTTGACAGGGGATGCTTTGCGCCTCGACCTATATGCATTATGAATTCCGATGGTTAAAGAGGCTCGCTTAGGCTGAAGTGTTTGCTTCGGTTTTGTTTTAATTTTGCGTGAGAGACAAATAAGATTTAACGATGATTTTTCGCAGAATGAGAATGTAGACCATCGTTTTGATTGGATTCGTCGATTGATTACCATTCGTTCTCGAAATTAATTTACGTTCGTAAAATTTGCGACACACATGTTAAATGTACGATGGAAATTGAATACTGCACAAGAGCCTGTCATTACTCGTCATGAATATCGAATGAATGTTAATAATTATTTATAATAATCATAAAAATGAAGAGAGCAAATGTATGAGTAAGGATGAATCGTTCAAGAGATCGAAATAAAGCAATAAAATTGTGAAAATTCTCCCTTAAATTATTCACACGTCAACATATCTTTCGAGCTTCAACGCGCACAAGCGCTATTTACATACTCTCTCTCTCTCTCTCTCTCTCTCTGTCTCTCTCTTAGAAACGTACGTTTCAGCTTTCAACTCAAGTGCATAATGCGAACGCGCACTGTATACATCAGATGTGTGTGCGAAGCCAGGCATCGCGTGTAATACACGCATTAAACTTTCCTGTCCCGCACACACACACACACATATGGAGAGAATTTGCGAGTATCCAGTGTTCGTTAGGTGGATATACTAACGCGGGTGGGTGGAAACTCGCTGAAGTAGCTGGGCGAAGGGGGAAAAAGACACGGCTTCCGGTTTTCACGCTGCGTTTCTGGCCATTAATATTAATTCTTCGAGGGGAGGAAAAATTTTGGCTCTTGTAGGGATTTGCCGGATGCTCGAACGTCTTTGCTTAGCTTGCTTAGCATATCGCTTATTAACATTTTTTTTTTCTTCTGATACGTGGAATAATAAAAAGGCTACATTTATCAGCCTTTAAATACTTGCGGTTGTCGGCGTTTTGGGCTTACGCAGATTTAATGATTTTGAATGAAATATATTCGCACTTGTTGCTTTGGTACATGTTTACAACTGCGTATTTTTTTTATTTGACAAAACAAAAGAGAGTTTTTATTTTATATGCCTTCTATCCTCTCTTTAAAAAGTGATGGGCTTTGTTGTAAAGCATTTAATTAAGAATCGGTCGCCTGGTACAAGAATTGAGGAACGAAAAAAAGAAATACGGATTTTATTACATAACCTAAAAACGCTTCAAACTGTTGGCGCTAAGCAGGCAGCAAAATTTAAATGACAATTATGACATGATAAGGAGTGCGCAAAGCGCAGTTAAATTTCCTAGTATATCAAAAACGCGCGTTTTAATTGCTCACTTCAATGCGTGACGGTAAAAAAGCTGGTTTCAATTAATTCAACAAAAGAATCTGGTATTTTTTTACGAATTGCAAAAAATTTGTTTTCTATTTATATTGAATTAAATTGCCGAACTATGAAAAATATGTCTGTATCAAAATTCAAACTGCAAAATGAAGGCATGCAACCTTGTTAAAAATATGTTGTTTTAAACAAAATATCCAGGCAATAAAATAACTTTTAATTTATATCCATACGAATAAAAGTCTAATCTTAAAGCTATGCAAACGAAATATCTGTTAGTATCATCCCAGTTGTCCCTAATACCAATATAGCAAATTGCTGAGGCTACAACGCCAGGTGCAATGTTGTATTTACCGTCGTCCTGATTGGACTAGTCTTGACGAAGTGTAAACAGAGGTGACAATGCACACAGTGAGACGATGCTCTCGACAAATACACGGATATCAATAAAACCTAATATCGTAACTCAAAATGCAATCAATGAATCATAACCAAAGGCTTAAGAGTCTATTCACCCTGTAATTGCTTCGTAATGCGGAACATTCCGATAAATAGTGAATCGTGAATTATAATATTGTTTATTTAATGAGAGGTTTATGGATGTGGGAGGTTTTTGAAAGGGCAACACATAACCAGCAATTTCGCAGGGTAATCAAAATTGTAATGGACCCGAGCGTCTGATATGCCGGTAGTTCGTGCAGCTTGCTAAGTTTTTCCCTGTAAGTTAAGTTATGCGGCTTTTTTCATGAAAATGCAAATGGCTTCTTCAAACTTTTCAATGATAGCCCATCCAGCATACAAATCCACCTGCTTTTTGTTTGTACGTTTACTATAAATTAATTTTGTACACTACTAAATTAAACTTTACATCAAATGAATTGAAATAAACATGAATTTCACTATTTTTGAAGCTCCAAATCAGGATGAATATAAAGTCTAGAGCTTCTTTCAAAGGTAACTAATCAAATACCTCCCTTCGACATTTAGAAAAAAGCTGTATTATTTGCCACCCCGTCCCTAACACGTTCAGCAATAAATAATCCGTAATTATCGCATCAGACAATTCGATTCGTAATTACGAGGACTTGCAGCGCCGCTACGAGGCATCAAACACAGTACCCGGGACTGTATGCATCCACGCACATAGTCTGCGATGGTCTAAGGGTTTGTACGCGTGAGAAGAGAAAACTTGTTAGGGGAAGTTTCTCGAGCTCTTGGGGAATTCCATCACGGGAGCAATAATTCCATGTCACTAATTCGGCGACGAGATCATCCTCGCGGAGATATGTCCTCTCGAATGTACACCCTCAAAGTTTTAATCGATTTTTCACGGACTACCCGGGCTTTTATCGGGGCGTGAGTATAAATTCGACGTTTTCACTCCGTATTAGGGAGGGCGTATTTTACTCGAGCAACTTTTTCATCTCTTCGCTAGCTCTCTTTTGCATGTTTGTACACGATGCTTGCTGAACAACTTCGTTAGGGCAAAATGTTGACTCAGAGACTTTAATAAATTGAAAGGGTGTACGCATAATTTTTTGTTCGGGCGTATTGCTTACAAGTTATCGATTGTTTTCGGTGTACGAATAAAAGATGACGATTAAAAAGAGGCTTGAATTGTACACGCTTTTTTTCGCAGCCGGGGGTTTAATTAACCCCCTTTCAAAGTGTGCTAGCCTTTGACGTTCTTCGCGCGAAATCAGAGTGAAATTGACTTTGTGGCTTTATTCGGCATGAAGAAGTGGCCTGATAAAACTTTTCAAAGGTTTTTAGTGTATCACTTTTCAACTTGCGAAGTGTAATTGCCTGCAGCTAGAGTAGGGAACGAAAAAGAGGAATAATATGCTGAAAATTTTGCATTAATTATATGAATTCGGTGAATCAATGTGAAACAATGTTTGTACACATACCGATTACTAGTGAAGCGGTTCCATTGAAATCCGATTATAATTACGACTGGTGCTTAGATCGACAATATTGCACATGTATGGACGAACATTGTTACTACATAATTTCGATGAGGTACACAACCGACGATAACGTAACGATTGCTCATCACTGCATACATAATTGATTGACCTCCTCTTTCTCTCTCGGTCTGGTTCTGGGTTTGCATTATTCGCGATGAAATTTTCGCCGAAATGGAAAAAAGCCAAGCCATTTGTACAGCAAATGAAAAGAAGGAATGATGATTTTTCTCGGCACTAGAAAGTCCGCAAACACGAGTCGAGTCACATGGGCTTAATTAGCGGAAACGTTCGCTCAAAGACGTCGCAGCTAGGTCTCGACGAGGAAAAAAGTTAGCTATATACAACGTAGTTTATTCCAATTGGAGGTCGTTGCTTCATTTAAATGACGAAAATAAAAACAGAATGACGCAACAGAAAAAAAACGCATGTCGAAAGACGGAAATGAAAATCCATCGACAAGCACATACAGCGAGCCTCGCGCGCGGAAAATTAGACCGATCGATTAAACGCAGTTGCCACCCCCTGGAGCGGCAGCTACTATCTCTCAGTTCTATTAGTTTCTTTAATTGCTGTTTTAAAAGCATCGTGTGATTGACCTGGAAAAAAAGCAACGAGACAAAAATCGAGAGGGAGAGAAAGTTTTTTCCACAGCGACACAAGCGAGCGAGTTCTAATTCCCCGTGTTACTCTTTTTTTTTCTCTCTCCTTCCGTCTTTTATTCTGGACGCTGCTGGGACGGCAAAAAGTTCGAGCGCGTGCGTGCGTAAGCTTCTTTTTCCAGAAAAAGATAAACGAGTGTGATTGGTTTGCTGATTTCTAATTGTTCGAATTTGCCTCTGCGCGCCTGATATCCTCGTGGATTTTTCGATTCGTTATACTTGGCGTTGAATAAGAAAATTATCACAATTTTTGCCGGGGAGATAAAAATGCGCTGCCGCCGTTTCCACACATAACATTACCTCTCGTCCTTTGAATTATTCACAGCGTCGTCAAGTGTTTGCGCTCTTTCTGATCCGGGAATTTTTATGCAATGTTTTAATATTCATGGGCATTTTATTCCTCGCCTATTTTCGCACGCGGTGCAGCTCCCGCACGCTACGTGCAGCTTAAGCGAGGAATATGGATGCACTTTAAGCGGCTTTAATTGTAAAATTCAGCTTGACGCGGAGTTAAATGTCTTGTCTGCGTTGGAAGTACTTACTACGGCTAAATGCTATTTTTATAAACTTAGAAAAGATTTAACGACTTTTAAGGATTCACGAAGTTATAAGCGGTTATGAACTACTCAAGCTCGAATTTGTTACTTCGCAAACGCACCGCGTTGTAATAGTAATACTAGAACTTTGAAGGTATTCCGAAGCAGTATACCCTGTTATTGAGCATATAAGGTTCTCGGTTGTTCAATATGTTCATAATTGAATTTCGAAAACAGCATTTGATGAGTTTTGGCGTTGTTAGTCATCAAAGAATAAATTAGACAACGAAGAGAAATCTGATTCTAACTTGAGATCAAGGCTTATCCAATAATACGTTCAACTTTTTTCTGAATTATTTCCCTGGTAGAAATTGGCCAGGATTTAAAATGGTGAAAAAGCTAAGAACTTGGTAGTTTTCTTTGTCAGTTCTTGTTACAAGCTGTAGTTCTTTGGCAGTTCTTAAATCGAGCTGTTTTTGAACAGTAATGCTCAAGATAGTTGGTCAAATGACAACGTTTTCTTGGCTCGATTGGCTAAGGCGCGCGACTATCTTTGTGCAGGGCTCGGGTTCGAGTCCTCGGTCGCGCGAAAATTTTCGGATGTTTTTTCTCATGTAAATCATTATTCCATATACTTTCATTAAAAACAAAGAACTCGAATACAAGCCTGCTAGTAATGATTTTTCAATTCTAACCTTGAATCGCCATTAACCACGTGCACCTGTGTCGTATTATTTCACCAACTATCTTCGGAAGAAAATAGTTAAGAATACTCAATCTAAAAACTGCAAAAGAACTAGGAATAAAAGCGTTACGTCTTGTAACAAAAACTGACAAAGAAAACTACCAAGTTCTGAGATTGACAACCTCAGAACTTCCAAATAACTTGGATACCCTTTCTACCAGGGTTTCTGCCTTGTTTTTCCAAGAAAGAAAAAACTCGCAAGTTTCCTGGATGCGCAATAGACTTTATGTACACGTATCCCAATTAAACCAGCCAGATTTGCAAAGGCAGTTAAGGGGGTAATAGAAGGGACTGCCGTTATATACCGAGGCATAGTATATTTCCCCCATCTAAATTTCCAGGGTATAGATCTGGCGAATGCGCACGATGCAGTCTTCCCCGATAGACGCACTGCTAAATTAATTTCCAACATGTGGTATAACGGCGAGTGGCTTTATTGGCTTTGCAATGCTGACAAAATTAGGCCAGAACTTTTATGATTTTTTTCTCCCACCGCACGAAGGCCGAATCGGAGCTTTTTTCAAGCCCAAATGGAACGGCTTGAATGAGTTTATTCATTCGAAAACTTTTACGCCAATAGCATTTGCCACGTCTGAAATGTCAATTATTGGGCTTTTTTCGCGCAAAACAAAAGGGCGAGAGAGGAAAGAGTACTTCCCTGGAGTTGCCCTACGCAGAATCGATAACATTAATTGGAACGAATGTATGGCTTGGAAGAGAAGAGGCTTCCTATGCGATTGAGATTAACGACTCGGAGAAGCTTAAAAAATGAAAATCTACCGGACAGGTGCAGGAGAATTAGTTCGATTACTGTCGCGCTTTAATTTGGATGTTATTTCTAAAGTTCGCGCTTTCTTTTGGATTTATTCTACTCTATTTCCCGCGTGCCGCTACGCGCGGCTGCGCCATCATTTATTTATGTTGGACTGAAAGGAAAACAAGGATGAGAAATTCAGCGCGAAGATAGGAACTACTGGATAGATATATATGTACACGTGGAAACTATCGGGCGGAAGTAAATAGAAATGTCACCAAGAAAGTGAGAGAGAAGCGAAAACAAGATAAACGGATCGAAAGATAAAAGACGAAAATGCAAAAAGAAGAGCTCGATTCATATTATGCGATTTAGTTTCTGCAGATATTCAAAAGAATGCTTACCCTTCATCAGGTTGGACATTGAAGAATGTATACATAAAGTATTCACAGAACGATAAAATTTTACTCTTCATTCCCAGAAAAAAATTCCATGTAAATAACGCATAAGAATACTCTCCGTGCTCAAACATTAAGATGTCTTCCACATCCGAGAATAGGTTTTATGTACTGCCCATGAATTTAAGAATTCATAAATATTCAAACGCTATATCCCGCACTACAATTTCAAATGAAGGATCATCAACTTGTGTATACAGAAAACATCTCTCAACGTTATTTAACTTACCAACAATGGAAAATCATAAAATACGTATCCAACATCCTTCTGAGGAGAAGACGGGCTTGTTAAGTAAAAAATTTCCAGAGCAAAGTGAAATTTCTACGGCAAAAATTGCCATACCCCGAAGACGACCTACAGGGAAACCCTTTACATGAATTTCCGGATCGATCAAGAACGTACGGAGAAAGAAAGAGAAAGAGATAGCCTGTGGCTTATAGCAAGACTGGTGTATGATGCTCCGACGGAGGAGCTATTTCTCGAGGTTCAAAGTTCACGTGTGGCTTATTATTTCGTAATAAGGTTCGCCTCGTTGAATAAATGGATACGGCCAAGTTCAATATCGAAGCCTCAGGCGTGTCTCTACGTATCGAAGAATCCCCTTTCGATTTACAACCCTTTTTCGATCGATCCCAATTTCAAAGTCCATCTTATCGTCATCGCGCGACGATAATTTTTCACGAAGCTTATATAAGCAAGCATCTCTTCAACCCGCTGGAAATTCACGAAACGTTATTACGAGCTATAAAGTGGGTACAAAAGAATATGAAAGTAGCCAGAAGTGCAGTAGTAAGCGCTGAAATGCGAATAAGTCTGGTGGAGAAACGTGTACGCACAAACGGTAAGAAGAGAGGGAGAAGTAAAGACTTCCTGGAAAAGATAAGAATGTTGATACACCAAGACAGAGAGCCATCAGATAAAGTGTTATGCGTTGGGGAGAGATGACAGCAGAGAAAAAAAACGACTCCTAGGACTTTACACAGCTCTGCGCTTGGCCGAAAGGAGAAAAGTAAATGTATTAAGCCGCACGACGATGCCGGGGGTGGGTTCACCTGAATTCCAGTGGCTTAATGGACGAGATATGGTAACGCAAAGTGCAGGCCAAATATTAGATTTGAATTACGCTCAACGAGACTTTTCTTATCAAGGCCTGCATTTCTCAAAGGTGCGACTTTTAGTATTCGATTGTTCCTGACAGACTCGCTGAGTGACGATCATGTAACCCCCTTGAAAATTTCCGCTCGAATAATCACTCAACCCAAGCCATATTACGCGAACGAATATCACACCCCAGCGACCAACAGGCCGACGACACTTTAAATCGAAGACGGGACCATTGACACAGATCCATCTTCCGATTACGAGATCCATCTTAGGCAGCTATCACTGGCAGTCGGGGCCATTTCTCAGGAGCGCATTATCGTGTCAATATATCCGACACACACGGAGACTTTCCGTCAGCACCTGCATCAATCAAAGCTTCTCTCCTTCTCCGCAACGCAACATTCCCGCACACACACACACGCTCGTGCGTGTGTCCCCGTAAACGATCCTAACTCCTGAGCATTACCCGGCCAGCGGCGATCCATCATAGCTCGCAATTTGTACGCGGACCGTATTTCATGATACGCGATGGCTTCGCGTAAATCTACTACCACTACTACCACTAGTACTTTGAGTGAAAAATACACGCAGAACAACTGCCGCTGCTGTTCGAGGCCAGCAGACTTTTGCTGTGTATGTGTGGAATGTTTGGCTGTACGTGACTGCGAATGCGGATGAATTTATGCGGGAGAGTCATTATAAAGAGAGGAATAAGCTCGAGCAATTTATGTGCGGATCTAAAGTTTTTGTGAAGCATCAAATGCTCAATTGTTTTAATAAAAATTATTTACACGCTCTGGGCGATATCGTAAATAAAGTTTGATTTGCCTTCGATGTCGGCATCAGTTGCTCTCGTTATATAATCGTTCATGAAATAAAATAACGACGCGCAATAACAAAATAAATATTGTCGAACAATCGAGAGCGATAACTGACTGAAAATGACGAGTAAAGTGCAATCGATAAAAATCTAAATCGCAAAAGGCTCACCTTCCTCGCCGGGGGTGGGCAGACTCCTGGATGACTGGTTGGCGCCCATGTTTAAAAAATCGCAGGCGTGCCAGCTTAAAGGCTCAGCTGCTGCTCGGCAGCGTCGGCGACGAGTCGCTGCGTCGATCCAGACGCCGTCGGCGCATTCCACGACTCCTCCTTGCTTCTTCTGCTAATACCCTCTGAGCGCCACGAGTGTTCGGCATAGCTCGTCGCACCGGATCGCCTCTACTCCCTGCAAAAAAAAAAATTTTTTTAATGTTTTTTTCATCCATCGGAATCGATCCGATGCAGCTATGTGCTTTCGATACACGGAATTGACCGCACGCTTCATTTGGGGCTCGGTTTGCTCTTGCGGTTAGTGAATAAGCGCAGCCTTGACGCGACGAGAGAGGATCTTCGGATCTCGATGCGGTGCGGTGATCCATGTGTGTGTGGGCGTATGACTCTTTGCGCGCGTATGTGTGTGTTGGTTACGCCGCCTGTGGTATCCTGGTATTACTCAGAGGTTAATGAAACGGCTGTCGTATATACAGAGTGTATACGTGGCCTCGCTTTTACGAGGGAATGCTTTTAATTGCTCCGCGCTTATATTTTTTCGGAGCTAATCCACGGGGGCTTTTTGCGCTCGCTTAATTCCGGGCTTTGCTTTTTTTCCTCCTTCGTCCTCCCTGACGCCGCTAATTTGGAAGAATTAGAACGTTCGAATAAGAAAATTCTGGCGAAGCGTCGTAAATTTACGTCGGTTTTGACGCGAAGGTGGAATTTTTGGAATATACGTAGATTTCGACCCGGATCGCTTTGTATCTCAAACGCTGGTCTCACAAATCACGGCTTGTCGAGGCATATTTCAAAAATTTCGAAAGTAACGTATGTGCTAGCTTACTTTTCGGACGGGATTTTCGAAACTTTCGGTTATACCGATGGCTCGATAATCCACAGACACAATCTGCGAGTTACGACTAGACGAATTTTTCGATCGTGAAAAAAAAGAAGTCGAATTTTACACAAGTGATAACACTTTGCTGTGGAATCGCCTGTTTTTGTATTTCCGATGTATGTTCGTTCGTTGTACGCGTTAATTTTAAAGCTTCGTTAAAAAGCTCAGGTTTAATTCAGTCAGCAGGTAGTCGAAGCAGAAGCTATTCTCCATCTTTTACAACTACTTCCGCTTCGCAGTCTTTTGTGTGCTCTCCAACAATCCAACAATTCTATTATGTACCTTTCTCTATGCGTCCAAAGGAACCGTTAAAATTTTCATGCCTTCGCCTCTATTTTTAGAGCTCTGTGTATTACGTCGTACTGAAAGTTTTTTAAAACTTAGCAATCAAAAGGTTGTACTAATGAAAGGCAAACTCATCTCTCCATATGGTTTGTGAGACTGACTATCGTGTAAACTGGCAGTAATTGTAAACACGTCAACATGACTACTGCATAATAAACAGCTGTGCAGAAGACAACTGGAATGAAATGTCACTGCGAAACTAATGAAGCCGAGAAAACGTCAATCCGTAAATGAAGATGCTTACTCCTCCCGTAACGCGAATGTCTGAACGGAAGTCGCTTGAAGAGCGGAAGGTTATTTCACGGAAAGTTAAGCCCTGGAGAATTTACATTTAGAATACGACCGCGAGATAATGCCACTCGCGTTTCTGTGTATATTATAATTCGTTATGGGCTAAGTTTGTTGTTCGTTATTTTTGAATGTTTAATTTGGTCGTTCCATCTTCTTTTTTCATTACTTCCTTTATTTGTCACTCAACATATACCCGCCCCTAACTGCATATCAATCTACGTTCCACAATCGACATTGATTTACGCGATACGAAAGGCAAAACTCAAACTATATATACACTGCAGCACAAGACCGATGAAGTTGCCTCACGAGGAAGTGGTATATCACAGTGAGCATCATCTTGTATCTACACTCGGTGGGAGGCTTCTCTTAACTAGTTTCGGTGAACTTATAGTTTGATATAATTTCATCGCTCGTTGAAGCTAACGACAAATTGTAAGTACGTATATAGACCGCGCACGAGCACTTCGACGTTGTAAAAGGACGTAATTCCATCGCCCGATGAGCTAACTAATTAATACGAGAGCTTGTTAGTACTTTGCAAAAGTTGTCGAAAGCTATCCCACAATGGATTTTAAGCTTGCGGGAACGTTGAGACAGAAAGATAGTACACACTGGAAAGAAGTGGGCGTAAGGCAACGCTATAGGTTACGGAGGGAAGAGGAAAAAAACTATGATGGAGTAGACCGGTGGAAAAGTGTCGGGACACGAAAGTGTGAAAGTTTTTCTCGCAGCACACGATGTACTTTATCGTCGTGTAAAAAAAGAGTAACTCCTCTGTCCTCGTATTAATTTTTGCATCCGTGAAGCACTTCAGGAAGATTAGTGAGCGGATGTCGTTGCTGTTATTCTAAAGAGACTGATGAGTTGCATTAATTCAGTGAAGTAGGTCATTTACTATAATTCGAAAACACGCTTTTGCGTATTTTCGCAAAATACGCAACGAACGCTCGATGATCAGCGATTTAACGTACATTATAAGTTTCGCTAAAACAGCTAATAATAGCGAGGAACGGAGAGACGAGTCGTAATTATGCTTTAATCATCCCTCCACGATGAAAGTAGATCACGTTCGCTTGCGTTTCAAAGATGCAAATATAACCGCTCGAATAAATTTTAAAATTGAAAGAACTCAATTCGCCTAATGACCGTAGCGTCGCATATCAATGACACTGGAAGTGGCTTACTCTCGTGCATCGGTATTCAACGGATGACCGACGGATGTATCGCGTTATACGACGTGAGAGAAAAAAACGTTCATTCGTGTGATCGAAATGCACGTCACGAGCATCGATCTCATTGATATTTTGCGTCTTGGTGTACAGGTGTTCGAGAGCTTCGTAAAATTATTCGTCGATGTTTTCATACTGACAGTCCGACAGCGTCACGGGCTCCTCTATTATACTTTTCAATAAAGCCCGGCGCAATATCGGCGCTGCGTTGGCGATAGCCAGCGTTATATCGATATAAAAATTGAAGATAAAGCCTGTATACATCGCGTTGAAAACTTTGAATTTGAATTCGATATAAGTAGCCCATTGGCAGAAAACGTTAACCAAATGTTGCCATCACTATTCCAGCGAAAAATTTGGTTTACGACCGCGTTAGGGCCAAGAGAAGAAGAAGATCGAGACAAGCGATCAGCGTGTACATTCGCTCGAAAATTATTACTCCCCGAGAGAAAACGTCACTTACACAGGGGCTTGCGCGCGATAAAACGCGCGTGCTCTCGACTGTGGCTCGTAAGGGCAGATAATGACGCCAAGGTAACCCCCCCCCTCGAGTTTCTTCCATCCTTCCGGCTGTGTGACCTGTTGGTTACGCATGCGCGCATCGAGCCGCGACTCTATACATATACACTAACGCTCGACGCTGGCTGCGCCTTTTAGCGGACGATAATTTATATCTCGTAAAAAACACTGGCGCTCTCGCTAATGCGGCTGCATGTACGCTCGGAATTAAATTTCGACTGTGTCGTCGTCGCCGTCGTAGCTGTAGCCGCAGGAGAGCTTTAGCGCGGGCATTATTGTGCTTTTGTGTGTGCTTGCACCGAATGCGCGGGTGACGCTGTGTGTTATTAGTTTATGCTCCGTTGAGAGAGTATGGGTTTGAGCGTCGATGCTAATTGGACGCTGTGTAACGAGGAGATTTGAATTTTTTTTAAGGAAAATCCGGCGATTGTATTATCGATGGGGCTGTGCGTGGAAAAAGGGAGCTTTTCGTAATTGCGGACAAGGACTTACGATGGGTTGCGCGGATTTCGTTGTGTGCTAAGCATCGAGATGAATTGTAAGCTCGTAATCCACGGGGAGAGATAAATGCGTTTGCGGGTATGTATCGTATGTGTCTTCTGTAGTGGTGTGGCGTTTGAAGACATTAAACGTATATTTTATGAATAATTTTATGCTGTTTTTAAAGATAAAGTGCGTACGTGAATTTATTCAGGGGTGTTGTGTGTGATTTAACAGAGACTGTTATTACACTGCCAGCTAATATACAAAATATTTTATGAAGCTATGCTTTTGAGATGGAAGCAGACGAGGACGACGCTCAAAGTATAGCTCGCTGATGAAACAAAAAGTTATTTATGGTATGCGCATAATTTAATTACGGCAAACTTATCAAGCGATTCCGGAAAATTTGCATGTTCAAAGCTGCAACACACGCGTGCTCCCACTTGTAGATCAATCCAAGTCATTACGTTTAACAATACATGTGACGTATTTTGCATAAATATCATCCAAAATAAGGCTAAAGGAATTTTTGTATAAGTTAAGGCTAATTTTCTGCGCTATATTTATCAATTTTGCAGATGTTCATGTTATATTAGCGAAAAGTTGATAATTATTGGAAACGCGCGGGCTCGTCTCACTGATGCAGTAAAATAGTTAGTAACCTTCATTAAAGAAAATTTACGCGTTTTAGAGCTTGGTTTTCGAGTAAGCAGCGTTAGAGAGAAATGTATGACATAGTTTTCGAGGACACAAGGAAAGCTGGTAGAGATGTCCAATGTAAATTACCCTTTTCCTACTCGACATTTGTCATTGCATAATATTTCGAGTATAATTATTCGAACCCTTGTGCGTTTGTAAAGCTTTATGCTTCTAGGCGTTATATTTGTGCAATTGGAACGTAACTTTCCCAATTATGTGAGAATTTGTAAGTTGGATAATCTATTCCGCTGCATTTAATACTACCTGTATAGCTTCACCATTTGTACATTCTATGCAGCCTTCCAAATAATTACGTCTATTTTATAATAAATTTGCATTTAATTTTTGAAAGAAGCTTTATTAAAGCCCGCCTTATTTTTCATTCATTTATTCGTGCTCACTTATATTACACATGGCGCATAGAAATTAATACTTCAGGATTTTACTGGATAATGCAGTATTGTATTATCATTTTCATCAAAAGCGTAATGCATGTTTATGCGAAATAAGCAATCCACTGGAAAATTAATTACATACCTCACAAACCACGACAATTTTGGAATTACCATAATACAGGCTTTGTTTTACTCCTATTAATGAACCGAGTTATTATTGAAATCAAATAGTAAAATCGTTCATCTTTCACAATGGAAAAAGATTTTGAAAAACATTTTACTTTACAAAATTACTTTTTCGGTATTCATATTCAATATCGATGCTACTTCTACTAAAGTGCGCCACCGAAAAAGGAACAAGCTCCGAATCCTTTTTCTACTATTTGTATCCTTTTAGTTCGTGAAACTTTTCCAAATAAGATAAGATTCGCCTTTTCTTTACTTATTTTTAGGAAACTTCTGCAAGCCATTGTCTTTTAGCTTCTCTTCTAACTCTGACAAGATTAAGATCGATTATAAGTTTTACGGATTGATGGGCCTCTTCGCTGCTCGCTTGGACGTCTGACTTATACCAGATTGTACTACTGGGTGATGTGGTTCTTGATGATCGTACCGTAAAACACGTACAGTTTGTGATTGAAGTTGTACAGGCTACTTATGGCTTCCATTTTTGAATATATAATGAACTCGTTAAAAACTTTATGCATAGTTAAAATTTCAGTGCCTTTCCTGTACCTAATTTGCATAAAGTAAGGTCTAACTTTGATCCAT
This sequence comes from Trichomalopsis sarcophagae, assembly GCA_024372645.1. NCBI lineage: Eukaryota > Metazoa > Arthropoda > Insecta > Hymenoptera > Pteromalidae > Trichomalopsis > Trichomalopsis sarcophagae. Next base: position 1,466,832 of record QLSS01000021.1, on the reverse strand, counting down.
CTTTATCCTCACGCCTAAGATAGGCGAAATCGTAAAAGGGTATTACAGGGTTACATTACTCTGGCAGATTGGCTTGAAAACGGATTTTTTCTCAGAATTTTTACGATCGCGTTGCTTCTTTCAATTATAACTCAATGCCGGAGTAGGGAGAGGAAATGATTCTATTCTGAGCGTCGATCATGAGACACGGCAAAAGTATAAAACAAACAGCAATTAGAAGAGAGAACCAGATTTACAGCCGGTATAAAGCCATCAGAAGCATCTCGCGAGCTTGAGTTATAACCGATTCACGGAATTACGATAGACTTTTTCCACCGTAAAAGCGCAAAAATATAGGTCATCTTTTTCCACCACTCTCTCCCTCTCTTTCTCTTGCACGCGCGCAGCAACGTTTTATTACTTCTGGAAAGTACAATAATAAAGCCAGAATTGATTGACCCTTTATCACCCAATCGCGGGGAAACGCGTATTCCAAGCAATAAAATCCGGCAATTTGCATAGCTTTATGTAAAAGCTCTAGCGATTCCGCGAGCCCGAAAATGCGATTCGCCAAGAGTCGGCATCAAAAATCCACTCTACAACGGTCGAATAAACATTTCGTCCCGGACGGTCAGGTACATATCTCTGATGTATACAGTTATACCCTGCGCACTTTGTCGATGAAAACACGAGGGAGTGTGCGCGGGAGTGGGGGACTGCATCGCGGGCGGCAAAAACGAGAGCTCTAACCAGGCATAAATAACGAATTTTTTTTCCGCTTGCCGACCATGAAATCAGGCAAATTAAATCCGCCTTCCACTCCCCCACTCATTCTTCATCTCTTCGTTCTAATAAATTACACACAGAATCGAGACCAGACTTTCTATCTCTCGCATGTGCCAAAATATAGCGTTGACTCGGGTTTTCCCGTCGCAGCAGCAATCTCATTTTCGTATTCTCTCCCGCCCACAACGTCGCGTCGACGCCGCGTTTAATTCAACTTGCGCATCATCTAAGTCCTCTTCATCGCTGCTTCCTCCTCCACTTCTCTCTGCGAGACTAAGTTGCGCGCATTAATGAGCGTCGTTAATAAGAGAGAGAGAGAGAGAGAGAGAGAGAGAGAGAGAGAGAGAGAGAGAGAGAGAGAGAGGGAGAGAAAGAGAGAAGGAATGAACCTCAGAGGCAAGACTGGCTGCGTTCAATCGACCTGTGCTATGTACGTCTGTGCTCTTTCTCTCTCTCTCTCTCTCTCTCTCTCTCTCTTCCCCTCTTTCTCTCTTGGGGATGAGAGTGTGCACGCAACGCCGGCGATTGCGCCTCTCTCTGGTCTCTGGAGGAACGCGGCGTATATAGGTATGTGTAGCATAGGCGCACGGGAATAATGCGTTCCGCCGATCGCGCCTCATTTGATTCTCAAGTGTTTGCGATGCTACTTGCCAAACTCTAGAGCTACGCTCGAGTAGGCACTGTGTATCTCGGAGTTCTGACTTTTTGGCTTAGTTTCTAACTTTAGGTTAAAAAATACATTGCCAACATTTAAAAAAAAAATTCAAAATGCATACAAGTTTGGCTCGAAGCTATCGAGCGTGTATAATCAACGTAAAACCATCTCCTGGAATGGGTTATTGAAAACGTCTTATTGTGTGTAGGGATTGACGTAGATTAATTTGCGGAGAGCACGCTGGGGTTGGCAACATGCGCGAGAATAATGATGATTAGGGGGTAGAAATGCCGGTGAACGCGACGTCCTGTGCGAGTTTAGCTCGGAGGGCTTACATGCCTTAGATACGGAGTGTGAAGATGCATTTAATAATGCTAATGATAGCGATGCGCAGCAAACAACGGATTTTCAAAAAAGTGAACTGTGAAAGCTCCCTTTGTTGGCTTAAAACTCATTAGACTGATTAAAAATGATGGAAAATACGTGAATTAATTTATTACAAAAATAATGCGATTTCAAATTACAATTATCTTTTTTCTTAGATAAATGAAGACCTTTTAAATTATTTAATATAAAATACAGAATTCGAAATATTTGTTTTACTGCTAAAAAGTCTCTAAGCTATCTTTTTACGATAGAAACGTGAGAAGAATTCTGCTCCCGGAAAAGAATGAAATAGTAAACTCGAGTCGTTTCAATTTATTCTTCTCCAAGTTTACCTTAATTCCAAACGAATGATAACGTTTTTAAATCTCGAGACTAAAACAGCACGCTACACCTTTATATGATAAATACGTAGAAAAATTTTAACTAATGATTGTATAAATAAATTTTTTTTAAATTGCCATTTATATAACTCGATTCCCAGCTAGCTTAATATTCCTTTCACGGCTCGTGCAACACTCAGCCACACTAAAAATGTGTTGCAATTGTATGATGAAATACTGCTAAGGTCTCCCAAGAGAAATATGGAGCGAAAAGCATGGCACGCTGTTATTCATCTAAATTAACATTTCAAATGTATGACCTTTCCAGCTCTATCTCCTGTACTCCATAATCACGCCATGTGCATTAAAATACACCGTGTGCGTTATGTGCAATAAATGCATCGAATGCCGTTTGAAACTTCAGCAAACGCAGTCAAAGCCTTGAGTAAAAGTGATGCTTTAAGCTTTGGCGAGCAATGCTTTAGTAGAATGTGGACTGTTCGACGAGCAATTTAGGTGGAATTGCCCTTACTCCGTGCTTCGACCGTAATGTAAGCAAATAAACTTTCTGGGAACTGTTTCGCGAAGTTTTATTGCCTGATTCGGCTTTGGAAAGCGTAAAAGTTCGGTTTTAAAATTAAAGGCCGCGATATCATTGAATACTCGAAAATACGAGAAATTAACGCGTGATTCTATTTTACGAAAAAAACATCGATACTGTGGTTTTCATTTGTAAAAAAAAATAGAAAGTGTGAAGTCTCGTGTAAGAGATTCGTAAAAGCCGAGCGAAAATCTCTCGGGGAACAAATTGCTACTCACAACACGCCTCAGAAATTCGCACCCGAAAGAATGAAACGCCTTAACTCTCGAGCTTTCCAAGATGTTCTTTTTCCTGAAACCCTCTCTCGGCATAAGCTACACATGCGAAGGGAGAAGTGCATGAATAAAAAGTCACTGAAAAAAAAACTTCGAGTAGCTTGATACGTACCCAAAGGTATAGGACATTTTTAACAAAAAATTTTGTTCCTTTTTATATGATCATCTCGTCAGAATTATAATTTACTGCTCGCGTGAAAAGTTGCTACACTAAACTAGCGTCGGCTTATACGTATTTTCGTGATACTATATTTTCCATACTAGAGCAAAAGCGGCTAACTTTTAGCCAAACTCTAGACACGCCAACATTTGAGAGACCTCGAGGGAGACCATGATCAAGTTGTAGACATTTCCATGTTGATGCTCAGATATTTCCTCTGTAGTGCAGTGTAAGTTATATATGAGGGATATGAGGGATGAAATTACTTTAACATATTTCATCGCTCCCGCGCGATCTGTTTAAATACGGAGTTGCGTGCCGGCAAAACTTTGTTAAAGGAATTACCAGAATTAGCCCTGTCGAGGCGGAAAAGTAAATTAATGAGACATTAGGTTTGTCATTTATACACCTAATTCGACGATATTTTGCTGTGCCGTTCGGGAAAAAACGTTTACAATTCTGCAAAAGTTCTTTGATAAATATTTATGTGTACCGATGTCATCCACTGCACGATATAACAGCGTTTCTAGAAATTCGTCAAGCTTTATAAAATTTTTTCTCCGCTTACATAAAAATTATTCTACGGCTTCAAAGGGAATTCCGGAAGAGGAAAATCGAGAGGAGCACAGGTCAGTCTAATTTTCAAACGGGGGATTTTATGAAAAATGCCGAAAATTGCATGCGGCTATCCACACGTCTCCTCGCGCAAACGCGGCTGGTATTCGGCAAAGCGAAATCGGCGCGGATGCATGCAGGGATTCGCAAGCGACGCTATACACACGTCATTCGCAGAAGTAACAGACAGCGAATGCTTTTCACGAGAGTAACTCGCTCGGTGGTGAGAAATAGCTTTTGACTTCCCGTTCAGATGCTGCTGCTGCTGCTGCTGCAAATGAATGCAATTTCGCGAATTATTTTAGATAATACGCTCATGGCTTGAATATTCAAATTCTTGGTAGACGCTTTTGGCTTAGGGTTTATTGTCTATATTCGCTTCTGCCGACGGCGTACAATGTAGGCAACATTTTACATTAGAGAAGCGTTACTCACTTTGTGTGATAAGTGTACGTCGTTTCAATAACGTTGTCTTAATAACTTGAGATCGTTCAAAAATTATGGATTATTATTTATTGTAGGATGTATAAATTGAAAGTGTTGAGAATAATAAGTATAATAAACCCACTGGCAACGCAATTTACAAGTTAACTGCTAACTGCATTTTCAAGTAAAATTTTCACGTGAATAAAAAAATTAAGAGAAGACCTTCTTTCAATTGAATTCTCAGCCAGGAATATTTAACAACGATTTCACATCGATCAAAAACAATAAATTGCTCTTTGACGAAGCAAGCCAAAGGAAACGTTTCCCTTGCAAATCACAATTGCGCAATTGAATTACGCCCGACGCTTTCAAACAAACGTCCGCCCTCTGTTTAACGCAGAGAAGCAGTTCCATAATCGACGGATTTTTTATGCCCCCGTATGTTTGCTCTAAAATGCGCTGCACCGCGTATACGCGTATAATAGTATAGCGAAAGTCCAGAATAGCCTCTGAATCCGGAAATTACATTACAGCCGCGTCGGAAGTCCCGATAAATATGTGAAAGCGACGCACGTGTTTTGATTGGCGCCCTTTGGAACTTTGGCCGCGCGGAATTTAATCACTTCGTCGACGACCTTTCACCTTTCATTTTTCTCTATCGTTCAGGTTTTGTTTTCATTTCTAAACTGGAATTCTATTAATTTATTTAACGGATGCATCGAAAAAAGGGTATTTGCGAAATTTTCTCGCTTGTTTATTTTACCTGGCATGTACTGCATGTAATGCTCGCGATTCTTGATTTCACTTGGAGCAATCTGGGATAATTGCAAAAATCAACTGTTTCCCGAAGTTATACAACTGGCTTGAACTTTCTTTTTAATTAACAAAGTTTTTTGTTCGCTTATCATTCCCTGGAGTATGTCAAGGCGATAAATATAAAACCACGATTGTTTACAGAGAATTCCTGTAAATATGAGAGCTTTGCCGTTCTCGAGTTTGAAGCTCCGGTACATGTACTCTGCCCATTAGCTGATCATCGCGTAACATGAATTTCCATCAATATCAAAGCTCCTGTGAAAATTGATGCATGCGGAAGGCTTTTAACGCGAAGATATTTCTTTAATCGCGCTTAAAATATCGTAACGCGTAGATATTTAAATAGCTCTCTCTGAAATAATACAGCCGCGAAATTATTATGTTTTTTTATTCCAGACTCCATAGCACAGGGTTTTATAACCCGGTAATGCATCTCTCGCGTAGTGTGCTTGTGGATCAATGGATTTATTTCGAAAAAAAAAAAAAATTTGATACATCACATCGAATTTCAAAGGCTTTCGCATTCGTATAAACCGGAAACTTCGATAATGTTACGAGAGATCCTCATTAAAACGCGAGCAAAAGCGTATAAGCTCCGCTAATGCATATACTCACGCCGATGTTAAACCGATTAGATAAAGAAACTTTGGCGCTTTTAAACTTTGGCTTTTATCGGAAACACAATGTCGAACACACTGGTAGCAGAAATTACCAATATTCGATCGGAACTTTGTGCATACGCGAGTTGAAAAAAAAAAAAAGGAATAAAATAAAATTCCTACCGAAGAGTAAGAAAACGGCCCATCGCGGCTCCGGAGACTCGACGCAGCTTGGAAATTGCGCACGTGCGAGGCGCTAGTCTAAAAATACTTTATACCGGCGCGGAAAGATTTTACCAAGTCGTCGTTAACACAGTTAGGCAGTTTTCGCTGCTACGGAATATCTATACTCTCTCGTGTGCGATATCGATTTTGGATGTGTTGTCTCTCGCTCGCTCTCTGTGTGCACAGCGAAGACACATCGCATGCGACGATGTAAAGATAAGTTCGTATACCTGCAGGGCGTGTGTCTGCTGCTTCTAAATTTGAATAATTCACGAGCCTTTATTACGTATGCATACAGGTGCACACATGCAACAATCGCGCGGCGATAATAGCAATTTTACAGCGTATGCACACGAAATACGACGGTTATACGAGCGCCACGCGTTTATTTATATTCGCCTAATCGGCGAAATCGATATGCATCTCTCGCGAAATCGAGTCTTTACCTCCGAGAGTCTCGAGAAAAAGAAAATAAACAAAGCCATGCTCACCAACGGCGAATCGGACTGCACCGCAGCTATAGCCTCTCTCGTCCCCGTAACGCACTCGCGCTCCTCTTGGACACCATAACTAAGAGCCGTGATTTATGCGATAATACGAGAGTCTTACGATACGCGTCGATAGCAACGATAGAACCGGTACGCGGACACAAGAGGCTGCGATGCGGAAAGCTGTGGCGCGCGGCCGCCTTCGGCCAGGATCGCTCGCGTTCTGAGCGCGCAACTGCCGCTGGCTTTTTCCCACCTCGCGTCGTCGGTGTGTTCGAGACTCCAGTGCGGCTGCGCCGAGCGCCGGCCGCGTGACGAGCTATATATGCCCGTGTGTACTGTTGTGGAAGTGCAGGGTGTGTATATAGGTATAGCTATATGTAGCTGCGGTGCTACGTCTTTTGCGTGCGCGGATGTCGGGATCTATGTATACGGAATATGCGTGATGCGATAGTACGGGCTGAGTTATAATCCTGCGTCGAGGGCTGGTTGAGGATGGAACTTGATAGTTAGCGAGGAAGATTGGCTTCTTTCGTGGGGTGAACTTTGGTGCGTGTGCCTCATTTCATTAAATTTTCTGGTTATCGAAATCGAGCGCTATTCGCGTAAGTGAATTCTTTAATTTAAAAAATGTCTGCAGAGAGGAAATTCGCTGCGTAAAATTTGCTCATTACGTGGGCTGATTAAAAGGATTCAGATTGTGAAAAATCCGTTTGACGTCCGCCAATGCCTCGGATAATAAGCTATAAGTTTCAGCATTATTCTCTGAAAGCAGCGAAAGCTCACTCGATAAGTAAAACATTACCATCGTTAATAAAATTCATCTATACCGTTACGTTTTTACCTGCAAATCGGGACGTGATGTTTGAAATCGTTGAGTATATACGGCTCCTGGAGTAACGAGCGCGAGAAATATAGAGAAGCATAAAAAAACGCGATACCCCCTGTACACTTTGTTAAAATATAATGGAATATTGATAGGCGAACGGAACGAATTTCGCGCAGTATGAACTGGGCTATTTTATAAATTCTCCAGAAGAAAATAACTTCCCTGCGATCATAAGTCAGGGAGTAAAACACTCCCACCGGAATGTATTTTTAAAAGGCAACACGGCGCTTTTTTTTAAACGAAGCCATCCCTGCACCTTATAAATAAAGTTGATTAAGAGAGAAGAAAATCTAAAATGCAGACCACCAGCGCTGCATCGTCGACGTCGTTATATTTATACGCACGCACAGGCGTAATGAATACTTTCTTGCTCGTTTTATATGCATTGCATGCGCATCAAAATGCTACACTCTTGGCTTATGAAGCTGTTGAAAATGCAGTTTTACGCGCGCTGCGATCTCTCTCTCTCTCTCTCTCTCTCTCTCTCTCTCCCTCTCTCTCTCTCTCTCTCTCTCTCTGTATACTAGAACTTTAGACACTCGCGCGTGCGCTGGTTATCAAAAATTAACAAGGCATCCCTTTGCGCGCAGGCTTTAATTCGAAGACATGCTTCGAGAAATCCAGTCGAAAGTCAACAACGAGCAGTAGTGGATTGCGCCAGTAGTGGATCCATTTTTATTCTCTTACTTCACGTCGACATCAAGCTCTCTGTGTATTCCCGGCTCTGCTATAACACGAAGCTCATAAAAGCGAATAAATGCGCAGACCTTATGTTCCGGTTGAGCTAACATTGAATATACTCGCACACACGCGTGTGTACGTATTACATCTCCTCGGGCACTCAAACCCCCCTCTTTCTTGCTCTTTCTCCGCATTTTCGGTTGTCCCGGTTCGTACACTATATAGTCTGGAGCTTATAGGTACTACATTCTCTTTGGGCTATTGCCTCCCTTCCGCCGGCGTCGATAACGTTTTTGCGCGGTTTTACTACTCGGATCAACGCGTGAATTATTTCGTACGCTGCACAAGACATGCTTATAAATTTCTAACGAATAATTTCTGACACAAGGGCAATCGATGCACACTTCGCGTTAATTAAGCAGCGCGCGTGGATTCTTCGAAGGAAACGAAAGCTCGTATAATAAAAGATTCGCATCATCATCTGCTGCAGCGCCTCGGGAAGAAAGAAACAGTTCCCTTTGAAGACGAATCTCTCGCGTATGTGCGCCTGTGTCACTGACCCACATCCGACTATAACTCTGCTGCTCTGAGAGAACAGTTGCGCGGACGAGAGGAGAATGTTTTTTGTCTCTGTGGATTCGAAGCTCCTTTGAAAGCTCGAGCTCCTCTGAAAATTATGCTTTAATCTCGTGCATAGCCACTCGCCTTTACCCCATCAGTCCACTTGAATTAATTTGGATTTTCAGAGAAACTTTCGCAAGATCATCCAATTTGCGATCGCAAGTGATGCAACGAACGATAGGGGGATGTGCAAACTCGGGTGACTTTTTTCGCGCGCGCGTTAGCGTAATTGGAAGTAGATTTTTTTTGCTCTTGTCAAAAGATACGTGTGTATATATTTCGCTGTCGAGTAGCTTTACTGAAATTTCGATCTTTCTTATTTATATTCTTCGTATGCGTCGCACGTAATTTCGAGTAATTCCAAGTACGTGCGCACTTGTGCATTAGGAGAATAGCAGTGACGTATATATTCTAATTAGTGGTGGCTTTTCTATGAGGTTAGCGTCGACGATGAGCCACTGAATTAAGATTTTATCTATTCATCGTGTTTAAATTATGTGGACGTTGCGGTGAAATATTCGTGAGACAGCTAAAACGCGCAAGTCTGGCGATACCGTCGGCACGACTACTTGAAACAGTGACCTAGTTGCTAAAAAATAAATCATGCACGTTTTCGTGAAATATTAATTGTTGATAACCACATTTATCGAAAGCCAGCTTCACCAATGGTGTTCCAAACAGGAATACGCCGAAGTAAGATAGCGGGTGAGGCAGGAAAACATAAGACCCTTTCTTGAAGTTTAGGGCGCAGGTAAAAGCCGGTACGCGGGGGATAGGAAGAGGGCGCAGGTAGCGGCAAGTTCGAAAAACGTGTCATAGAGTTACAGAAAATAAAAATGGATACATATTTTCCACCAATGTCCCTAACCCGTTCAAATCGAGAACGAATTATTTTTTTTTTATAATTTTCAGTTTTACTGCAACATCAAAGTAGCTTTTTGTGAAAAGTTTTATTTTCCTCTCGTTTTATCACACATGTACAGGGTAAACATTTTCTGAAAATATATTCGTGCACACTTTTCCACGACAAACTTTAATTTGAATTCATAATTAAAAACTAAAATATTATACTTTTTTTGACGCTATGCAAGTTTCTTCGAACAAAACAATATATAAATTCATATTTCTTATATTCTTCTACAATTTTCGAGATGGCTTTGACGTTTGGCTTTACTTTCTCGCGAAGTCGCAAAACTGATAAAGTATTACCGCGACCATTGCGCGGACCAAAGAATGTAATATATGGGAACACCGATGTTCAAATGCCCCCCGCGATGAAGTCCACACAACTCTCAGAGAAAGCAGGACTTGAAAGAAGTTCCTTTAAAAAGTTTCTAAAGCTCGATTTTGCAAAAATAAACCTTACTTCCTACTTCCTCGCGCAAAAGTTCAGTTTATCCCCCCACAGAGAGCAACAATACCAAAAAATAACTGATGCTCGATATTTAATCGTTTCCGCGATTTCCGAGCTTGCAAGCTTCCGTTCGCACCCTGTCCTGTACTACAAGTGTATACCTCGGAGTATTGCAATGGTAATCTTCAAACGGAAATCACACTTTTGGCGCCCAAGCCTCTCGTGCTTTTGCGCGCGCGGCATCGTTTGCTTTGAGTAAACTACGCTGCTCCGAGGTATCTTTCTCTCTCGAAAACTCTGTTTGCGCAATATTCACGGATGCTGCTAGATATATATATACATAAAATATCGAACAT
>QLSS01000021.1:1445468-1456199 GCA_024372645.1 Trichomalopsis sarcophagae | reverse complement strand
TATATATATATACATATATATATATATATATATACGCGGAGGAGCTGAGAGGCAAAAGTGTGAAGCAAGTTTGCAGCGGTATATACGGAGAGGAAAATAAAATTATGGTCAAATTTGCCTTTGGAAATTAATATTTATACTCGCTAAGCGCGATGATTGCGTCGCGGGGATTACGAATGTATTAGCGGGACACGACGAGAGGGAGGACGTAAAAATCGATTGTTTATTTACGACGCTGTGAAAAATTTTATGCGATGAGAAATCGCGTTTAATTTACCGCGGGTATTAATCGGAATGAGGAAGAGCTTATAAATGCATTTACGCGAGAGCTTGAATTCGCTTCGACGATTTATTTATTTTCATTCGCAGTCGCGGCAGAGCGATGCTTCGAAGTTTATCTTATTAAAGGTATAATAAAATCGGAATTCGCGTCGCTCGTTGAAAAATACCCTCGAATCAATTTCACTCCAGAGAATGTATAAAATATACAATAATGCACAGAGCAGCATGAATCATCAAAGTCGTACACGGACGCGATCCCAGAGGGAACTTGGAACTATCCATATTTTCGCGCAAGTCAAATAAGAGGAAAAGCCGCACGAGGAGCCAATCTAGATGGCCGATCGCGCGAGACAGCATGTCGAGCTGTGCAGCACACATAGAGCCAAGTCGCCCAAGGGAGATGCGCGTCGTCTTTTCTGTATAACGATTCCATCTCGCGAGTCTCCGAGTCAAAGTCAATTTCGCGATGCGCATCGCTAGAGCGAGATATGTACCGTAGCAGTTTGCGCCATACGAGCGTCAGTTTGTCCGCCTGAAAAATTGCGGAATTTCTCGCGACTTCAGAGGTATCGTCGTGTGGATTAGCCTTTAAAGCTTAGTATATTATACATATATATATATTAGCTTTGAACGCGAGTGAAGTAAACGTTTTCGTCGAAATTGCTCGACAACAGCGCGCGCAGTTCACCCCAAGGCGAGCTTCTATCAAGAGAAAAACGATCTTTCTCTATTTTCGGCGAGTTATAAACGGGGAGTAACAAGTATTTACATCGAAATGCTATTTGCCGAGAGTATACATGCTTCTCTGTTTGGAGAATTCATTCGGGCATTCGAGCAACAATTTGCTCGATTTATATAACCGAAGCAAAAAGCAGAAATAACTCCCATACAAACTTTCATCAGTGCCTCATCAAGCCTCCAACTTATAGATCGACAACTTCAATTTACCTCTCTTCAGTCTCACTCACGCTTTCAGCGCACGTAAAATTTCTTCTTTATTTATACGCGCCTGGCGCTAATGCCGATACGCACTCACACACACACATACGAAGCATCGAATATACACAACGTTGCCTGTTGGGAGTGATTACTTTCCCCGAAGCGACGACCCTCGTGGAGATCGATTCCCGCGTGTCTTTCTCGCTCTTCTCGTTCTATATACAGGAGACTCTTGTCGCTCTGTACACAGCAAAGCAAGAGCGAGAAAAAAACAATTTTTCTTCAATCTGCGATTACGACGTGCCGAAGGAGACGGATGGGGTCTCGAAAAATCGAGCTCGGGAAAGCGATTGTTTTCGACGTTTATCTGATACGCCGAGAACTATCCCGGCTGAGAGGTAAACGATTTTTTTCTCATCGGACTATACGATAGGCATATAAGAGCCGTGCAGGAGAGCTGCTTATTACAGCTTCGTAGGTTTCTTTTCTCTCTCTCTCTCTCTATAAATTTCTTTTCCGCGAGAATTTTTTCACCCGATACGCTCTCTGTGTAAAGCAGCGCTTTTATATTGACTTTTCGAGAGGATCCTCCTGTGTACATACACGAGTACGCGCGAAATTAAAACCGTTATTCTTTCTCTCTCTCTCTCTCTCTCTGAGAGAGGGGGGAGAGAGAGAGAATATTTCAGGTGTACAAGGCGCAAGTTCGGAGAGCTGCGTTGTTCGTATAAACGCATTTAGAACTCGGTTCTCTCTCTCTTTGTGCGCACTGCACAGCGGAGAGCTAATACTAGACACTAGTCGTAAACAAAGCTGAATCAAAATCGATCGGCTCCTTAATCATCGCTCTGCGCAGCGAGGAGAGAAAAAGCAAAAGTTCGGTTATTTGGCCATGGTATATAACCGAAGAGAGATTGTGAAATATCACCGCTGCTAATTATCGGCATAATTCGACCTAATTTCAGCAGCAGCACCGGTAGCTTCCCTCTCTCTCTCTCTCTCTCTCTCTCTCTCTCTCTCTCTCTATCTACTAGCGTCAAAATTGGATAATATTTCCTCAGCCCAGAAGCTTCTCTCCCGCGATAAGGCTACGGCGTCTGGGAGCACGTACAGAGGTACAGACTACACGATGTACTGAGAGAGTCCACTACTACTCCTCGCGTCAATTCAATTTCGAACGGCATTATATCAAAGCCCTTGCCTCGAGAGAGCGATAATATTCCTCGCGCCGCCGCCGGCAGAAGATCAATCTGGGAAATTGGAGCGCCGCGCACTACTATACTTCGGCTATTCGCGCTCTCGCGCTTTTGTCGCGTAATGAATAAATGGAGCTGTAGCGCTCGCGGCTGTGAAAATTCTCTCTCTCTTTCTCTCTCTGTCTCTCGTAGCGAGTAACTTGCGCGCAAATATAGCGGCGCTTTTGCGCTCGAGTAAACGTTATTATCGCGGAATCATTGCGCTCGCTCGATTCTTGCGGAGCCGTGGTATATATAGTCTTGCTCGCTTTTGTTTTGGTTTTTTAATTTATAAGCGGCTTGTATGCGGGAAAAGGAGCTTTTGATGCTGCGGAAGTGTAACGTTTTTTTTTTTAATAACGAGCTTTGAAGGATAGTGCGCGTGCAGTTCGCCTTGAGAAAAACAACGAGGAAAGGAGAATCTTCGAAGCTTTGGTTGAAGCAGGTACGTATAGCTTGAAGAATGTTTACTGCTCAATGATATTCGAGGAGATTTTTTCGTATTTTGTTTTTGATTTCAGAGTTCGAAGTGCAATTATTTCACGCGAATCAAACGCGAGTCTACCATATTCTGCATATCAAGAGTTATCCACAGCGTGTTTTTGTAAGAGTCTTCACAACACTCGATCATCTTTTTCAATACTGTACGGAAAAATATCAACTCTCTAAAAAATATTTTTCGGAAAATACAAGCCAACCTGTCACGCGCGGAACTACGACTATGTAGTTACAGGCTACTGCAGTAAATAGAATAATCAATATATCCAGCACAACAATATAACGCTAATTCCAAAGTTATATAACACACGTTCACGTCGAAATACACAGCCAAACTTCATAGATCCCGCGCATATACCCTCCAAATTGAAGCGTCCATTAGCCCTCAATAATCCAGCAATATGGCCTCTCGCGCGCGCCCTCGGAATGGAACGTGTCGCAAATCCGGCGCACTTGTGCGTAGAGCACGCAAGTGCGGCGAAGCTCTCTATATACCGGCCAACACGTGCTGATGGCACAGCTTCTCGGATCGAGAGAGATCCACCGATGCAATATGAAATCCCGTAGCTCGAGTCACGCGCGTTACTCTGTGCGCAGCAGGGGATGTCTCTTCGAGTGCCGAAATAATGGAAATCTCTTTTTGAAAGACGATTCCGCGAAAAAAGGGCGCTCGAGCATCGCTGACTTTGTCATTCTAGATAGCTCTGCCTCTCTGCTTTGTAGATCGCTCTCGCTTCTCGTTTTTCCCGCCTTTTTTTCGAAAGTTCGTCTGATGCTTTTTTGAAGGTTTGCCTTATGTCGAAAAAAATTCAGCCGAAACTTTTATTAAACTCGTATATTGCAGAAAGTCCATAGAACGGAGCGGGTGAAAAACATTTTTGATTAAAACGATTCGCGTTTGTATAAACACAATAGCGCGCGCTCTCGACGATTTGCGAAAAATAACGCAGTCGTTTCATCGACGCGCGGAATACGAATTCGCGGAGCGATTCAATCACATTTTAAAAACCATCGAAGATTCATTTTTCATCATTGAAGAGAGATAGAGAGAGAGAGAGAGAGAGAGAAAAGGCGCGCATTCAGCTGCCGACAAATCATTTTCTATCGTTCCCCCGTTATTTTACTCCATTTTCAGCGCGCTTAATCGCTCGACCAGATACTTTTTCTCCATCTAATTAAGTGCCCTTTCGATTCCGACGAGAAAGTCCCTGAATATATATATAAAAAAGGGCTCTTTCCGCTCTATAGTGACAGAGGTCGGGTACTACAAGCGTCGATCGATTTTTCCCCCGCACAAAGCGCAGCCTTTTATCGTAATCGCAGGAACGTCCGTTTCTTCGGACTTAATGAGATGAAGAAGTTTATATAACTCGATTGTTTTCGCTCGCAGCTCTATATATCAACTCTCGATCCGAAATTCACCGACTAACCATCAGTGTACTATATCCGTATGGAGAAAATTTGATTGAGAGCGAAGCTACTGTGCTCGATATCTGGGCCAAACGTTCGTTACTCAAAATGATTGTCAATTCGAATAGCCGGTCGAATAACATTATGCCCACCCGACGATAGATATATATATAGAACGCAGCGAATGGTGAGCTGAGAGAGAGAGAGAGGATAACAAAATTTCCCCGAACCTCGCACCGCTAGTGCTTTACGTCAATTTCCGCTTCCAATCTGCGGCTCTCGCGGTCAAAGCCTAAATCCATCCTCTTGTTCCTTTTCTCTCTTTTACTGTGATAAGTATATACCTATATATATACACTGCTGCAGCATCAGCAGACGTTCTTTTCTTTTATAGATTCGAACGAAGCCGCCGTGATTTTTTACATTTCCAGCCCAGCGGAGTGAGCAGCGTTCCCTTGACCGCGCACACCTCTCAATATTGACTTTGAGGGGAAATGACCCGTGGAAGATTGAATTTTTACTAATATAATGCTCCTTTCTCACGTTGGCTCTTTTAACAAGACATCGAGTTAAAAATTATCTCGCAGAGGATATATATTTCGTTGACTATTTAATCAGGGCTGATTTTGTTTCGCGCGACAACTTTTTCCTAATTATATATACGTCGCACACTAATTTTCTCTCCTCGTTCTCGCGCGCACAAAGATCCGACCTACCTTTTTTCCTCCTCGGCCCTGTATAAACGCAGAGCCAACTATTTCACGAGGTAGGACGCGCCGCGTCTAATTATATCGGTCAATTATGCACGACGCTTTTTCCATAACCTCCAATTGAAAATATACACTTTTCACTGTGAGAGGCAAAAAATGCGCCGTCGTTGGATAATTGAATTAAAAACCCGGCGAAGAAGCAACGATGACCAGCTGGAATAATTCTAATCGAATAGAGGTATACTTATACATACACACTTACCAACAAAACGAGATTGGTCCGCCGGGACACATTTGGGGCGGTTGGCCTCGACTTGGCGTCTCTGAGAAACATCGCCCCTCGAAGTCGGGAAGTAAACAAAGTTGGCTCGGAATTCCGGGAAATGAAATCAGGCGAGTATAAGCGGCTATACTCATGCTTACTACCGGCGGCGACGATCTTCTTGACTCTATATATACGTACGAACGTCCACTGATTTTTCGCACATGTACAACATAAAGCTATTTTATGAACAATGTTGTTAAACGTAAAGGAACTTAAACACACGAACGGATACATTAGTATCCGTTACACGCGACAACCGGCGAAAGACTGATGACGCCGCGAGTAGAGGGGGGGGGGGAGGGGGGTCACGTGCGCGACCCCCTCGCGGCCGCCGTGAAAATCGCCAAGCGCGGGAAATTACAAAATTACGAAATTACTTAATACACTTAATCGTTCGCTGCAAGATGTACACTGCTCACCCTGTACACTTTCCGATTCTTCACAACTTCGTCGCAATGCCAAGCACGAAGCGTACCTTAGGTCTTTTCCCGCCCTTATTTTGGCTTGTTCCACAACGTTCTTTTTTCTCGCTGCTCAATTAGGGCAAACGAGACGGCTATAGAAAACAAACGATATTGTATAACTGCGCGATGATATTCTATATCGTGGGTGTACGGGCAACTGTCATTTTTTCTTTTTTTTGAAAATAGACGTATCGATGTTCTCCGATTTTTCTCGCATTCAAATTTCGCGCTGCGCGAAATGTTTGCTTTCCGTGTAAAATATGATTTATTTGACAAATAGCATACAGCTATGACGTATCCACAGAATATTCTTATTCTTTCACACAAATATTATCCTAATGTATATTATATCGAGTTAATTGAATATACCCAGCCCGCTATAATTACATACATTTACATAATCAAGCCACCCTCTGTATACCTACAATTAATATTCCGCAGTAACAGCTAATCAAGCGAACGTCATCTATTATTTTTTCAAAACCAAAACAATCCAATCCAAACATCGCTCCACGACACACACACACACACCCACGCACACATCAATCACCAAAGAACCTCGGCAGTCATCGTCGAAAACTTATTATTCACGCGTCAAGAGAGAGTCGCGATCGATCCATCCCCCGATAAACGAAAGCTACGGCGCGTCAACGTCGAGGTTCAAAGGTAAATGAAACAATGCCGAATGCGCCGCTCGTTAATCCATCCCGCGCGAAAGAGAAAAACAATCCAGCGACACGACGTCTGCGGCACGTGTTTCGCGGGGGTGTGAGGGATCGATAACCGCTGGCGGCGCTTTTGTTCTCGCTCGATGCGAGTAGCCATTCGGAGTTCAGATTCGATTTCGATCCATATGGGCTTTGAAAAGTGGAATTTTTGAATTTCGCGGGCTTTTTTTCGAGAGCGATATTGAATAATGATGGGGAGACGACTTAACCGGAGAGAGAAATGTGTGTATACTGCTGAGAAGATATTTTAGTGCGGGATAAAGTTTACAGACACTCGGAAGCGCGTTTTACAGTCCGAGGGTTAATTCGAGCCATTCGGGCGTGTATAGAGCCCATTTTAATTATACCGGCTTTTATAAGTATTGCTCGCTGAGGGCGCAGGTTTTACAGTTTCGAGGCTAATTGTTTCGACGTTGATATATTTTTACTATGGGTAAAGCGACTATATAATGTTGTTTAAAAGCCGACGTTTATCGAATGAAATTTTAACGTTTGTTGTTAGAAGTTAGAATTGGCGTAAAATCAATATCGCCGAGGTAATCTTATACGCGATACCTATTTATACAATATTCATCAGTATGAAAAGAGCACGCGTTACATTCTATCGTTAAACCCGATGGAAAGTTATATATATGTGACGGAACAGCTTGTCGTTGTTATCGTCGCTTCGTTTGTTAAACTTTTTCACTCGATTCAGCTGTGAAAAGCTCGATAATCTCCTCGTTTCGCTAAATATTCATCGGAGATGTTGAAACTGAACTTTCGAGCTTGAACAGTTTTCTAACTGCGCGTCTCTCGGGAACATCCTTGTTTCCGAAACTTGAAAGTGCAGCCATTCGTCGTCTAGACCGAAGACAAATTTTTACGTCTCACATACTAAGTCTTGGAAAGAGCATAATATATTCCGAGCCGAGAAGCTCAAGCTCTGCAGACAAAAGCTTTTAGTCTCCGGCGCGAGTAACGTTTCAAAACAGACTCTTATTAATTAAGGGTTTATTTGCAATATTAACGGAGATTTTTGCAGCTTACGTAAAAATCCCATTTCCGTGACTCGATTCGGTCGTCCGATTGCATTTTCTCTTCTTCGGCACGCGCGTCTTCTCTCCGACACTCCAACTCAGAGCTTTGACGTCTAAAAAGCATTCTCCTCTCGAAAACATTCCATCGCACGCTTCGTCAGACGCTAAACTTCTTGCGACGTTTCATCAAAGGATTGGCCGGTAATTCGTCAAGCGATAAACTCGAATCGTAAAAAGAAGCTCGAGGGAGAATCGATGGTTACGTACGAGGAGATACATCCTGGGACTTAATGGTCCCACTGGACATTCGGCTGTGTGTACAGGCGCTAATCCTGCAGGAAATAGTCTTAGATTGGATGCATTAGTGGAATGGTTAAATCTTCGGATTAAAATTGTAAAATATTCTTCCCAGAGTCGAGAGCTTTCACCTGTTTTTCCTCTTGGATTTCTCCGCGCTGCAAAATAACGCGCAGAAAGATATCCCATTGAAAATGAAATGCGAAAATCGTGTTCTACCCGCAGCTCTTTCCTGGTAAAAGTATAGTGTAACTTCATTTAAAAATAATCGAAACTCTCACCGCAAACACAGACACGGGGAAAAAAAAGTGTGAACCAGCAGCACTTCATACATCAATGATCGTGTGACGCGTCGGCGGTGAGGTTGAGCCGCAGCAGGGCAATAAATTTTTCATCCATTACCGCGACTTAGCCTCAAGCGCAGCGGAATAAAGCCCAGAGCCGAGGGAAAATCTTGTTTCCTCGCTATCCCTCTCGAGAGCCCACCCACACCCTCAATCGCGAAGCAACGACGCTACACACACTGCGGACCCTGTATTATCGTTAGCCGGCATTGTTTCGTTCTCTCTCCTGGCCATAATGGATATCGAGTCGCGCGCGGGGGAAATCGGCTTGGAAAATCCGAAAATCCTCGACCTCTTGTATACGCGTGCGCTAGAGTAGAGGATAAGGTGGTGCGGTGGTCGTCGTCGCCGGTGTGTGTGTGTGTGTGTGTGTGTGTGTGTGTGTGTATACTACGTCGCGGAGGCTATAACACTGGGGCAATACGAAGACGAACCGGCGATCGTAAAACTTGCCAAGGGTTGCCGCGGTACAGCCGATTGCATTAGAAAGGGAAAGACGCGGGCGTTGATGTAACCGATGCACCATATAGTCTTGTGATACTTGTTTATAAGGGAGTGTGAGAATGTGCCGAGGTGTAATTTTATGGATGATTGTGCGTGGAGGACTGATGTAACCGTTATCGAACTTTTTTCGATGTACAAGTGGTAAGAGTGGTTATTTCGTTATTAGTCTTTTTAAACAAATCATAATTCATGCATAAAGCCAGCTATTATTACACCCTGACATTAAATATTCATCGCGCGGCTCAAAGTCACCTCGCGCGACTCTTAGAGTAGTTCGCTCGAAAATAATTATTCGCGAATTCCTGAAATACGCCCCACTTCCATCTAACAATTGTACCGTAACTTGGAATTTTTCAAATTATACTAATTCCATAATTAAGTCACGCGGTACAGCTGGCTCGCTCGACTGAAATTATTCCAAAACGTTATTACAGCAACAGAATTAAACTGCAGACACACACACACTTGTGCGCGACAAACAGATTAAATCGACGCTACACTAAATGCGACGAACTCGCGTCTGTTTATCCATCGCCCGCACTAAGAATCGCGAAAGTTTAAATTTCGCGCGCAAAACTTTATATACAGAATTAAAGTCTCGAGCTTATTAATTAGAATAATGATATATCGTATCACGAGTATAACTTGGAATTATAAAAAGAAGAAGAAAAAAAACGGTTGGACGCGCGTGTGCGTGGGCGTAGATACGGTATAGTAGGGATAAAAGGAAGAGAAGTGGCGGGGACGACGAGAAAGAACAGGAGGCATTGTACGCGGCCGTTCCAGGTGCAGCACGCAGCTTTATACCTCCGTCCTCTTCTCTTCCTTTCTATATAGTCACGCGTGTACCGGTGCAGTCGTTTCACGTAGCTATGTTTCTTCTTCTTTTTTTTCTCTCTCTTATCTCGACGCGCTATATTCCACGCATTCAAATTTCCCGGGAGTGGATGCGTCAAAGTTTAGGGGATGATTTTCTATTTTCTTTTTGTTTCTTTTATAGTCTGCGAGTAAGTGCCGCGAAAATATCGTTCGAATATAGTGTGTCTTTCTCGGGCGAATAGCCGCGGGAAGGAAGTTACAGCGAGTTTTACGATTTCTTCGGAGAGAGAAATGGGGGCTTTTATTTTACTTTGACCCTTATATACGGCTCCCGAGTGCAGTTTTCTTCGTAACATTCAAAAGCGCGAACGACATCGATTTCCCATCCCATTATATACCGGGGACAAAAAAAAAAAAAAAACGTCAACAACAACATCGTATAACTCTCTCGCAGCACAAGTATATACCTATAGAGCGCAGTGTGTCAATGACTTTTCACGCTGTCCGTGTCTCCCCCCCCCCCCCCCCCCCCCCCGAGACGGACGCCGCGCGCGGCTGACTCACGAAACTCTCCTCTCTCGCTTCCACACACCGCCGACGCTATAGACTGACTCTCTCCTCGGGAATAGTAGTCTCCTCGTAGCCGTGTGTGTATACGCGCGTGCATTGCGCCGTTTCACTACTCTTACATACAGCTTTCCGTGCGCATGTGTGACGCTGCTATTATCGTACACACTGTAGAACGGCCGCTTGCATATTTTCGCTCGTTTCGCGCACAGAAGTGATCCTCGATATACGTTTAACGCACGTGTGCATGCGCAGACAGTGTGTGTGTGTGTGTGTGTGTAGTGCAGTGCGCGAGTGTATAGTATAGAGCATCGAAGCGAGACAGAGAGATGTGGGAGACTTGAGGCGAATGGACTCGTCGCAGCTGCAGTATTGGAGTAAAAAATAATTGTTGCAGTGAAGTAGTACCGACGGTCGGTGCGCGAGAACTGCTGCATTCGCGCGCGTGTGTGTGTGTGTGTAGGTTCGCGAGTGTGGAGTAAAGGGGGAACAACGCGACGGAGAGAAGAGTGTACAGTTTGAGAACGAGAAAGATAGAAAGAAAGAGAGAGAGAGAGAGAGAGAGAGAGAGAGAGAGAGAGAGAGAGAGA
>QLSS01000021.1:1343879-1441013 GCA_024372645.1 Trichomalopsis sarcophagae | reverse complement strand
TGTGTGTGTGTGTGTGTGTGTGTGTGTGTGTGTGTGTGTGTGTGTGTGTGACGAATCTGGGGGAATAGGAAAAAGTTATTGAATAAAAAGGTTTGAGATTTCTCCGCGGGAGCTGAGGGAAACGCCGTAATGGATTTCCGAAGAGGGTTGTCGTATGCTCTCTCGCTCTTTGCTTCTTCTCTTTCCAAGTTTGTTTTCGATGCTTGATTCTCGAGAAATGCGTGAGGCATTTCTGTTAGTTCTAGCTTTTTTGCATTATTCAAGTATAATTATAATAATAAGCTTGTTAGAGAAAAAAAAAACGTTGCTACCTACAACAAATTGCGTAAAGAAAATCGAGCGTGAAATATTCCAAATCCTTCCAATCCATTATACAACGGAACAATAATCTACTCCAACTACTCTCCATTTCACGCATCGATTCCAAAACCGAAAGAAGAAACCGGTCGCCCCAATTTTACCTCCCAAATCTCTCGGAACAAAGCAATTCCGGAACCTCCTTCCATCTCCACGCGCGTCGGAACTAAAGTCCCTCGGTCGAAAGGGAAAAATCAAAAGGAGCACGAGAAAATGAAAAGGATACATCCCCAGCAATTTCATACACAGCCGTCGTCGTCGTCCACACACCCGGCTTTGTGTTTTTGCGTCCCGAATCAAGATCCCTCCCTACAAAAACACGCACAATGGGCGAGAGATTTCTTTTCGTCGTTATATACCCCAGGCTTTTTGCTCGAGTCGATCCGACTGCCGGAAGAAATTGGAGCCGTCGTTGCACGTGAAATTGACGGCCGGCCTTTCTTCGCACCTGATCTCTCTCTCTCTCTCTCTGTGTGCGAGCTTTTACGTAGCCGTTGATGATATCAAGCTCTCGCACACGTGTTCTGGAGTATTAGATTTACCGCGGACGCAAGCGAGCGAGTGAGCTGGCCCTTTGTCATGCTAAAAATCACACAGCGTCTGCCCTTGCTTTCGACACTGCTACGTTTTACGCGCGTGTAAGAGAGGCTTTGTTAGAGCCGAACGTGACTTTCGCGAAATTCGCGATATTGCTTCTTTTTTGCCCTGCGGAGTATAAGCTCTCCGTGTCTGATGCGCGTTCGAATATGAAAAGAAATAAGGTGAAGAAGAAGCCTCGGGAGTGTGGCTATAAATATATCTGCGGGAGAAATTGCGTGGAATTGCGTGTTCTTCTCATAGTAAAATTCGCTCCTTGGCAGGATTCCCGAAGTTGCAGCCTTCGTCGTTACCGCTTCTTATTATCGATGGGGAGGGAAAAAAGTAAACCGATAAACCGGAATTGATTCTCCTTCGAGTGTAACAACAACTTCGTCCGCTTTATGGAATAATCTCGAATAATTAGCCCAAGTTAATGAGCCCCTTGTCGGATTACCGAGGCTTATACGCGGACGCGTCGTTGGTTGCGTGTCGCACGGCGCTTGCCTAGCTGAGGTCAAATCACGTACATTTTTCTGCCCTCAGGAGGAAAGCCTTCGACAGGAACATGACGCAGAACGTGCTGTACCACGTGTCGATGGACAATCCCCAGCTGGCCGCCTACATCCGAGGAATTCACATGCACCCGACGATGCGACAAGAGCCCTTAAACGCGAGTCAGACTCCGGAGGAGCGATTCGTCGCGTCCCAGTTTCAGAGCAAGCGCGAAGGCGTCTACATCGAGTACATGAGCAGAGTGAGTTAACCTTCTTTTAATTAAAACGACGACTCGAAAATTAAACACCTCTCTCGAGCGACAAAAGAAACTCCGCTGCTGAACAGTTCTCGATTCAAAGAGTTGAAATATTCGTCGTCGTTACAATTAAAACTTTTAGCCGACGGCGCACTAAATTACATTTGTTCGCAGGTCGGCGCCGCCTCGACTACAGGCTGGCTGGAGTCGAACCTCGACTGGCGCGGGGTCATGATTTTCACGGACCCGCGGAACTCGCTCGACGCCAAGAGGAGCAGCAGGAATCCCAAGACGAGAGTCCTCCGAGCCTGCCTCAGCAATGACAACGACACCAAAGAGGTTCGTCGAATTCTCTCAAACTGTCTCTCGACCTCGATTCGCGCGGATAATCGAATGATAAAATACGCGTTTCAACGTGTTTGCAGATAACGTATCATCAAGAGGCGGACGTGCAGGTGACGAAGCTAGGCGACGGTCCCAACAGTTTGGTTTTCTCGAAGGAGAGTCTGCCTGCGACGAGATTGATCTGTTTCCCGCTCTACTCGATTCTGCTGGCCTACAACACGACGACTCTCGACTACTTGAGCCTGGACAGCACGGAAATCCAGGACGGACTGGTAAATCTAATATTTCCTTCGTGTGTGCACAGACTCGAGTCTCTCGTGGCGTGTGTACACTCACGTGATTGCTTCGGGGAGGGAGGCTGAAATCCGAGAGGGGACAGAGCGAGAGAGTCGAGCTTTTAGAACAAGTCCTTTCTCGTACTGACCCTCTGCTACTTCTGACCCTTGCTGCTTTGTAAATTTATTTAGCAGAGGGCATTTCCTCGCGAGTTTGGGATAACTGAATGGAATTGGAGCAAGATCGATCCCTACGCTGTCTACTTATTTGCTCGATTGTGTATAGGGGGGAGACTCGCGTGTTTTATAATGCATTACGGATATTAGATTTACGCGCGTGGTCG
This sequence comes from Trichomalopsis sarcophagae, assembly GCA_024372645.1. Lineage (NCBI taxonomy): Eukaryota > Metazoa > Arthropoda > Insecta > Hymenoptera > Pteromalidae > Trichomalopsis > Trichomalopsis sarcophagae. The sequence goes on along the minus strand of QLSS01000021.1, from coordinate 1,438,362 downwards.
CTTAACAGCAAATGTTTGCGCGTTTTCAGGTACTGCAGCAGGTCCTCGACACGATTCCCTGGAACTCGGTGCGGATATCCATCCTGTCGATCTACTGGAGCCCACATCACAGCGAGGCCGAGACGGAGAGCGTCGTCAAAAAACTCAACAGCCGTAGCTACAAGCGCGTCAAGAACATCGGCACGGACAAGCTCGTCTTCCTCTACAACCGCGGGCTCAAGATCTGAGAGCTACTGCTTGACTCGAAAAGAAAGTCTGCTCTGCATATGCCTTACACGAACGACATCATTCAAAACCGATACTCACAGAGATAAAGTACACCACACGAGAGAGAAAACCAAAAAAACGTAGATACGATTTTACCGTGAATATACATATACATACCTTTTTTTACTTGCGTCGTGAGAGATTAGCGAGAAAGAGTGAGAGAAAGATTGAATGACTGTCGAAAAGCGCGCACGCTCACTTCCACTGTACGTAGAAAGTTAACGCGTATTATATGTAAATACGGACTCGAGGATTAACAGTATTTTTTTTCGCATTAAATCTCATTTTATTTCACTGCATTTTTATCGCCACATTGTGTTTTGTATCCATTCGTTTAGTATACGTACTCGAGAAAAAAATACACAATAGGAATGTGACTGTTATACTATAAGTTTTGTCTTATTAATGATTCTCAGTTGAAAAACAATCATGATTGTCGTCTACCTTAGTATGTTTAAGCATTGTGTGATAGTACTTGAAAAGAACAAAAACACTCTTAGTACATAAGCGTGATCGTGTGCGACTTTTGTGTGTCAATTTCAAAATATCGAATTGATTAACGCACTTATCTGCCTCGGGGAGGCGATAACCAGTGAGTTACTCGAATACCTTAATTACGGGCCTTACTAGATGCGTAAGACGGTTATGATCTCGCGCCGAAGGATATGAGAGATTGAGCTCTCTAGCGTCGCGAATATTTGCGTAGCCGAACTATATATGTAATGTATTTAGGTGACTTGTGTAGAGATTAGACTTGATAATGAGAAAGTCCATAGTGTGTAATCCAAATCACCACTGGCGCAGAATATTCATTAAAAAGTAACTGATTTTTGTTGGATGAAATTTATTTTATTGAAATTTAAACTGATTTTGTTTACACTTTATCCCAATTCAGGACAGCCCATTAAATTTATAATTAACTACGTTTAATTTTTGTATATTTAAAGAAAAATAACGAATCAAATGAATCAGTCTAGCAAAAATCAATTAATTTAAATTAGGTTTTCTCCAATAAACCTAAAATACCTACACAGACGTGTTGCGCTAATAAAACATATGAAGTTTGAGTAATAAACTAAATAAAATTTATCATCGTTGGTAGGTTAACGATATCTCGATTAAACTATTTTACTAATTCGCACAAGTCATGTGACTTTAACGAGCTTCTTCGAGCTTTCCTATATATTATAGAAAGATTTTTTTTGTAAATTATTAGAGATACTACAAAGTAGTGAACTTTTTAAGGGAAAAAGGATTTTTTAATTTTGGTTTACTGTATAAATTATCTTCATTTCGTTTGCGAACTTTTTAATACCTTCGTTGAAAAGGAAATCGTCAATTAATTGATTACTTTGTCGTATCTCTATGTAAATAACTCGAATTATGTGTTGGATTATACAAGAGTATTAATTCTCGAAGTTGTGAAAGCGACATCAACGATTATTTTACAGATCTGCATCAGCTAACATGCGACTATTTTCTTTCTATCAACTGTTATTGCTAGCACTGGATATATAACTATACGACTGATTCTAGAAACACAAATTTATCATTAGGTAATAAGCTTACGGTAATAAGAGAAGGATCCAAGTTTAGCTCTTAAATACTGCATTCTAACGGTTCTGAGAATTGACTTTTTTCAATCGTCGCTAAAAGAATTTTCCTAGAAACATATACATGCTATACTCGCAAAAAATGGAAATAGTTGGAAGTATGTTAAGTAGTGTACTACATCAAGATACAGTATAATTTCGAACTAAAGTAGCTTTATGATTTTTGCATTTTTTTACATCTGTTGCGTTTAGAGACTTAAGGAACGATCTATCATTATATATTTACTCGAGATGCGTGATTTCTCAAGCAATATAATAAATAACAATGCTATATTTATAATACCAGCGTCTATGCTTTCTTCCATCGCCCTCTGCACACCGCACACACGAGAACCGACAATGTCAAGGAATTCGTGAATCAACGGACGCGCCCAGAACAAAAGCGTCGGCCTCTTTCCAGCGAAAGCACCTCCGCAAAAATCCTCAGCGGAAAAATGACTCTCGTCTTAGCACTTATCGACGCGCTGTCTTCGATTTTTTCCGATTTCCGCGCGCGCGCAGGAGCTGCGAGATAAAGCTCACGGCGGTGAAAGAGATCGTTTAGCTGATAATGATTTTTCCCGATAGCCTCGATAATATACGATTGTCCCCATCTCGAGGATTATCACTCGGCCGCTGCGATTCGGGCCAGATGACCGAAACAACGTGACAGTAGTGGCAGTAGTACAGAGGCAGCTCGTGACCGATCTCCTCGTCGAAAAATGCGCTGAAGAAGACGCACAGTTGAAAGAAGACTTTTTCCTGCATCTGACGGACGCATAACAATATAGACGATGGAGGACACTGGAATGCTGAACGGCGCACCGGCGCGACAAGACGGCCAGAAGCTCTGGCAGTACCTATCCGCTTTCTCCGGTAAGCGAGCTTTTTTTTCAAGCTTGCGTTTTCCCGCGCTTTTTTGAAAATAACATTTTTTTGTCTTCTTCGATCAAAGCTTGCTTTCCACGAAAAGTGCGATTAGACGCCGAAGCGTAAATAAAAAAAGGGGTGCTTTCAACCGCCGCTCGCTTTTATCGAACGAGGCGCCGTAAAGACTTAACTTTTCGTAAAACGATCCCATTCACTTGGCCAGCCTCGCTTTTGCGCGCGGCTTTACGAGCTTCCTTCCTCTCCCTTCCCCGGAAAATGCGCACTTTTTACAAAGGGCAGGTCTAGCAAGAGCAAATCTCGCGAGTGCGTTTGGCTTTTATGTCGATGGGGATGTGGACTTTGATATGGGATATTAATGCATCGAAGTAATTTAGGGGCTTTTTTTTATTGGCATCCTCGAAGTTGTGGCTTACTTTGTATCGATGCGCTGAACAGAAACGGTATATGGTGGAGATATATTTTGTTTTTCAAAGCCGTCGTCGCGATTTTATCTTATTTGTTTGCTATCGGTTGCGGCCAGTAGAATACATGCATTAGTCATAAGTCATTGACGTGAATTCCGAGTGAAAACCTGATATTATAGAAATGTTAATATTGGTCTAAAATTAAATCATTTTCATCGCGCGTTGTGTGTTAAGCATAATAATGACGTTTTGCAGTCAGACGCGCAAGTCGTTGGTTTCTCAATATATGTCGATTTAAGCTAATCGCTATAGTTTCCTAATCTATTTTCTATTTACCCGGCGATCGATATTCGATTCATCGTTTGTACGGTACAAAGTCTCCTTAAAAGCCTATTAATCTCAGATAACGCTACAGCATTCACTAACATTTATTGCTTTTAGATAAAGCCCATGTAACCGAAAGAATGCGCAATATCGACGTTTGCTCCGAGAGAAGCTGCATTTTTTCAATTACACCATTATATTGTAATTATTCGTTGATTATCCGGCTTTTAATAAATTCTCACAAACGCGACCGATGACGCAATAAAAAGCGCATGAAAATGCAACAAAGTTGCAATAAAGGACATTTTTTTTTTCAAAAAAGTCCTACTTATTTATCGAAAGAGGACAATGTTAATTTTTTAATTAATTTTTTACATACCGTGAAAGCTGCAGTTTCCGATCAGCTGAGATCACTCGGGTCATTTTTGCGTCATGCATATATTCTCGTTCGAATAAATCAATTTTTTATCCAATTGAATAACTGAATATTACCGCAATACAGATATAAATCCTTGATCGTCCTTTCCATACGATTGATCGTTATGATTGCCAATTTATAATAAAAAAAAAAAAAAATCAATCTTCTCTCCCAACAGCCTGCTTCCTCTCGATCGGCGTAGGCACAGCTCTGGCCTGGACGTCTCCCGTCATCCCGGACCTGGAAGCCTTCGACTCCTGGCTACCCTTGACCAAGGACGAGTCGTCATGGGTGTCATCCCTGTTGGCCATCGGCGCAATGGTCGGCGCCTTGCCAGCGAGTCCCATCGCCAACTGGTTAGGTCGAAAACGTGCCCTCTTACTTCTGTCCCTGCCCTTTTTGATATCCTGGACCATCATCATCTTCGCCAGCCAGATCTGGATGTTGTACGCCGCCAGGTCGATCGTCGGTATAGGAGTCGGTGCCAGCTGTGTACTCGTCCCGACGTATCTATCGGAAATCGGCGAGCCATCGATCAGAGGGACACTCGGAGCTATGTTTCAGCTGTTCCTGACCATTGGCATAGTTTATACCTTCGTTCTCGGAGCTGTGGTGAATTATACGACGTTGGCCATTGCTTGCGGTGTTATCGAGGTTGTTTTCGTCGGGACCTTTCTGTTCATGCCCGAATCGCCGATTTGGCTGGTGGTAAGATTTATTGATATCGATCGATCTGTTGAGAATGGTGCTTTATCATCGTGCGTTGAATATCATGATGGGAGTAGTGCTGTATGGAATTTTTTCCACGACGATTATTGATATCGAAAATGCAACGTTTACGGAGTGATCTAGTTTTTTTTTTTTATCGAATAAGTAGTTTATATTATCGTTCTAATTATGCCATATAAAAAGCTTTATGCAATGTATGAAAGTTCAAATATTTGCGCAAAAACGTGTTTGCAGTAGAGATACTGAAAGCAAAGTTATGTATTCGCTGGAAAAAAAAAATACTTACCCGCACCTCTCGGAGAAAAAACACCGTATCTTATTTTCTCAAGGTTTACTAAGAAAATCTAAATTTCCAGGGCAAAGGACGGCGAGCCGATGCGACCGCAGCTCTGAAACGGCTTCGAGGCGACGTCTACGATGTCAATACCGAGCTGAACCAGATGCAGAAAGAGGCGGAGGAAAATGCTAATCGAAGAAGCTCCGTCTTCGACCTGGTTAGGTTGCCGGCGCCTAGAAAGGCTCTGTTGATCTGCTTCGCTGGGATGGCTTTCCAGCAGTTGTCCGGTGTCAACGCTGTCATATTCTACACTGTGAACATCTTCAAAGCTGCCGGTAGTTCTCTAGATGCCGACGTTGCTGCTATTCTCGTCGCGGTCGTTCAGGTTGGCAAACTTTTATACCTGATGGAATTAACACGATTTTCACGAATATCTGACGATTAATAATAAACGATTTCAGTGCGTCATGGCTCTGGTGGCAGCTGGCATAGTAGACAGGGCTGGAAGGAAGCCTCTGCTGATGTTCTCGTCGTCGGTGATGTCGTGCAGTTTGATAGCTCTAGGTCTGTTCTTCAAATTGAAGGAAAATGAAAGCGACGTCTCAAACTTGGGCTGGCTACCACTAGCGTCCCTCATTCTCTTCATGATTGCTTTCTCCATCGGGTAAATACCTCTTTCACTAAGATTCCTCATGGTTTCTATAGTTTTTATTTTACTAAAAATTACGTTTTGCAGATTGGGACCAATTCCCTGGATGCTGATGGGTGAGCTGTTCACCGTCGAACTGAAGGGCAACGCCTCGAGTCTTTCGGTGTTGCTAAACTGGTTCCTCGTGTTCCTCGTGACGAAGACCTTTCCAGCGCTGGAGATGGTCTTCAAATCCTCTGGAGCCTTCTGGATCTTTGCGGTGATCATGGGTTTGGCGACAGTCTTCACCTTCTTCGTCGTGCCTGAGACTAAGGGCAAGACTATCCAGGAGGTGCAGGAGGAACTTTTGGGAAACAAATCCAACAGATCGGTTTAATGCTTATATAGTTTTTAGAAAATTATTATCCGAGCTGTACGAGCAATGGCTGGTTCTTATAGACGACAGTATTTATTATTAGATTCGATGTAATGTTAGCCGATAAATGAACTTTTTTACTAAAGATACTTACCTGTAGCCATTATTAAATCTGGTATAGAATAAGATAACCATAAAAATATTAATAATAAACAAGTATTTTTTAAGACGTATGTTAGATACATTTTATTGTTACAACGTTAGGGATTGTAATTAAAAAAGTCAAACAGACTTACGCGTCAATCAGTTATTCCATCACCTTATCACAGCTAATCTCGAAAGCCTACACGGAAAAAAGCTCAAATGCGCTACTGCAACTTCCGATTTTTCTCGCAACGAATCGCGCTGCCTGATAAAGTTTATGTGTACTTATCAAGCAAATATCTTTGATTATTTTCATGATGAGAAACGCGATCGGTTGCAAGGACATTGTACATGTGACATGTTTTTTTTTTTTATAAATTTCATAACGTAATAAACGCATTTCATAACTAAATCCGTAACTCTGAATATTTTTGCGTTTTATTTTTATCTCGAGCAACGAAAAATTGTCAACGCAGACAACCATCCTTTTATCTGAAATATGCAAATCGCAGGATCAGCATCTCTGTCACACGGCATGACATTTCAACAAAAGAGACCACGTGACAATTACTTTACAAACACACTACCATGTGCACGCAATGTGAACAAATAGTTTATCAAAACTCTTACATTCTCCAATCCCTGCAGCCGGATAAGGACGATTTTTCCGAATCACAGAAGTTGCAAGTTAGCTTCAAGGGAATCAACAATATAATCTTACAATCTTATCGATTATCTCTCCTATCTCAAGACCAATAGAAATCGGAGTCAATCAAACAGATTTTCCACTGATGCATCGACGTTTCACACGACTCATGTATCAACGCCGAGATTTCGTAAACACAGTTTCCTCTTTGAAACTTTTCACTTTCGAAAATTCGCTCATCCAACCGAGGAAAAAAGAAGACGAGCTGATGCTGGAATCATATGCAAATCGTATAAGGCTGTGTGACGCTTTTCGCGGCCGTAAAACGACGCTTTATCGCCAGCCGGAATATGAAGTAATAGCTCTCACTTTCCGCTTTTGGCTTTACTGGGTCATATCCAGCCTCGACGACGTTCAGGTACAATTTAGAGCTTCAACGCCAACGTCATCATCACCTTTCCTCTATTACTCACGTCTGACTTAAAAAAGTCCCGCCGATTATATTGAAAACTAACGAAACGTCAATTACCGAGAACAGTCGGCGTCATCCCGTCGATACGAAAAAAAAAAAATCTCTCCCAGCGCTGCGATCGCAAGTCCAAGGCGATCGATCGAACCGATCGATAACATCCTAATCTTTCACCTGACGCTTGCGTAAGAAAGACGCGTATCTCACGCATAAGCGAGCGAATCGTCGCGAGGTTCGCGTCCGAAGAGGTGTAGAACAAAAAAAGATCCGATACACATTCCAGGACCGTCGCCGGACAGTTTGGTGGAGGAAGTCACTCCCGAGAGCGATAAGAACGTTTCCGCGCGCTTTTTTCGCACCGAGAGCTTGCGTCGCTGATTGGCTGCGGGTGTATATAGGTGAGTAGTGTACTTGATATTTTTTTATGGTACAATGTTTTTTTTTTGCTGTGTGTATTGACGAGGGATGGAATCGTTTATAATTTAGTTAGTTATGGAAAATTGAATTTTTTTCTGCGTCGAAGCTTTATATCATGGTTAATTAAAAAATATGTAGTCATCGTTCAAAACAGCCTATATAATCGCCGAACGATCGTCAGATAAGAAATATTCGAAGGAGCCAACCGAGTATTTAAGCAATTTCGCGCGGGAGTGTGAGTCGTCTTTATCCACACCGTGTCTCTTCGGTTGCATCTCGACAGGCGCGAAAAAAAAAACACCGAGAATGTGGGGGTATACGCGCACCTGTTCGATTTTTGTTCCCGCCATTGACTACGAGAATCGGCCTTTCGCGAACGATGACTAACTAAATTGAATTTTCTCACGAAAACTATATCTTCTTTTCTCGTATACGAAAGACAATTTCTTTGTATCATTATGCGCGTACCTTCCGCTTCGATTACGAATAGAACAAACACGAGGTGTTAATGATTCACCGATAAAAAATTTCGCGATGCAAACTCCACATGTGTTTTCTCACAATTGAGTAGCTACTGCAGCAACGGCTCACAGCCTTGTGCCATGCGTGTCACACTCGCCGAGCATGTAGTCCTGCGGAGCAAGGACCTTGTTACAACACTTAGCCGATTTCGGCAGGTCGAAGGTCGTCGAGTACTTCTTTCTTCTTCCTCGAGTTATTACAATGATCTCTTACGCCGCGTGAATTTTAAACGCTCGTTTCATTGGGCTGAAAACCGCGCGAAAACTACGTGTCTGAAATGCGTATAAGCTTCCGCGTGATATTGACGTCGAGGTGATCTTATGGGGATTTGCGATTTTTCGGGGCCGCTTCGTTGGCCGAATTTGGGACTGGTTTATTGTACGTACGCAATAAACTCGACCAATAAAACTGAGAGTCGCGATTTGTAAAATTATTTCTTACAGCCTCTTTAAGCTTCTTTCGTAACAGCAGACGTTCGTAGAACATACTCGCTTTAAGCAAACATAAAAGAGACTTTTCAGTAAACGAACTGTCGAGGAAGTCTGAGAACGAGATTGTCTCTAATTTGAAAGGATAATTTTCATTTTCTATTTGCTCAGACGGAGAGACACTTTAATCTCGCACACGCGCCTTTCAAAACTCGGAGACGGGCTAATTAATCTCCGAGCCAATATTGACACAGTGGGACGAGTTGTAACGATATAATTTTCATATAATGATACTTTTCACGCGCCGGTACGAATATAGAAGTTGCATGACGCCCGCGCGTGACTGTGCAAACGTTTCGTCAGCTGATTAAGTTCTGGCTAATTGATTTTTTCGGGCAAATGCTGTTCGGTAAATATAGTATGGATAGTGTGATTTGTACTAACTGGTTTGATAACTTTCGGTAGCTTCGCGCGATTTCTTATACGACTTTATTAAATTTAATTGATGCAAGGTTTCGTGGATTGTTCTTTAAGATTAAGCGCATAAGAGATTATGCGATTTATCGATCTTCTTTATGATTTATTGGATGTATTTGTGTGTGTGTTTTTTTTTCACGACGAAAGCAAGTGTATTTCCTTAATCGAGTTCCTCGACCTCGAAACAAGTTCAAAGCGTTCATTTTAGTACATCAATCAGCTTCGAAAGCTCTCCTATGCATCAGATCAACGAGCTTGATAAAGATGTTCATAAAAATGTAGTCCAGGCCTCGAGCAAAACTCCCCAGCTTCACCCCCTTTACACCCGAAAATCCATCTCACCGTCATAGCGGTCAACAACAATAACAATAAAAAAAAAAAATTACCTCGAATAGTCGCGTGCGCGAGAGATGTCGCCGTCCCCCACCACGAGGATCGGTGCGAAGAACGAGGGGGGCGGGCAGCAGCGGCAGCCACAGCTTAGAGCACCAGCAGCGACCAGCTCAAACGACTCTTATAAAGAGTATGTGTACAGTCCCGTGGCAACGAGTCAACTGTCTTCGTCGATCTATCTACCGACTACCCTGCCAATCGACGAGGACAAGCCGCCGGTCAGTGTTGTACCTCGCAGGACCTACTTCAATTTCGTCGCCATGGAGGAGAGCGGTTCCAAACTGCCGCAGTATGTAGCTGCGACTGCCGGTATGTGATTTTGAATTTTTTCCTCTTTTTTTTTTATGTACAGCATGTTTCGAATTCAAAGGGGACTTTTATTTTTCATCTTCGAGAGAGCCGCATAAGCGCGCGAAATACATTTTCAGAGGCTTTTTCCTTGATCAGCTCGATTATACGCCGGTGCAGGGTATGAAAATCGAAGCCGATTTTAAAATTCGAATCGGCTCCAAAAGACCGGGAGAGATAGCTTTATCGAGGAACAAAGAGCGCGGAGATACACAAAGAGAACAAAAACTTTTGCCGAATGTCCGTTGAGCAGCTGTGGAAAAAGAGCGCGAAAGCTCTGATTTATCGTCTAACGGATCGAGTCTCGTCGTAAATAAAAAAGAGATGCGTAACACGAAAAATCCTTGGTTTAAATAGTAATCCGAAGATGGCAATAAAAATCACGATTATATATTGCCAGAGCTTTTTATCGGCGTTCAATTATAAGACTATTAAGCGAATTATTATAAAAACACAATATATGCTTCGGGCTTATCGAAGACGGAAATTTACTTTTCTCTCGAAAAAATAATTCGCTTTGCTATATAATAGAGTAAACTTTTTCCCAAAACTTTTATCGCACATCCAGCGGATGACGCGACATCTCCGATATACATTGCAACAAATCGATCTCCTTAACGCTTTGCAAAAATTGCCACGAAAAAATCCGCCGATAAGTACGAAGACGAGATTGCGGTATACGTCGTCTCGAAAAAAAAAAAAAAAAAAAAAAATCAACGGAAGGAAGCTCGACCTCGTTACTATGCGTCGACACCCGAGGCTTTTCATTAATTTTCAACGGAGGATTCTCTCGACTATCGACTTCCGAGTGTGCTCTCTCACGAGCTCTCTTTATATGCTAATCGCCCGTGAGACCAACTCTCCTATACGACGTGCGATTCGATAATTTTTTATTTTAATACTTTGCATTACGAGATAAAGAAACAAAGTTTGACGCTCTATTAGATAGAACTAACGATTTCCACGCACGCGGGAGCCATTACGTCGATTTAATGCGGTTTTATGATTTTACGACTCGTTTGATCCCCTGAGAATTTTTCCAAATGCTTATCGAGTCGGGAATCCGCGGTAAATATGTGTCTCTGGATTACGTGTGGTCCGATTCTGTAACGCACGTACAACAATGTATACGTGTAACCGGAACCGGAAGACAATAGGTCATAATATAATTAATATAATTTGGGACGCCTCGATTAACCAACGCAAAACGAGATCGAATTACACTTAACGCGTTCCTCATTATCAACAAATTCATTGCAAGAGATAAGGGATCGCGCGACGTTGTGTAATTGAATTAGCGAATCAATCCTCGGGTTATAGATTAATCCACGAGCTCGTATAATAAGCCTCGAGAACACTCGAGCGTAACGTTCAAACGTATAAGCGAGAGACAAGCTGCCATAAAAATACACTCTCCGCGCGCCGCATTCAAATGGTCCGTCGTCCGTTGAATGGAGCTGTCAGCTGTCCCCTTAAGTAGATAATGCGTCAAAGGCTATGTGTCGATTGTTGTCGGACACGAATTATTAATTTCTATGGCTTATCTCGCTGTCCACTCGATAGCGAGTGTAAAAAGAGCAACAAACACGAGGGAATGAAATCAAGCGCGCGAGCACCGATTGGATTAATGGAAAAGAGCTTCTTTTTACCCGCGCGGGTATAATCTCCTTAGCGGCCTCGACGAGAAGCTCTCGTTCCGCGGAGATAAGGAAGCAAGCGACCTTCTAATCGGCTTTCTTTTCTCTCACTTGTTTTTCCATCTGAGTTCAGATTTATTTTTTAATGGGCGAATTACGAGATTGCGGCTGTTGGATGAAGGATCGGTTGAGATTTGCTTCGATTAGTGAGCTTCTGTGATGGGATGGTTTCTTGGAAGATGTGACATTTCGATCGTTATCGTTTGCATAGATAATCGCGCATATTTCGATAAAAGGATCTCGTGACTTATGTCCGACTGGCGAGTTATCTGCGCCGATCTGTGTAGGGAATTTCGACAGACGGCAAACAAACAGTAGATACGTTCGAAATTTTGTAATTCATGCATCGGAGACATCGACTACATTAAAAATACACATCCGAAGCAAAAACAGACGTCCGCGCGTTTATCAACTTTGACGCATTATCATCGCGTGACACAAAAATTAAATTAAAGAACGCAAGTGCTCGCCCACTTTCCGAGATTGCGATAACTCATAACGTATACATGCAGCGCAATTTGTCCAATTCAATTCCGAGTGTTTACAAACACCGACGGGCTTTTCGAAATTCGCGCCAATTAGGTTCATTCACTCGACAAATTCGTCATTCCAAACGAATAAGAGAAACCGCTCACTCTACGCTTACATAAAGCAGAGTCTAATTAACCGAGCAAGAAGTGGTTCTAGCTACAGAGAAAAGAAACTATATACAACTGAAAATAAAACCTCTCATACTTGAGACACTATTAGGCAGCGTTATTTCCTGAACAATCAGCTGCAATTACCATCCGCGGCTGGAATTGAGGAAACCGCTTTATCTCAAAAATTTACACTCGTCCATTGCAAAAGAAAAAGCTACCGTCAAACATAAATCAGCGAAGCGCGAACCGACATAAACTATGCATACGTGTACCTAAAAAAGAGGAAGAGTCGAACTGTATAAAGCTGTGGCGTTATCTGTCTCACTGGTATTACACGCGCTTTTTATACACGTCATCCAGTCTATAATGCACAAGGCTCAGCTTTGTTTACAGGTGGCTTATCGAGCAATCCTTTCGTAAATAATTACGTTTTCAAAAAAATATCGGCGTGCAGTTACAGCCAGATTAGTGTGTAGCTGTGCAAACAGAGAATAATACACAGTCGCGGACGCAAATCTATCTAATCGCGCACTTGAGTTACTGCGACGACTAGAGTCGATATTGTTTATCTGCGAATAACGAAAAGAAAAAAAAAAAATTCTCCCAGCATGACACGTCAGCGATGAATTTCGATCTATCGGAAAAACACTAGTGGATCGTATCGGTTCCAGTACCTTTTGTGGAATAATTTTCTATACTAATGAATCTTTTCAGCCAATCTATGCATCTTCGCCGGAGGAGCGATGATGGGATGGACGAGTCCGGTTCTCGCGAACATGGGCAAGAACGACACAAAGTCCATGGAGGACAATCCGCTGGGGGTCGTGGTGACGGATGACGATGGATCGTGGGTCGGCTCACTCATGACCTTGGGCGCTGTGGCCGGTAGTCTCGTCTCCGGATACATCGGGGAGAGGTGCGATTTTACTATAATACAGCTTTGATCGTTATACGAAAAATATTACTTATTCGTCGATTTCAGATTCGGCCGGAAAAAGGCTCTCTTGGCTACCTCGATACCTTTCCTCCTGGGCTGGGCTCTGATCGCCACAGCCAAAAGCCTGGAACAACTGTACGTGGCTCGGTTCATCTTCGGTATCGCGATCGCGATATCCTTCACGGTCGTCCCGATGTACTGCGGTGAGATCGCGGAGGTAAGCTCGTGCATAACGATCTTCTCGTACACGAGATTCAACGAACGATTTACCTTTTTACAGACCAGCATCAGAGGAGTCCTGGGCTCGTTCCTGCAGCTCTTCGTGACGTTCGGCCTGCTGTACGCCTACGCGATCGGTCCGTTCGTCTCGTACCTCATCTTCTGGATCGTCTGCGCGGCTGTGCCGATCGTCTTCTTCGCCTGCTTCATGTTCATGCCGGAGTCGCCCTATTGGTTGCTGACCAAGGGAATGAAGACCGAGGCCGAAGATGCGCTTTGCAAACTGAGAGGAAAGACTTCCAGCGGTGTTCAGAAGGAGCTTGGCGATATGCAGGTTTGTATTGGAAAAATTGTAAATTTTCGAATCGAACAAATGATCGAACAACCGATCGACAGATCGCAGTGGACCAAGCCTTCAGCACCGAGGTGAAGATGACCGATCTCTTCACCGTCAAAGCCAACTTCAAAGCTCTCCTACTCACCTGCGCCGGTGTGAGCTTCCAACAGCTGACGGGAATCAACGTGGTCCTCTTCTACGCCCAAAAGATCTTCGCCAGTACGGGCAGTGCGATCGATCCGGCCGTCTGCACCATAATCGTCGGAGTAGTCCAGGTCTGCGCCTCGGGTGTCACCCCCATCGTCGTGGACAGACTCGGCAGGAGGATCTTGCTCATCGCCTCTGGTGTCGGAACCGCCGTCGCCACGGTGAGTAAAATTTTCCAAGTGTAGTTCAAGTCCGAGGTCGGCTGCGCTAAATTGCACCGATAAGCGTCTGGATATAGGTGCGCGACTGATAAATTGAAAGATGCGAGCGTTTTCGCGTTCACCGCTAATTGCCGATCTCTTAACTGATCGGGAGTGTGCAGTGTGTCGTCCGGAAGTTTGCGTAAGTTTCGCGCGCTGTTTTCGTTCTCAGAGTCGTATACGCGTACATTGTCAGTGTGATTTTCATTATGCGACCGTTACGGTAATGGCTAACGAGATAAGTGCGCCGGTTTGCGAGCGACGAGAAAATCTTAATGAATTTGACACTCGTTCTCGTCGGAGATTTGCGCCGTTCGGCGGGAAGTGTAGTCAGATTTTCTGGGATTTTTGTATACGCGGATGTATGATTATAGGTAAAGCGTTGGTATAAATGGCGCGAATCCAAGTTTGCACGGTTGCATACTGTCTGGCGGTGCTTTTTGCTTTGATGATGTGCTGATTCGAAAGTGGGCTTTGTTACAATTTTTGATTGAAATTGATAATCTTTTCGACAGTGTAAATTGTATTTTGACCTGATTCGAATTTTTTCACGATGGAACAGTGGTATATATTCCTTGTCAAATTCACGTGAATTATATGGCCATGACTTTATCGAACTGAGTAGCAATTTACACGCGTGCCTGTTAGCACCATAATATTTTATAATAATGCAGCAAAAAATCCATTGCACATATTTACCTACTAACTGATATACGTGCAAACACTAATACAATTTTTTCATCAATTTTTCTAGAATTTTTACTTCAGTTCACTTTTGGTAACTCTGCGCTTAAGTTGATAGTTCTTTTAGTAATTATTTGTCATTTCATCACGTACAAAAATATATCATAAGAGAGTTACCTATAAACTATATTTTCATCGATACAACTAAAAAACATGGATCAGACGAGGTTGATTGTGTATATTGCATCACTTATTGTCTATATTCAAGATATGCTGTTAGTTTTGGGAAGCAATTGGGATGATTTGATTATCCGCCAAATAAAACAAGATCTACATGTGCAGTACCTAATCATTTTTTTCTAACAAAGTCAAAAGTTCTTCTCAACTAAACGTTTTTGAAAAAAAAAACTTGCACGTTGCCTGTGACAACGGCTGCTGGAGCTGTTATATATCGATATAAAATCATCATAGGTCGGTCGATTGAGAATAGCAAATGTTCCGTTGTCGTACCAGTGCTATTTCATTCAAAGTTTAATATTGGTACTCGATTTTTCATTTTTTTACTGGTGCTAGCTATCATAATAATAATTTTTTCCATAGTAGCGCGAATACTTTATTTTCCTTTGCATTGGTGAAAAATTTTGCACATTTTTCAAATTCTCATGGAGGACATTGCTTTGTTGCGACAACCTACAAAAATAATTGAAAGAATAATATTCATAAGTATCATAATACTATCCGTCGGCTGTTCGTCAGATATATTTTCAACTTTTACGAATGTCAATGTGATTCGTCAAATAATTTCGTTCGATTCGTTAGAAGACCTTGAAACATTGCATGTTGCCCACTATTTGTCGAGGTCGATAATCAATAATTCGTATGAGATAAGTGAACTTTTGAAAACGAGACTAAAAATCATGCACCACGAAGACTGCATAAGAAAAATATTTGAAAACTCTCCGATAGCGTGTGTGGCACCTTTGCAAAGTGGAAAGCATTTGATGGATAAATATACAGCATACCAATACGTGAAAACAATGAAAATAGTTAAATTTACATTGAATCACGATAATTTAGCCTTTGGCTATGAAAGAGCTTCACCGTTTGCGAAATATTACACTTCCAGGAAAAAACCCGAAAACGACAATAATTTCTTAAAGCACTTGTTTATTACATTATGTCTGAGCTATTTGCCATTTTCATTAGTGTTCGTTATTGAATTGATATTTGTACGTAAAATAAAATAAATCTTCTCTTGAAAGTGTTATCCCTTATTTTAATATAATTTCGAATAATATTTTGTTTTTTTCATAATTTTCGAATTACAAATGTCTATAACTACTACAATTATTTTTACAGGGCGTCCTCGGTGTCTACTACTACATAATGGACGTTGAGAAAGCAGATGTCTCAAACCTGGGCTGGTTACCCATCGCATCTCTCGTCCTTTTCATGTGCCTCTACTGCGTCGGTTGGGGACCATTACCCTGGGCCATAATGGGCGAGATGTTCTCGGCTGAGGTCAAGGCCAAGGCTTCCGGTATCACAGTTTGCATCTGCTGGGCTCTGGCCTTCGTCATCACCAAATTCTTCAGCAACATAGCGGCTGAATTCGGCAACCACACGGCCTTCTGGTTCTTCACCATTTGCTGCATCGTCAGTGTGCTGTTCACCGTTTTCCTGCTACCGGAAACTAAGGGAAAAACTCTCAGGCAGATTCAAGACGAGCTCAACGGAGTCAAGAGTTTGGATTACGACAACGATGAGCGAGGACAGGTTTCCGGGAAATAGGGTGTGAATGTGTTTTGCGGCCCTGATTTTAATGATATAAAATAATGGCTTGGCAAGTGTGGAAAATCGGAATGAAAGGGTCACTGAGTCCTATGCGAACATTGAACGAGATCGACAGTTGGCGTATTTTTTAATCTGTTGGGTACGTCAACTTGCTGGTCTGTTCTAATGTGAAACGTTTAACAGTATTCGTTGCTGTTTAATATATACTAGATGTTAGGAATTCGTCGCCTTAAACCCAAAAGTGCCATGAAATTGTAGTACATTACGCACAAAGAGTCAGGGGATTGATAGTCGTGAACGACTGCCAAAGGCCGTTACCACTATTTTTTATATGCAAATTTTCATTAGGCTCATCATGATAGAAGACGTTTGTGAATTGTTCTTTCGCGTGATCAAAGAGTATTTACATACATTTTTTAGCATACGACTAAATATTATTCTATAAGTAAGACAAACGAATGCATTTCAGAAACATTGTAAAATTGTATATTGGCGATGGTATTAATTTGATTCATTCACGGACAGAAAGTAATCGAGCGCATTTATGTATCACAGTTCCTGCCTTCCTGTATTTATTATTGCTACGTCATATGATGGCAGTGTTTTTAAGGTGACTAGTCAATGTAGCAGATTAAGCGTAAACATTATTGTTTAAAAATATTCATCCACAAAACAATTATTTTTTAATTCGTATCCCGGTTATTGATGTTATAAACAGAGAGATTGTAAAGATGCAAACAGTATTTTATTACTGAGTTATATCATGTGTAAATACCTTAGCAATATTACACATCACATAGCCTCGGGGTAATCGATGAACGCCGATATCCTTATACAGAGGGATATAGAGTCAAATACAGAGAAAATCTATTTTAATCAATACTATTAGACATCAAACTATGTAAAATATTTTGTATCAAGGTATGTTATAATTGTTAGAAGAAACATACCTATACGTAGTTGTACATCAATATTGTTTAATAAATTGACTTTATTTGATACGCAAGATAAAATTTAATTTCCTCTGCAATCTCATTCATCCGATCAGATATTCTGCAAGCCAATTATGATACCAAAGAATCAAAAAAATTTCATAAACTTTTTATTACTCTTCCTCTTGCATTAAAAGTATACAGAAAAAGACTAGAGGGCATAATATACACAGTCAGATTGCGATATATCAATGCGGCATTAATACAACTGTAAGGAATGTCGCACTTACTCAATCTGTGACAATCTTGATCAAACAAGTTAAACATGAATCAAATAAGCTTAATTCTTTATATTGCATCGTTTATTGCACGCGATAAAGATATACTGCCAGTTTTGGGAAAAAACTGGGATGATTTGATTGCATGGCAAATAAGACAAGATCTACACACGCGCAGCACTTGATAATTTTTTCTGAACGAGCCTATAGTTCTTCTCGACTAAATATTTGGCCCTTGGTTATGAGAGAGTTTCACCATTTGTGGAAAAATTTGATGCATTACTCGGTGGAATGACCGAGTCCGGTAAGTATTTCAAGCAGATGGCCTGGAACAATGAAGTATTACACGTCAAAGAAACTATCTGAAAACGACGATACTTTCTTAAAGGACTTGTTTAATGTATTACGTCTGAGTTATTTACTATGTTCGTTATAGTGTTTGTTACTGAATGTGCATTTTGCTAAGTATAATTACAATTTTTTTTTAACACTTCGACTTTTAAAAAGGATCACAATAGAAAGTTTGAGTGTGGATTATATTTTTTAATAAATTACAGTACACAATTTATCTGCAATATGAAACATTTCTTCCCGATCAAAATCGTTTAACCAGAAGCTCAAACGCACCCATCGCGCCAAAAATTCACTATAAAAGTTTCCTTCGCTTATCAGAGTATAGGTGCAGTCTCTGAGCTCCAAATTCTGATTTCTCACTTACCTAATCTAGCCTTCACTTATACTTGTTACAACAAAATATCAAGCATAATAATCATAAATCACCGAAACACCAAGTATTGTATCACTTAGATAACACTTATAATTTATGATAGATTTTTCGTTATGAGTAATTTGTTTATACAAGACCAATAGGAAAAACATCCAACGACTTGCCCTCGTATCTCTTTCTAGCAATGACGTATATTTCAAGTTCCGATATCCTTAATAAAAAAGATTAACAAGAATGCGATATTTCTTTATCGCTCGTTGTCAAAAGTGGCGAAAAAACGAAAAATTGCAAAAATCGCGATTTAAGATAAATAACAAATTAATACTATTTTTCCATACCCAAGTTGCCGAATCAAATCAACCTGCTTCGTATTTCTTCCCACAAACTATTCTGTAAACTGCACTCCTCAGTCACGGCTGTTATTAACACCGCGTAGTGACTTTCTCGACCGGGCCGACTGCGGTACGAGCACAAGTAACCCGAGAAGGCGACCGTACAATCTCCCCGTTAGAAACCACCCGCGACCATGAAAATCCCCGATATGTGCTTGCGCGAAAAAAAAAAAAAAAAAAAAAAAAAAAGCCGCCAATGTACACGTAAGTACATAGTCCCCCACTATCGCGCGACGCCGATATCACGAGGGACATAAGTTTAAACGGAAGCACTTGGGCGTCTGTATACCGCGCGCGAGATACATGTTTACGGTCACTTTCTGTCTGTCGTCGGCTAGCTGTGTCTCGGTGTCGTGCATGTGCTTCTACTGGCTCTCGAGGTGCGATACGAGTGTTGTGAGGCTCTTCCTTCGAGATGACGGAAAAGGGATCCAGGTTTCTGCAGTACATGGCGGCGTCCACAGGTGCGAATATTTTTTGAATGTTTTTTATTCTTTTTTCGAGAAATTTGAATTCGATTTTAGGATTAATTAAAATTTGGAATAAACTTTTACTTTATTCAAACTATATTCGGATGAGCATTAGTTCACGTCAAATTTGAATTTAGCACGATGTACCGGTTATGTCTGGTTTAATCTGATGATGTTTCCGTAATTTACAACCGGGATCTAGGATCATCAAATTCTCTAATCTTTATTACTTTGTGAGATTGTTTAGAAGGTGGATTCGCAAATCGAATACCTCATTATTGGCTGTAGCATGTGCTGCAATATAAAGATCTTAACTAATATAAGTAGAGTGTTCGATTTGTACGTTTGACGATTACTTACACAAAATTTAATATGATTTCTTTACACTGAGCTTAAACATAAATAATATTTTTAACATTGGCAATCTCGCTGGAAAATTCATTTACATTTATTACACGATTGCTCTTCAATAATCCAAAAATTATCATAAAAAAACCTTTGCATACAATATTGTTTACTTGTTTGTATTGCATTATGCGAGCGCAAAATCCACGTAAACACGGAACTCGTCACGTTCGCATAATTATTAGATAAGACCCTTGACTAGATAAAACCGATACTACTTACTACGATTCCTAGATTTGTCGATAGTCAACTGCGTCGTCGAAAACGCGCAAAGTACGAGATAAAAAAATCTTCAATCGTAATCATCGCATTCCGATCGGATGTTAACACAATAACTTCAGACACACACTTTTTACGCGAAAATCGGAAAACTAGTTTTCCCAGGCTCATCGAAACGAAAAATGAGACTCGCAAAAGAGTCAAGTGCACAATTTACAAGCTTAAATTGCCATCGAGAGACACTATCAGCCCAGCGTCTAACTCAATTCTCAATGTCGCAGGCAATTTGAATATAGTAGCCTGCGGAGCGATACTGGGATGGACGAGCCCGATTCTGCCAAAATTGGCGGAAGATAACCCAATTGCCCCGGACAATCAGCTGCTAAGGCCGATAACCATCGACGAGAAAGCCTGGATCGGTTCCCTCGTGCCCCTTGGAGTCATGTTCGGCAGCTTCGTCTCTGGCTATCTTGGAGAATGGTAAAGGAACTTTTTTTTTTGCCTCGGCGGTAATTTTCCTCGACGATCTTGTAACAACGGCCTCATTGATTTTAATTGTTTGATCGGCTCATTTACGTAAAAAAGAGAGATTGACGTCTTCGCATACTAATAAATCGGTATGGAGAGTCGAAGTGTATCGAAAAGAGAGAAAGCGCGCAGAAATAGCCTTTGATTTTTAATTATCTTTCGAGCTTAAACGTTTTCCTTACGGCCGAGTTTCTAGACGTTATGGTTTCAAGGTTTTCGCAACACTACATTGGCGTTAAAAATCTGCATTACAGGCTGGGACGCAAGAGGTCGATGCTCATGAGCACGTTTCCCTTCCTGATCGGTTGGATCCTCGTAGGCACGGCTCACGATATCATCCAGATCTACGCCGGTCGATTCATCCTGGGTCTAGCGCTGGCGATGCCCTTCACTGTCCTGCCGATGTACATCGGCGAAGTTTCCGACGCAAGTTTTCGAGCATCAAAGCATTTGCAGGGGACAGAGTTTACAAATCGCTTCAGATGTGATCAGCAGCATGATTTCTGCCTTTGCAAAATCACGAAGAAAAATTTTAATCCCAACCGTGACTCTGTCCCCTCCTTCCCTCGCTCAAACTGTCCTAACGATCGGCTCTTCTGTCCAACAGGTCGCGATCAGAGGAACCCTGGGCTCGTTCCTCCAGCTCTTCATCACCTTCGGCTTCCTCTTCTCCTACTCGGTGGGGCCGTTCGTCTCGTACACGGTGTTTTGGCTGCTCTGCGCTAGTCTACACGTGGCCTTCTTCATAGGCTTCATGTTCATGCCGGAGTCGCCGCATTTTCTCCTGAGCAAAGGCCGCGAAGCCGAGGCAGCCGAGGCCCTCGCGCGATTTCGCGGAAAAAGCCTCGACGGTGTCCGCAAGGAGATGGAGGAGATGCAGGTATGTATATCGTTGTGTTCGTTGACACGTTACGTAAGGCCTTAAGCGACCTGCATCGATGCCGATTTCTAGTCGACTTTTTTTTTTGCCCATCAGGGATAAGATTAACAATGTGAGCTTGATTGTTGTAAAGATTATGGAAATTGACTTAAATAAAATTTCCTTACGTTCAAAATAATTTCTCGCGAACAATCGCACTTCTAACGGTAAAAGAAGACAAGATCTACACAGCATTGGGTTATCTTCTTTTAATTAGAGCTATTTTCGACAAATCGCTCGACGCCTTAGTCATCGCAGTAAAATTATGTACTGCATAATTCTTGTATTGTTGTCAGACGGAGATCGAAGAGGCCTACAGGATAAAAGCCAGCTGGAACGACGTGTTCAAGGTCAAAGTCAACATCAAGGCCATCGTACTGACGAGCATACTAATGTCCTTCCAGGAGTTCATGGGTATCGACGTGGTGCTCTTCTACGTCGAGGACATATTCCGCGAAGCCGGTACCAGCAACACCGCCATTTCCGCCATCATAATCGGCTTCGTGCAGATGATCTCGTCCGTCATCACGCCGATCATCGTCGACAGGTCTGGCAGGAAAATTCTCCTGGTCATATCGAGCATCGGAAGTGGCATCACTGTGGTATGCTAATGTATTTTAATGAGATCGTTATTGAGATATTGTATAAGAAATCGATCAAAGTATCGCGTCGATTTAATAAGAAACGGTTAAAAAAAAGTCGCGGTATTACAGCGCACTTCCTTGAACGTAATGAGCATGCATAGATGGCCCATAAGGCAGGCATTAAATTTTATGAAACAATTACGGGCAGCGTGTATCGATTCGACATTAAACAGCCTTCTTTCATAAATTACGACAATAACGAGACGACAATATTCCCTCTCGTGGATCATTCGAAGTGGACATCAGTCGCGTTACGTCCTCGAGTATATCGTTGCGCAACGACTCGCGGCGAAAATTGCCCGCAGTTTGCCTTTCCACGATCTCACCTCAGCGACTTCCCCGTTCGATTTAATTTTCATTTTATTTTTTCCAGGGAATCCTCGGCGCCTTCTTCTACCTGAAGAACAAGACGGACTTCGACACGACGACGATCGGTTGGGTACCATTGGCCACTTTGGTCGTCTACATAATCGCCTACAGTATCGGTTGGGGTCCGTTGCCCTGGGCCGTCATGGGTGAGATGTTCGCACCAGCCGTGAAGCCCAAAGCCTCGTCGATATGCGTCTTCACCATCTGGTCCTTCAGTTTCCTGCTGACCAAGTTCTTCACCAACGTCACACCCGACGTGGGTTTCTTCTTCTTCGCCGCCTGCTGTGCCGTCAATATAGTCTTCATCGTCTTCATGTTTCCCGAGACTAAGGGCAAGACTCTGGCGGAGATACAGCAGAAGCTGAGCAGGGGGAGGAGTAAGGCCGAGGAAATCGGTGAGGAGAGTTCGATCAGGAATTCGGTAGCTGGGGCTGAGAACAAGATGGTCATCTATGGGGATCTGGCTGAGGAAAAGGGGAGAGAGTTGACGAGATATTAAGCTGGCGAAGATGAGGAATGCCGAAAAGTATTGTGATATATCGTGCGTGTAAATAAGTGATATGTACATTGAGATGAATGTAATTACTGTTAGACCTGTATGAGATTTAACGCAGCTGCCGTTGAGTGATTTGCAATCACGCGTCCACGTACCGACGACTCGCTAATGTGCTATTAGCGAGTTGTTGGTAAGGCATTTTGTAAATAAAAAAAGAATTTATTTTTCAAATGATCGAATTGCGCTAAAAGCGTTCGTTCCGTGAACTTGAGAATCTGTTAGGACGATTCTTAGCTGTATGCCAGACATTCATGATAATTTATTCAAATCTTATCGTTAATGATAAAATTGTAATAAAAGTAAGAACAATAAACGTATACTCTTTGATAAATTGCATTTTCATTCGCACAAGTGCGTCACTAATGTGTCGCTGATAGTCGATGTATTGTACTCGCATGAATATAGGCATTAAGGGTTGCGCCACACGGACAGATTATTCTTCACTTTTTTGTTGAATTGCTCGATGCACGTGAGAGCAAAAGTTCATAGGTTATCATGGCTACTGATGCGAAGAAAAGAAAAATATTCAACGAGAAAGACGCTGAATTGGTAGAGTAAAACATTGATGTAAACGAACGTTGTGATTAATAAAAATACGTCTTTTTTCGGTAAGCGCAGAGCGATGAAGATAAGAAGCTTCAAGATGATCTTCGCCAACTGGTGGAAGATGTGGTTGTAAGCGAATTGCCTTATCTCCTATCCCAATCTTTTCATCGATCAAATCTCTTCAAAACCGACTAAATCAACGCAGGAGAATAGATCGGTATCGTCAGCCCTGTCCAACCTGCGCAAACTGATGCGCAGCTCAACGACCTCGATGACAGCCGTTCCCAAACCCTTGAAGTACCTTAAGGACTCCTACCCAGTATTGATCCAAGCCCACAAGAAAAAAACCGACCCGAAAGAAGCAGCTCGTCTGGCCGACGTGATCAGTGTCCTGGCACTAGCCGCGTCAGCTCCAGGTAAGAGAGACTGTCTGGACTACTGCCTTCGAGGGACTTTAGCCAACCCCGGTGGCTGGGGTCACGAATACGTCAGGAGACTCGAGATGGAGATCGTCGAGGAGTGGCTTGGGATGCCTTACGAGCAAGAGAAGACCATCACGTAGATTTTTTAAAGCCTGCTTTACTCTAATATATAGCTTAAAATAGTAGAAAGAAAAGACCACTTTTGGTTTTTGGGTAGGGAACGACTGTTACCATTGGTGAAGAAGATCCTCATCTTCGACGCGAAGCACCACGCGGAGATCCAAGCTTGCGATCTCTGTCTCGAAATCGGACGATTGGATCTGCTGAACGACTGTCTGGATGAGAACAATTACTCGAAAGTCTGCCGATACCTCGCCAGCAGTGCCGACTACACGTAACCGCGAATGACGTTGCTTGATGAACTAGCGTTACCCTGATATCCCATTCCCTTTCAGAGAAGATCTGGAGCGACGAGACCTCCTAAAAGCTGTGACGACTCACTACTTAAAGTTTCACGAGTACAGCCGAGCTGTCCTGGTCGCCTTGCAACTACCCGACACGGATTTGGTTCGCGAGTGTTTTGCAAAGTGCCAGGACCCATTAGTCAGAAAGCAAATGGCTTTCGTTCTGGCCAGGCAAAAGGTGAGCCTTAATCCTCAGCTATTTGGCTTTATTGAAAAAAAAAAAAAAACAACAGCAATCGTAGGATTGAATTTTTACACAGGATCAAGCTCAGAGGAAGGACTACGCGGCAGCCGACCTCGAAGCGATTCTGAGCAATGGCCACGTGAACGGTTACTTTCAGACACTGGCTCGCGAACTGGATATCCTCGAGCCGAAGACACCCGAGGAGATCTACCGCAGTTGGCTGGAGACACGACCGGATAGACTCGCGGAGTATGACTCGGCGAGAGCTAATCTGGCAGCTACCTTTGCTTCGGCTTTTGTTCATACTGGCTTTGGTCAGGACAAGCTCATGGCTGATACGGAACAGTGCTGGGTTTACAAGAACAAGGATCACGCGATGCTGTCCGCTACTGCATCGTTAGGGCTGATATATCTGTGGGACGTTGACGGAGGACTTGTGCCGATCGACAAGTAATATATATCCAAATTTGATAAAATAAATTCAAACTTTGATAATACGAAATCTCTCGAGGTTCCTCTACGCAACCGACGAACTCGTGAGGTCCGGTGCCCTCCTGGCCATCGGGCTGGTAAACTGCGGTGTTCAAAGCGAGTGCGATCCAGCATTAGCCTTACTAAGCGAACACGTAATGTCCCCCAGTCAAAATCTACGAATCGGCGCTATTCTCGGTCTAGGTCTGGCTTACGCCGCTTCGAAAAGAAACGACCTAAACGAGCTTCTCGTCGCACCTCTCGCCGACAAGGAGAGTAAGTAAAAGAAATCGTAACACAGAACAACGTTTTCCCGAGAAAGCCTTGATTGTCAATCGCAAAGTAGAATGACCCTACAAAGTTTTCCCTTACTTTTTAATTCCGAACTCGTTAAGGCACGATGGAAGTTGTCGCGCTGTCGGCTGTTGCTCTGGGCCTCGTTAACGTCGGCTCCGGAGACGCCGAACTTTCTCAAGCTATTCTCCAGAAACTTTTAGAACTCGATTCGCAACAGCTGTCCTCTACGTACTCTAGGTGAAGTGCTTTGTAAGATTGGCTCTTTTTTGGTTGAATACGCGAGAAAAAAAAATGCGAAAGTGTATTTTAGATTTTTGCCGTTAGCTTTGGGCTTGATTTACATGGGACGACGGGAGAACATAGAAGCTCTTTCGGCAGCTTTGGACGTTCTACCGGATCCGTATAAACTACCGGCGCAAACGATGATCCAAGTAATCATCTTTTTTTTTTCTAATGAAAAATTTGATAATGATGGAGATATCTTTATAGGGTCGATGTGTTTACTATAGGTTTGCTCGTACGCTGGTTCCGGAGACGTTCTGGTGGTTCAGGAGCTTTTGCGAATCTGTTCGGAACCGGTGGAAGGTGATACCGACATGAAAAAATCCTCGACGTCGGTGAATAGACAGCCCAATTTCGGATGCTGCGATCCACAGAGACAAACGAATAACTCGGAGGGTAACGTTAAGAAAAGCAAATCAAAAAGCGAAGAAGTACCGACGTACGTTTCGATTTTATGACTACTTATATACTTAGGCGGAAACAAAAGATAAATCGTTTCGAAAAATGCTTATTTTCAGCGAAATTTTTCTCACGCAGCCAATAGCATCCCTCGGGGTAGCGATCGTTGGTCTGAGCGATGGCAAAGAAAATTCACGGATATTTGGCCAAGTAACTTTCAAAAACCGATAAAGATATTCTTGAATTAAAATGCAACGTATTATGCAGATAGGTCGATACGGAGCACCACCAGCCAGAACAGCCGTTCCTTTGTGCTTCGCTCTATCCTACCTCTCGAACCCGGATCCTGGACTACTCGATGTTCTGAACAAGTACAGCCACGACAACGATCCAAACGTTGCTCTCAATGCGATTTTCGCTCTGGGTTTGATCGGAGCTGGAACCAACAACGCTAGACTTGCCACGATTTTGAGACAACTGGCGGCTTTTCACTCGAGAGATCCTGCCTATCTGTTTCTCATTCGAATTGCCCAGGGACTAGTGCACATGGGAAAAGTAAATCAGTTTTCTATTATGAATATATAAAATAATTTACATGGACGATTCTAGTTTTAGGCATAAAAATACATTTTAAATGTAAACAAACTTATTAATAGCAATAAAAACGTCACTTTTCAGGGCACGATTACCTTGCAGCCTCTGAAATTCTCTTCAAAAGTACTCGATCAGGCATCATTGGCTGGACTACTCGTGGTTCTGGTATCGTTCTTGGATTGTAAGAATCTAATACTGGGAAAGTCCCATTATCTCATGTACTGCCTGGCACTCGCGATGGAACCTCGATGGCTTGTTACACTTGATGAAAATTTGGAGGTGAGTGCTAGAAAAAGCAACAAGTGTTCAATGATAAAAAAAATTAATCAAGCCGTAAAATCTGTGATATTACAAATTTTGAGTTGTTATACCTCTTCACTACAATTTTACATTCATGAAAACTTGTTTCATTCCTAGGAAAAGTTTGAAGTTCATGCTTTCCAAAATTTTTAATGATGAAAATGGAATACCAAAATGTATCAGGAGCCCCTTTTTGTATACTTCCTCTGTGCTAATATTCCAACTTGCCAAGTCCAATTGGGGATTTTCATTCTGAAGTCTGTTCAGTACTGTGATTGCAGATTCTTCATTGGGCAAGAATAGAGTTGTTTTCCCAGCTATGTGACGATAATATGCTCTATCCATCAAATCCATACATGCTGCTTTCAATTTTGCTGTTGGCCAGGGATGAATTTTACTTATATGCTTTGCTATCCAATGTTTTGATAATTCATCTGCACATTTAACGATTACTGAATTATTTTTTATGTAAGCATACTCAAATCTAGGTATGAACGAGCCACCTTTTAAATTCTCAAGCCTCATTTGTATTGCTCTATCAAGAGATTGAAAATGCAATTTAGTTATCGGTTCACAATTTGGATATCCATCTCCAATGATTGCTATAAATAAGGGATTGGTTTTTTCTTCTATGGAAAGTTCATCAAAACATGGTTTATTTACTCTGATTTCTTGACTTTGATTTTGTACACTAACATTGCAACTGTTGCTGTCTGGAATATCACTTACTTTTCCATTTTCTACATAGATATTAAAATTATAACTTTTTGAAATTCCATTTTGTTCATCGATATTATTAATCGTTTTTTGTTGTACGATGTCGCTTATTATCGCAGCTGGTACATGGGATATAGAACTTGTTGATTTAGATAGAGAATCATGTTCTTCACTGATCACCACATAATCCAAAATATTAGAATTATCTGTACCTAACTCATCCTTATCAAATGAAGGATGAACTTCATTGAAATAAGTGTTATTGACCAATGTTTTATCGTACATCCTCCTTGACCTAAAAATCATTGGTTTGTATTTAAGACTACGTCTTTTTTTATTGTTCTTCTTCGTATTTTTTTTACGATTATTATTCCCTTGTACTATATCTGTGTTAGTCATTGAAGAAGAAACTCTGGCATGCTCTTGATTTAACTGTGATTCGTGTAATTCGGTTGATTCTGATGATCGAATCACACCACATTCACGAATTTCGTTATTCTCATAACGATTATTGCTAAGTTGCCTTTTGGCTGCAAATTTCGGCATGATGATTCCTGCGTCTACACCATTAATTTGTGCATTCAGATTTATTAAATGTTGTAGAGAAATCAACGTGCGGATACAAGTATAAGCGCGTCCATGACTTTCAAACACATAATACTAGCGATTGAAATATTAAACAAAAATCGATCACGTGATTCGAGTGACGAGTAGCTCAATATGTGATTGGTTTTCACGCCAGAGCGCCAAAGTCGGGTATTCATATCGTTGTAGGTAGGTATAATAATATTTTTAATTCAAGCGCCTAGTTTTTGTTAGTAAAAATATTGAAATAAAAAAAAAAAAATTAACAGAAATTAAAGTTTTTATTTTGTAAAAAAAAATACAAAAAGATTTTATATAATATTAAAAGAAAAAGCGATCAACACTTTTTTTTGTAAAATGCATCCTTCATTATTACATCAACTTGATACAAGCCGTAGTGAAGTTTGAATGCCTTTTTCTCTAAAAGCTTGACAGAGTATGCTGGTACTAACATATGAAGAATACTTCCAGACTTAGCGGTGTTCTTAGCACCATTTAAACGATGTACTGACTGCAATTGCCAGCTTCTCATATTTATGTCTGGATTTTGCCTCTGAATCCTTCTTAAAATTAATTGTTGTGTGTTGCTGTCATGGAGTACAAGAATTTTCACTCTGTACATTTGATTCAGTTCTCGAGGCGATACAATTGTGAGCTTTACTCCTCCATCAGGATTCAATTTTGGTACAATTGATTGCAGCCAAGTCTGAGATTCTGTATCAGCAGATCTAACCAGAATTACTCCATTTTCTACATAGGAATCTCGAAATCTTGGAACAAATTTTCCAGTAGCCAATACTTTGTCTATCTCAAAACCAATTAATCTACGCAAAATAAGCAAATGGTGCTCAGTTAAGTATTGAACATCCGGATATCCTTCTTCCACAATTACTGAAAATAAAGAGTCCGAGTATTCTAATTGACTGAATTTTGGGTTTTTGAATAACTTATGTGTTAAACTATGGCTATTTTTTTGTAGATGGAAAGTATTGCTTGTTGCAGGTTGCTGAGCTGGTGGATTTCGAGGTGGATTTTCATCTCTATGATTTTGCATACTATGACTACGGCTTTGCTGGACGTTAGGAGTATTGTTTCTTGCAGGTTGCTGAGCTGGTGGATTTTCATCTTTATTCATTTCTCGATCATTATATTCCAGGTTAGCTAGTAGGTCTACAGTGGAGGTAGGACCAGCTTGCGCTTCATTTGTCATAATTACATTTTGACTTCTTGAATTGTCCTGTAAATAATTATCTTCTACAGTAGCTGTTACCTCACCATTCAATTCACAAGAAGAACTATGCATTTCCATATCAGAGCTTAGACCAGCTTTTTCTTCATTCGCTATACTTTGATTGCCTAAACCATCTTGTTCCATGCTAATTGGTAGCTTAACATTCAAACTGCAAGAGGATCCAGTTTCTTCTACATTAGAGCTGAGCCCAGCTTGTGATTCATTTAGTACATTTTGATTTTTCAAATTATCTTGTATGTCATTACATTCCATAATAGTCAGTGGCTCAACATTCAAATTGTAAGGAGACCCAGGTTTTTCTATATCAGATCTAGTAGTTTGCGATTGATTTGCCATATCTACATTTTGATCCCTTGAATTTTCACACGAATCATTACCTTCTGGTTCTACATTTAAATTGTTACTTCTTGACAATTCGCTTGATGGTACTGTTTGTTTCTCCATCTGAATATTGTTTTCTTGCGGTTGATTCAGCACAGGTTTGTTTGTATTCTCTGAGTTTTTCAGTGAATAATTAGTAGTTTCTAATTTAGATACTATCATTCTAATTTGCCTATTTTCATTGTTAGGTCTTTTAGATTTGAAAGGGATAGACTTCTTCACTTGTTTAACTACTCTAAATTCATTGGCATTTTGAGAGAAAAGTTGTAAAGGACTTATATACTGCAATGGCGTTGGTGCTCCGATTACTGCTGAATTGATCTCTCTTTTTATATATTTAACTGAACGACTTGAAGTCATTGCACTAGAGAATGTCGAGATAGAAGTCGAAGAATTGTCAGTCTCGTCGTCAGATAAAGTAATCACTTCGATTTCAACTGGTTCAGTTTCTACAAAAATAACGTCGTCGTCCGAGTCCATGTTAGAAGTTTTCGGCAGTTTACTCGACCGTTCAATATGAGTGTATACTTATGCAGTAGTAAACGTTGTCCTTCAGAATGTATATACAAGTTCTGTCTGTAATTGAATACTATTGAGGAATTTGACTGTGTAAATACAAAAGCGCAAGTTAGTCACGTGATGTCCGCCTCGCAAATCATCAGGTAAACTGATTGGTTCGTAATTCAACCGCAGAAAATGCTGTCTATTAAAATATTTAATCAGTAGTTGAATAATTTTAAGGCTTATTTTTACAATGAAATAAGATTTAACTTCTAATACTTAATTCAGATATGATTTTTATAATTTTATACAATATTTTGTTTCAACATTTTTCCATTTTATTTTTAGCTTCTTCCAGTGTCTGTACGAGTCGGTCAAGCCGTAGATGTTTTAGGAAAAGCCGGAAATCCAAAGTCGATAACAGGTGGTCATGTTCACACAACTCCATTATTAATGTCCCACGGCGAGAAAGCAGAATTAGTCAGCAATGATGAGTACGAACCTCTTGTCGACCCTATGGAGGGTGTCGTTATCTTACGAGCAAAAATTGCGTGAGTGCACTCTTATTTTTTCTATCCCTATTTGTCGAACAATAATTTGATAAATAAAGTAATCTTCAGTGACTTTTGTGATTTGAATTTATTGATTAAATAATTAATAAATAGATAAAAGAAATTAAGCAAGCTAAAAAGCAAACTATATGTTCTCCTCTCACTTCAAAGTAACAACAACATACATTCAATCATACACATTGCGATTATACTATGTATAAATATAAAAAGTAACGGTCAGAGCGGAAAATGCAAATTCTTTGAACAAGGAATAAGCAATCAACTGAAAATTGTTTCTCTTTTGTGTATGTTGTTTTTATTATCATTGGACTAGCGGAAGCGATGTGCTTTATACAACAGAAACCTTTTTACGAGCATTTGTGCAGTTACAAGCTGAGAGAACGTAACAAAACTGAACTCAATGTCCGCGGACACAATTGTATAGGCACATGAAGTTTTTTTTGCTCGGATGCCCGTATTTTTTTTTTTACTTTTAAATATATACCTTGAAACTGAAACGTACGAAAGGAGCTACTGTTTTTTGTTTACTGTACTCATAGTCAATACAATTTTTAATTTTATCTTTCATACTTTATTTGACTATTGATTCTCTCGCGTACTTCGCGTATCGCTCAAACTTTTTCATGCCTCCAGTTATTTTTTTATTTAAAATTTGTTTTAAATTGTTTGCTCATTCGTTTTGATTACTGCTTATACAGTTTAGCGAAAGGCGAAGTAAGCGCGAGAATCCAGCGAACTCTAGCTACTCTTTTTTTCGTCATATTATATATAATATACGCTTCGTTTCTTGCTCTCTTATATTAAAATTATAGAATAGTAGTAGTTCAATATATCGTAACTTTTCATCTCCTTTCATTAATGCTGGCACGTAGGCGTACGTGATTTTCGTATATATACTTTATTTACTTATGTATCAGAGCACAGCAGCGCGGTGCTTATTCTTTCTATTCTTATAGAAGACGAGCGAATTGATACCGAAGTTAAACTACGCATTTTTTTTGCTTCATAATATTCTTTAAACCATGTAAGCCTGTTCCTTCTCTACTTTTAGCGTAAAGCCTGCACCGCATTGCGGTACAGACGCCTGCGTACTTTGAACCCTTCGTTATTTAGCTGCAACGTGTATATACCAGCCCTTACACCTCTATCTCTCATCTCGCCCTTCTTACTTCTTCCCATGTTTCGATAATCTTTTACTTCTTATGTACAGTATTTTGTTTTGCAAACAATACGAATCTCATGCACTCTCGCGTCTCTCATATTCTCCATCTCTCATTTGCACACTCCAAAACCGTGCTCTCGAGGAAAATTGAAAAAAAAAAAAAAAAACAGAATCATAGTAATAATAATTGTATAGTATAATAAATGGATAAAAATCGTCGCGTGTGTGAAGAGATTAAAAGTCGATGCTCGGAGTTTGAAATCTTTGAGTGATCCTATATTGCGCTGAAGCGCTTCGTACAATCGACACTCATCCCATGCAAAAAATGGCTTATATGCGTTGTTTACGCGTTATACGTCTGATTAAAATGAGTCCTAATGCAACTCTCGTCACTCGTTCGTTCTTCTAATATGACATAAGCGCCGCGAGTTAATGCAATAATACGCAGACGTGCGATCACGGGACATTAAAAAATCAGAATCCGATATAAGAACGGTGAACGGTATAACGGCAGCGAGGACGACAACGACGACCACAACGCGTCTTCTTGGTACCCCCGTCTCGGGCTCTTTTTTATTATTATGCTTGCTTGTCTCGAACTGCTCTTGGCTCAGTGCTTAGAATAGTCGAGCGCGCCTCTTGATGTCGTTGCGACGCCACTGCGGCATCCGATAAAACTCGGACCGCGTGCAGTGAAGAACAGCTTCGAATTCGGCATCCGAGAGATGACGCTGAAAATACAAAGCGTCCATTAGTTTATAAAATCTAAACTAAATTGGATCAATACAGTTTTCTACTATATGGCGGGTAATTCAAATCTCAAGAATATATGTTTCACCTCGAGATTGCAACGATCCACGTCGGCCGGTAGTCTGTAATTAGTGATGACGAGCAGGTGATAGGGGTAGAGTTTCGGTGGCTCCGCGGGCGCCGCGCCCATGTCCGGTAGTGAGCGTCGCACGTGTTGTCCCACGTGCTGATGATGCTGGCCCACTGCCACCGAGCCCAGACCGCCGGTGTACGTCGTCGACGACGGCAGGATGCCCCCGTCATTCTATATTTCACAAGAACAATTTCGTTAGTATACATACTGAACTTCACAATTTTTTTTTTTTTTCATACAGATATGATCACGTTGACATTTAATTGACATTTAATTCATTTACAGAGATATTTATATATGTATGTTTATATATAATATGGACATGTATATAGATTTTCATCATGTGTGTATACGATACCAATTGCATTCTCTGCGAGACACTTATGTATGTATATATACGATGGGCATACAACATTCAGAGGACAATATTTAGGGATGTATAAAAATTTCAAGTATATATATATATATATATATAAATGTTGATATCAATGCATGACAGAGTTTCGTGTGTATAATATAGACTGTCGGTGATTTGTCACTTGAGATTAACAGTCGATCATGAGGGAAAGAGTTACGTATTGTATCATACGAGGTCTGGTATATAAGATTGTATATATAATAATAAGGCTTGATTTCGTTTAATCATGGATAATAAGTAGTGCCAAATCTGCAAAATGCCTCAATGTATCAAAACTCTTTTTGCATAATACGTGTGTGTTCGTGATCTACTTACAAGCGTTACATACTTCATACTCTCTGTACAGACGAGTGTTTACGTGACATTACATACGAAAAATTCATGCAATGTAAAACTTTCTACTGAAATATATGCGTGATTATAAGGGTGCAAGATATTCTTTGTACAGAAATTGAACTATATTTATGATTAAAAAATTGATGCATAGAGTACAAGGCGGTATACATATATTTACACGCTATACATGCCCGGTGTTATGTACAGTTTTTTGTTTACTTCTGGGGATGTCGAACATGTAATACAAGGACGATCACAGTGTATAATATCTTAATACCAATAACAGAGAGATCAAAATTTTCATCTATAGAGTGTACAGTCAAAGGACGAACACACAGAGATTACATATATAATACCACTAGTATACGCAAAGAGAAAGAGAATAAATAATAAAACGTGCAAGCATATCATCAATAATAACGTAGAAACCCCAAAACTGTTCGATATCCCCTTGTCGAGACAACAAGGCTCCGCTCGTCGTGTGTGTCCGTATTTATTATAATACACCTACGTGTGACTATGTATAATAATGATGATAAAAAAAGTAAAAAGATTAAGTTAATAAACAAAAAATAAGGGATGCAAAGAGTGCGTGCTACGAACCATGCTAAGCCGCTGGGAGTAGTACGGGGCTGTTGTACATACCAGTGCCCGCCGGTCCACGTCCGTGATGCTGCCTGTTGATACTAGATTGGAAGGGGAAAACACGGGTGAGTATGAAACACCATGGTCAGATAGAAAAAGATAGAGAAGAAGTAGAGAGAGAGAGAGAGAGAGATTGTGAGATCAAACACCGTCACGCAGGACGACAAGCCATGTATATTAATTCGAGGACATATGGCGGTGTCCTATTATCTATATGTAAGATTGTCTTTCGACGAATCAATCACTCTTTTCCGAGAAGCTAACGATTGTTGCATTTGAATATTTTAAAGAGTTTCCTTTACGACCTTTACGGCTGCTTTTACGATCGAGTTTTATTTTTAGTCGGGCATGTTTCTGTACGTGGGAATAATTGATTCGTCGGTAGCTCGGAAGGAAAATCTTCTTTTTACGGAATTAGTACATGCCAAAACCGAATTTGTTCGAAAAGAGTGACTTTTGAAATCGATTCGACGATGAGCTCTTTCGAGATTTCAACATACTTTCGTCTGATCAATCTATATACAACGCTAGAAATTATTGCTTCAGTTAATTCGCGCGAAACAACGACTTTGTGGCAGTATAAATTAATACAAGTACTCTCTAATCCAACAGAATTAATTAATTAATAGCCACACTCCAAGACAACGTCGTAAGAGATTAGTTTTTTTTTTATTATTCGGTTAATGACTTTTTCCACTTTCTTTTTAGTCCGCTTTAAAATTTTTAGGTCTCTTTACTACCAAATCTAATTTTATCTACATATAACTAAGCTATATGCTGTGTATCCTGATTTGGTCAACTTCAATTTGAAAAGTGATAAGTACTTGAATATGTAAGATAATTAAATTACGTAATGGACACACTCAAGAATATAATATTTACATTTCGGAGTCTAAACTATAGACATCATGAAATTATGTAATTTGTCCATAAGCATGTGATCGTTTCGCTGTATCTGCTATGATTGTATTAGCTTACTAAAGGCAATAATATTAATCTCTTGTACATAGCCTACTGTATTTACACGACATCTACCTACAAATTTTCGAGTGTTTTTGTGCATGTATATTAAGTTTCGATCCTTTTCAACGATTTGCGTAGTCTCTCTCGATAATCCATCAGCGCAGTAGTAGGACGAGTTTTTGTTTTGCGTGTGTATACTTACTATCTGATTTGCCGGAAGAAAAGTCAGTGCTGTGCGTTTTGTCGCCCATGCCGCTGAACGAGTAGTCCCCCTGTTTGACAAAAATTCACAGAATAAGGTAAATCAAAAGTGGTTAATATCAAACAGCCATGTACCAAGTAAGACTTGTATTACTTTTCAACAATTAGCGTGTCTACCGCATGAACCGTAAGGTGCATTATTTGCTGTTTGCTTGAATAAATAAAGAAAGAAAAAGATAGAGATAGAAAGGCTGACGCTCTGGAAACGGGTCAAAGGATAAATTGTGCTCTTCAACAATGAATACAATTGATGCGGTAACAGTTGCTTCGACGACTTTTCCAGATCACGTCAAAAGAAAAAAAAGGACTATAGTATAGTTAAAAAAAAAATTGTTACTGGCGCGCTTTGTGCTTTGAGAGACTTACAGGGAGAGCAGATACAGAACCGCCTGTCGAGGAGAAGGTGTGACTTCGAGGTGCCAGACCATATCCCGGCTTCGGGATGTGTCGCAGGGAGCTCACAACTGTGTGGTTCGCAAGGCCAAACCGAACGGTTTAACTTGGATTAGTGATCTTTGCTTTGCGTTTTTACATTTTTTTTCTCATTGTTTTCTCTCTGATCAACTCACGTGTTCAGCCCATACGAATGCCCAACGTTCGCAGTTTTTTGTAAGACACTTCTTGGATTATGTTTGGATTATTATCGTTACCTTTCAATCGCGTTATTAACAGGCTTGCTAATTATGATATAAGTATAGGCAGGCGGCGGATGCTTATATCAACCAGAGTCAAATAAATAATTTTCAGCGATCGTTGACGCTTTTTACGGAATTGATGACGTTCTAATTTACGTTGCGATATACAGGAAAAAAATGAACGACTTTTTATAAGTAGTTTTATCCATTCGATTGTAAGATAACATGTACAGATCTAAGTTTATACGAACGTTTTTAAAACGGTCTATCTACATTACTCAATTAAAGATTTACAGGTTCACACAACAATGATTATATACAGTTCGCTACGATTTTATAAAAGTATTACTCCCGATATGATACACTAGATTAAAAAAAAAAATTATACAGGGATATACTTGACATTTATTTGATTTGGTTGACACGTTTCTAAATGATGCAAATTATACTCAGAATTCACTACAAGGTTAGTTCGTGGTTAGTAAAACGAAATATAAGAATTAGATGGAAAAATTAAAAAATACAAAACCAGCACCTCGTGTTAGCCAATGAAAGATTCTAAGTAAGCTCTTATCAATTTTTACTATGTTACCAATATAATAATAATTATAATAATAGACAGCGTCTATCTTGACAGCAATTCAAATCGTGCAGTGTCTTGCAAATTCACTTTTCTATGTCTTTTTACAATGAATTTTCAGGTAGACGTAGCAAGACAAAGACATCCAGACAAGCCTCATTCACTTTAAAGAGCCCAAGCTTCTCTTTAATCTATCAGACAGGCAATCGAAATGAACAAAAAAAAAGTTCAATCTAGCGCGAGTGCATCATAAGTTTGAATTGCTCGTCAGGCTAGACGCTTGTGTGTAGGAGTGGAGGTTTACGACTCACCGAGTAATAGTGCCTAATGGAGTTCGGAAGAGTGAAGGCACGCTGAGAGCCTAGAGGCGGATAGTTCCTCGGTGCCGGGGATCGCGTCGACGACCTGCCACCGGCTGCGCATTGGTCGTCGCGAGAGAGCGCACACACGATAATACAAACACACAAAAACAACAAATAGATACAAAGTGTGATATTACGAGTATTCGGAGAGCTAACGGAGACGTCGATGAGAATGACTTATGTACGTCGCTTGCTCTGCTTGAAAAATCCTTCGGTCTTCAAGCAGAGCAACGTTTACAATGTTGGAAGTTGTGAGACACTTAGTAATGAAGCCAAATTAAAAATTAACATGCATATTCGGAAGCTTGGCATGCTTTACATTATTTCATCGTACAATCTATAACACTGAGAGACAAGATCTTCCAATACTGCACACTAAGACAAGTTGTGGTTAACACACTTGGTTAAGGTTCGTTAACTATTTTTTTTTTATTATAACTCATCGTGAAAACCGCTTCTATAGTTAAGCTACCTTAACGTAGATTACGTATACATATATAGATATATATTACTCATGGACATGAATTATGGAACTAAAAAATGTAATGCACTCGGTGCTGCATGCAAGATGTTCGTAAAGTGCGCCTAAAACACCAACACGTCATAATAGGTAAACCGTTAAAAAGACTCAACGATGTCTTTAATTTTTTTTTTTCATCAACATTTTGGTTTAACGCTTCGAAGCCCCCCGCACAAGTCATGAATTGCAGAGTGGGCTTCGAGGCATGCAAAAGCGGAATACATCACCTGGTTTTTAAACAGCGCAATTTTTTTCGGTGACATCGGTGAAAACGAACGCCACTTAAAAGAGCAAGGAAACTTTCAATCAAGGTGCGAGTCATTCGCGAACACCTATATGCTAGGATCGTTCAATGCTTTTTCTTTGTTTGTTCGTTATAGGTGGCCAAGACAGTAGAAGAAAAAAAAACTGTTTCCAGTCTTTCTAGGGTGTACAACATATTCAACTCTATATAATTTATATTCTCTGTTATGATGTATACACGCTCTCGGCATTGAAGCGATATTCAATCGGTTGTGGAATGTTAGTGTCATGTGCGAACGTGTGGACATGTATGAGATGACAACGCTCATAAATCATGATGTAATTAGATAATTGCGCTCGTTGGGCTTACCGTTATAACTCGGTCCTACGCTAGATCTGTAACTTATTCCATCTTCGTCTTCCCAAGGCCGTGCGTGGTCGATGTTTCTCGATGGCGCTAAAAGCATTTTTTCACTTGTATAAATACGCGAACGATAGCACGAGTACACGATTAATTATGTTTCACAGATAGTCGCTTACAGGCACCAACTGGACTTTCGTAGCGAAGTCTGTAAGCCGGTTCGCGGTTGGCAGACGGGGTTCTGGAAGCGTTTCTCGGGTCGACGTTCGCCGCCTTGTGTCTGAGATTTTCCCGGTCTTTCTCACGGTCCTGTAGAAACACCTTGGCTATACCCGTGTCTATCTTGCTCAATTCGTCCTGCTCTTTCTTCAGCTTCTGCTCCACCTCCTTGATGGACTTTTGATCTACCTCATCCTCGTCCTCCGAATCTGGTACTCCCTGAGGGAAAAAAAAAGAGAGATCAAGCGTTAATTCTTCATTGCTCGATAAATAAATCCTTCGCTGATGAATCTTTCAAGCTCACCTTGTAGGTGTCCGACCAGCGCCTGCGTCTCTCGGGATCCGTGTAGGGATAAGGCGGAGCTGGAAAGTCATCTCTCTCGATAGGTGGCTGCTTGCCGGGTGGCGGCTTCGAGGCGTCAGGATAGTGGGCGAGTTCGATCGGCTCGTCGTTGTCTACCTGGCTGCCAGCCGCCGGCGACTTTGGCCTCGTCTCGCTTAGGGCGTCCACCAGGGCTCGCATGCCCGAGCGACTGCTGCGGCCGCCGCTGCTTCTTATCGAACGTGAAGCTGAACAGAAAAGTATCGTTACATCACACGTGTTTCTTTTAGCAAACGATTGAGGAATATAAACGAGACTCACAGCTTGGTCTATGAAAGTGCGGGCTAGTGGGTGGCTTGTCGTAGGGTTGGATCGGGCGCCTGAGATATCCCTGACTCGGTGTCTCGGTCAGATACGAGTAGGTGTAAATTCTAGAAACGTTTTCGTGGCCGCCTCGGCCGTACTCTCGCAGGATCAATCCTGGACTGCCGGTTCTCGCTGGATAGTACTAAATTTCGAGACAAGAGAACAGAAAGAATACAGAGTCGTCGTTCTCGCAAGCCTCGTCCTCCACCTCGTCCTTTTTTTATAATACATCGGCGCATGTGTGCGTGTGTGTATAGCAGGGCTGCTTTGCCCCGTGTGTATGTACAAGCGGTGTGTATCGTTGTAAAATAATAATAAGGCTGCAGACCTGGCGCTTAGCGGATGTGAGGTGGATTTAAAAAAAAAAGCAACATAGCGTACCTTGCGACTCAGACTGCTGTAAGGGCTGCATAGGGATCCGTTCAGACTTGGCGTGCGAGACCTCAATGAAAACTATACACAATAACCGTGCGAAAAAAAGAAAATAAAAAATGAATTAACCTAAAGCGGAAATAAAAGAAGTAGTGACTAGGTAAGAAAAGTAAATAAATAATAATGGTACGTAAATCTAGGCTCTCTATATGGTACAACGCATATAAAGCTAATTTGATGTAATCGTATGGTAACAATATAAGATAAGCGTGCTGATGGTGATTTACAACGATAGTAATGGCTAAATAGGTGAGAGAAGCTAATTTAAAAATAAATATGAGAAAAAAAAACGTAATAATTTCGTGTGTAGCAACATGCGTCGGCTAAACTAGCAAAACTCAGAAAAAAATATACGTAAAGAAACAAATACGTGTGTACACAATTGCAACTTAACATTGAATACTCGATACTGAAACCGAGGCTGTCGCTACAGTTTGGCACTTTGGGGTACATGTATAGCAATTGCTGTTTTCTTTTTGGTATGTAATCAGCAAAAAATCATCGGGTACAAATTAAACATAACGCAAATAGCTGATAGTAAGCCCAGGATACAAAAAAAAAAACTCATAAATCGGCTCTGTATACAGGTATATCATCATAGCGTTCGTGTCGAGGTATATTCGTATATGTATCCATATTCAGATGAGCGTCCGATGAGAGAAAGAGAGTGAGGAAAAAAAAGAGAAATGAAACAAAGAAACAATCGAATCACGAGGCTATTCGTCACAATGAATGGTAATCGAGGGCACTTATGCTCAATTCGCTATAATCGAGACTGAATAATTCCTTAGGTTATCAGCTCGACAAATTGATCTCTCACAGAGTTCAAACACACAGCGAGTAGCGCTTGCGGAAAGGTAAATTTCCCGATGCGTTACCTGCATCTCCGAGGCGCTGCTGGAAATGCGCTCGGAATGGTCTTGGGTATTGGCACCCGCGGCCGAGGTGCTGCGATGCTGGGGCGTGTGGGCCTCGGAGTGTCCGTTGACGATTCCGTTGGGACCAGTGGGTCCTGGTCCGCAACGCGGATGCCATATC
Source organism: Trichomalopsis sarcophagae (assembly GCA_024372645.1). Taxonomy (NCBI): domain Eukaryota; kingdom Metazoa; phylum Arthropoda; class Insecta; order Hymenoptera; family Pteromalidae; genus Trichomalopsis; species Trichomalopsis sarcophagae. The sequence goes on along the minus strand of QLSS01000021.1, from coordinate 1,397,744 downwards.
GCAGCTCCTTGAAGGAACATCTCCTCGCCGTCGCCGAAGGGGTCGCCGCACTTGGTGCAACGCGCGCAGGTCGGGTGGAAGTGATGGTTCTCGCCGGCTTGAAGGACTTTGCCGCTGATGTAGCGGTTGCAGTAGGCGCACTTTACCCCGAACTGCTTCTGGTAGTCTTTCTCGCAGTAAGGCACGCCGTCCCTGCGGACGATAAAAAGCGTCGTCAGCGATGCGATTTTAAGGAAGAAAATTTGTTTTTTTTTTGTGCGGATAAACACTCACTTTCCCATGTACTCGCCATGCAATACGGTATCGCAGCTGTGGCACTTGAAACACCAGACGTGCCATTGCCTGTCGAGCGCCACCAGGGCCTGTCCCTCTCTGAGCTGTTGCCTGCAACCGGCGCAGGCTCCGGGATCCTGTCCAGTACCTCCGCTTCCAGTGTCCTTACCGGCGCTGCTGACCGGCGTCGAGGCTTCCCTCACGGGTATGCTCACGCATCGGTGACACAACGCCTGACCTACATTCCCGCAGCACAAACACATTAGCGTAATTATCGACTGCCACTACACACACACACACACACGCACACATAGGATAGTATAGTACACACACCTTGAACGAGAGTGACTTTAGTGCCCTGTCCGAGCAGAGGCTGTCTGCATCTTTGGCAGTGAAAGCAGTTGGGATGGAAAGCGTGTTTCTCGCCAGCCGTCACGACGTCGCCCTCGACGTACTCGCCGCAGCCGGCGCACTTGGTCCCCCATCGTTCTCGGTAGTCCTGGAATTAGGGAGATCGTTCATCGTTATCGTATTACAGGGACACGGGTCGTTCTGTACATCCGGATACGTGACACGAGAGAGCTGTATGCTCGAGCGTTCGGTCGTCTGAGCAGGAAAGTCAAAATTATTTTAACACTGGTCATTCGGAGCGGATCGGTCGTACGTGAAGCGAGTACGACATTCTCTGAGCAGGAAGATTTTAAAGAAAAATATTTAGGATCACCGCAGCAGCCTCCGAGCTTTCCAGCTCAACCCCTTGGCGATGCACATCCCCCTTGAAGAAGAGCCTCTCCCACAACGCAGTGGGCAAACAAGGCCTGAAATATTCATCGCGAAAACAAAGGCCTACACTCGAATAAGGGAGTAGACGCGTTTGTATACCTTGGTGCAGTAGTAGGCACCCTCGCGAGCGAAGAAGCCGCCCTGCGCGAGGCTGGTGTTGCACTGGGCGCACTTGAAGCAGCCGATGTGGAAGTACTTGTCCTGAACGCGCAGCACCTCGCCGCTGCACTTCTTCTTGCACGCCTGGCAGAAGGTCTTCCCTGTAACAGAGAATATGTTTTTTTTTTACTGTTTCAAGGCAGAGGTGTATAATTATTTTTCGCTTGTTGCGAAAAACAAACGTCGTGCACGTGGCCTATGAAAGAAGGACGCGTTTCGACACGTCGCTGTATAATATGCAGAATAGACACTTCTCTCTCTCTGCGACTCGTTCATTTTGAATAAAAATCCACTCGATCAGCGAATCGAGCGGCAAAGTAAATATAAAACTCGAGAGAGAGAGATTCGCTAAGGAAGTATTCTTCGAAAGGAATCCGAGCGGAAAAATTGATGCGAGAAATTTGCATAGACCTGCAGCTGACGTGTGTGTGTGTGTATACCATAACGGACGTATCGGATTGATATTTTTCGCTTATAATTCTCATTTACGTAACGTGAAAAAAATTCTTTAGAATCTCTCGCGAGAATAGCGATTACGTGTACACCTCATCTAATTAAAAGCTCGTATCCTCGTTCCTCGATTATACAATAACCCGCGCACTGCAGCACCTACCGACGTGTATTCCGTAGAGTCGATTACATCGTACTCTCGTCGCGTATCCCATCGATCCGTCGAAAATCTCGGTTCTATTCTTCTTCTTCTCCGCATCGTCTCTATTCTCTTGTTTAGCGCTGATGCTCAAAGCCCATGAATAATGCATAGCCTCGATTGGTCATTCGCGGATCGTCTGTTGCGCAATGCGCCTCTTCTCGCTCGCTGTGTTTATTTATACGACTAGTGGATTCTGCAGTGCAGTCAACGTTTCTTCGTTTTTATTTCTTTTTATAAACAAAAACTGTGTACTTTACGCTAAAAACGTCGACCAGAGGTAACTTAAACGTTTAGGGTCATCAGCCCTCGTTAAACGCTCCAAGCTATAGTCACTCTAACGCAGCACACTATACTCTGCATAAAACGCTCAGAGCGACAGGTAGCCGTTTGTGTAAAAGGATCCGCGGCCTTCTCGCGATACTCTCATTGTATTCCGTGTCAGGGCGACGTTTCGCGAAAGACTGCGCTGGGATGAGCAGCGGATCGAGATTCTTATGTGGTCGGCTGCTGCCTAATTTGATTAGGGGACCTGCTGGCGGCGATAAAAACATCGAGGCATAATTTGATTAGGCCTATTTAGCGTTTGGACGAACGAGGTGAGAGATGTCGTATTTCGCAATTGATACGCGGAAAGAGTAGCCGTGACGATACTACGCATGACGGAAGAAAATGAAATCTGGAGCGGATTCGTGGAATTTGGGGAAACTCAAGAGAGAGAGAGAGAGAGAGAGAGAGAGAGAGAGAGAGAGAGAGAGAGAGAGAGAGAGAGAGAGTTGGCTGTGTAATGAAGTAGACGAGAGTTTGACGCTAGTTGCGGCTCGTGATGAAACGTTTTATACTCATTTTTCCAAGTAGAGTTTCCTCGCATGTCCCACATCTCTCCCGACCGCGAGTACACACACAGAAATTAAAAATAAAATTTACATATACTTAAAAACCTTGGGATTCTAACGACGCGTTCGTCCTCCGGATGAATCACCGGTTGTATTATTCAGTTAACAATTTTCCAAAGCAATCAATTACCCGAAACACTCTCGAGAGAACCTACAGTACATTTTTACGATAGAAAATCGCGAATTCAGAGCTTGAGTCACGGGCGCCGACTGCATTCCCAGCTGGTAAATACGCTATACTTTTCCTTCTGCGCACCGTAACGATTTTTCTTTTCCCGGTTTGTTTTTCCTCTCCCCGACTCGACAGACTGGATTTCGCTTTTCTTATATCCCGCACGCTTTTTATCCCAGCCAATTGCTCATACTTCATCGTCTTCAACTGCACCCGAAGCTCGAGATTTTCTATTCGATATTTATTCCGGCCGTAAACTCAGCGCGTGTGTGGTATATCGATAAGCCGTATCGTGGATTTTCACTTACGGGCAACAATTTGTAAAGTCCTACTTTGGTATAGCTGCACCGAAAGCCTAATTGATTACACGCGTTTGTACAATGTTTATACTCCATAAACCAGAGACTTACAAGTTGCAAGACACGTGTAATGGGATTTTAGCGCAGTATGAAACGCTCGAATGCACCGATTTTGCCGTCAACAGACAAGTACATGGAGATTAAAATGATTCTGCGCTTTCTTCCCGCGTGGGCTAAAAAGCCGGTGAATTTAGTTGCCGGCCGCGCCCGCGTTTGTGAAAGTTATGTGCGAGAGAGAAAGAGCGAGTGCAAAACGGTCTACAGCGAATTCAAAAATAAAAGCAGTTCGCCGGCGTAATTGAATTCGAGTGAGAGAATTCCTCCGAGAGATGATAAAAAGCAGAGAGCTGCCAGACTCTCGATAAAAAGAGAGAACAGCAGAGCACAGCTGACGTGAATACTTAAAGAGAATCGCGATGATGATTACGATTTTCAGTCGATTTCGTTCGAGTGAAAAACAAAGGATATTCTTTTCTCAAATTATATCCGCGTACACGGAAAAAAATGGTTAGTAACAGTAACAAACCGCTTGGCAAAATACGCACCAACTATTTTTTTGGTTAACCTTACCAAGTACTTGGTAAGTATAATAACATAATTGGTAAGTTACCTGCTTTTTTGGTAAAATTTATCAAGTTATTGGTTAAGTTAACCAAAAAAATAGTTGGTGCGTATTTTGCCAAGCGGTTTGTAACCGTTACCAACCATTTTTTTTTCGTGTATCATTGTGGATAATTAGACGACTGGGAAGGAGAGAGAAGAAGAAAATGGTTGAATTAATTAGAGCGATGCAAGTGGAGCATATCGGTATTCAAGCCTTATACTCGTCGATTTGTCGTCTCTCTACAAACGCGCGCGATGCCTGTGATTTGGTTCTTAAAGATGCTCGATGATTGACGTGCGATGGCAATTTGCGAAATTATACAAGCTCGTGTGCGGGAGATATATGGATCTGTTATTGAATAATGATTCTCCATTGCGGTATAAAGCAATTTCAGCGAGACACTATACTCGACGACGACGACAATTGAATTTCTTCCGAGAAACGAAGTTGAAATTCTTCGGCTAATATTAGAACGGACGAGGAGAAAGAGAGAGACTCTCTATCGAATGATATTTGACGAACGTATATAGCCTAATTTTATAGAGCTCGTTGAAGCGAGATATATGTACGATGTTTTAGGCTTCCGAAAGACTAATATGTGTAGGCCAGAAATAAACGAGAGTTATTGATGTATGTGCTTTCGAATTAGGCAGTAAAAGTTTGCTAATAAAAACTAATATCCGCTTAACGAATGTTGGTATACATCATAAAGCTTTCAACGCGGTGTACATCCGCGCACGAGTTGTACGTGTGTATAGGCTTATAGTCGGCGAAAAACTTTCACTCGCGGCTTTCCTAAACATCTTAGCGTTCGTTAGAGTTGTTATCGTATTGACTTTTTTATTTTCACGATAAACCCGCTTACCATCGTGATAAATTTAAGTGATACACCCAAAAAGGATAAAATAACGGCAAACATTTTATGTGCGGTGAAAAAAATAATATTATTAATTTCCGCAAACGAACAAAATTTCACGAATAGAGAGAGCGTATACGACGTGAAATAATTCATTCGGATCACGGGCGTGCCTCATTGCCAAAGTGGGGGGGGAAGCAAGAGCATTTGGTACCAGTGATGTCACCGAATATTTTTAAACGCCTCCGGCGTGTTAACTCGAAATGTGACGGGAAGTATACACCGCGAGACGACGTAACGACTCGCGCGTGTTGGCGTTTTAAAAAGCGCGCGAAAACAAGTCGCGACTAATTAATGCACCCTTTACCAGAGCTACTTGTTGTGCAATGAAGGCTGAGGGGAGAGAAAGAGTGTGTGGAAAGCAACGATTTGCGGGAAGATTTTATTTTCGTTTGTTTGTTTTGTTGCTTGAAGGCGTTTTTAGCATCATAATAATGACAAAAATACTAATTTTAGTTAGTAGGTACGAGGCGTTAGATATAGGTCGAGTGCTAAGTTGTTATTGGAGGCTCCACTTTGAAATTCCGACTGCTTGCTTTCGGCGCTCGAGAGTGCAGATAAGATCGCGCGATTTTAATGAGTCGTTATACGGACGATTATTGTTGTTGCGGTTGGAAACGTTTGAACATGAATTTTTTATTAAAAAAAAACCTAAAATTAAAAAAGTTCTGCATCTTGATAAACCACGATTTATCGGCGTGAATAATGCGGGAATAAACGTGCGATTAGACAGAATGAAAAAAATCGTGGTGTATTTTTAAACGCAAGCGAATACACTCTCAGCTCCTGTTAAATAATCACTCGGCAAAAAAAAAAAAAAAAAAAAATACTGAAAAAATGCAGATTCGATTTCGCTTCGTTTTTATTCCACGTTCGCTGTGCTTATTTTTCTTTTCACGCGAGTTGATAAGGCAGTACAGACTTATCGAACTTTCAGAGGCATATTTTTAGAGTGATTAATTGAATTGTATCTCCGTTACCCATGTGTAACGGTCAGTAAGAGCATCGAGACACAATTCTACAAAGCTCGACCTGACTGCATCCCAGAAGCTATAACAATACACTCGATAATGTCTCTCTCAGTACCGATGACGATCATTGCATTATACAGCCCAGATAGACATACGACATGACACTTGTTGAACCGTTTGCCGCTGGAGTCTATTCTTCCACCGATTATTTTTAAAATTTCCAATGCGTCAACTATTTTTAATTTATGATGAATTCAAGCTGCAGTTTTTGTACTTGCACGTAACCAAAGAAAAAAAAGTTGGAGGAGTCCATTGACGCAGGTAGTGCAGAAAAAGCGAAGAACATCTAGTTTGCTAATAAAATTTTACGGTCGACAGAGAAATAATGCTGCGGAGGTTTTTTCTCTTATTTTTGCGTTCGTACCGCTACGTGTAGGTCGGACTGGTATATTGCGTGACGTCAGTTCGGGCAACGCGTAGGGGACGACGCTGTCGTCGTCTACAGGCTCTAATGAGCCCGAATAAATCGAGTCGAGCGCGCGAGACACGCATTTTTTGGTGAGTTATTACGAACCGTTCCTGATTGAATATTAACTTTTTATCTGTGAATTTGTTTATTTAAAAAAAATTAAATTTTAAAATAATATTATAACATTTTATTATTCAAGTTGGTAAAACAACATAAGTACTTGGCGCTAACCAAATATTTCTCCGATAAACTCTGGAAAGTCAATTCGGCTTTTATAGGCTATAAACTTCGCTTATCAATTGTTACCCAGTTTTTTTAACAGTTTAGCACGTTATTCGGCTGTACAGGAAGACTGCTCAAAGTTTTGCTACCGCAGTCGGTATTGATTATACCAGTTTGCACGCATGCACCTGCTAAATCTCCCTTAAGCCTAAAGTTTCTGAAACATTTATATTATAAATGCTGTGCGTTTAAAAAAATAAAAGCATTTATATTATGAATAGCAACAACATTTTTAATACATCGGTTAAAATTTAAGTATCATCAAAAAAGTGATTGGAAATTTGTAAAAACAGTATTTCACGATAAGTTAATCAGAACGAAAGAGAAGTCGCCTCATAACTTGATTTATGTGACATCAACGATTAATAAAAACTCCTTTTAACCGGGAATCACTGACCTACTAAACTGTATTCGAAGTGTATGATCTGCTTTCAATGCTATTTATACTCCCCTATATTTGCACTTTTGTTCGATTTACCAATAACTGGTGATTTTACTGCTTTTCTAGCAATATTATGGTAATTAAATTTTATAGTTATAACATTTACGACTTTGTAACATCCATTCCCAGGCAAAACCTACACTAAAGCTAAGAGAAGATCCAGCTCAAAAGCAGAAGAAAAAAACTTGAACAGCGGAAAGCTGCAGCGTCAGATTCATAATCGTCGACCTAGAAAAACTCTCCGCGGCAAATTCTAACGTCAATCGATTCTTCAAGGGGTGAAAACGGTGTCAGAAGTAAAATGCGGAAATTAAGCTTTATCTCGCACACAAAGAAAAGCCACGAAATCGATCTTTTTGTCCAGCTCACGTACCTGCAAAGTGCAAGGCTTTTATTGCCTGTTTAACTGGGCGACGATAAGAGGTCATTCGCACACATGTTCAAAATTGTCGCAATTGCGTTTGTGAAAGTAGAAAATTCGTTTCAGCCACGGTTATTAAAAACAAGCGCGACGGAGAATAAAAAAAACAAAGTTCCCGCGATATACATGTTAATGCGATTCGTAAAGTGGACTAAATAGGATGTCACCGCTCGTCGACGGATGAGGTCAAAAGCGTACGCGACCCTAGGCATCATCGTATGGATCGGAGCTACATACAGCATTTGCGTATAGTCAGTCGAGAGACTAAGATGATTCTCGATAATAAACAAGCTGCAAATCTTTATATTCTAAACAATTTGAGCAAGAAGCTTTTCACTCGAATCACGACGCGAATAAGAAGCGTTTCGCGTCCCTCTAATAATCTTCAGCATCAGAGCGATGCTATCAATAAAGACATTCCGCGAAAAGCCGCGGACGACCGCAAAGCGACGGGGCCGCTCTTGATCACTCTTTAACAGCCGCGTCTCTCCTTACCAGCTAATCGTCGTGTCTAAAAGTCCTCGTTTTACGAGCGTCGCACGCGGAAATGCATCATCGTGTGTCCGAGAGAGAGAGAGAGAGAGAGAGAGAAAGAGGCGGTGAAAGCGAAAACGCGTCGCAATGCGGCTCTCTCGCGGTGTATATATTGTCTTCCTTTGAGAGAGAGAGAGACAGGTTTTAGGCTCCACTTGCCCCAGAGAATTCACGCGCGAAAGCATTTCTCTATCGAGCACATCATCTCTCTTCCTGTTGTTGTTATTGCATAGCGGCGGCTGCTATGCTTTTTTTAGTTAGTACCGAGAGGTGCATTGTTGCGGGGATTCTTTTGTACATTCAAATTACGGGTGGGTGTACTTTTGTTGCGCGAGGGATAAGATTAAATCGTTATATTTAGCGCGCTTTTTTCTAAGCGGAAAACTGATCGAACTAACAATGCAGTCGGAGATTAGAATTACAAGCTTCCCGATATTGGTTCTTCGAATGAAAAATAATAAAGCATCGCTTATCGCCGAAATTGCCAATAAACCGAGGACACTATCTCTGCTCCGTTCACGTCCGGTGCAGCAGCAGAGCTGCTCGATCGACTCCGAAAACGGATTTTTTTAAACAAAAAAGAGTCGTTGGTAGGTTTGCAAACAACGACGATTCAAAGGCATAAGCCGCGCGGCGATTTAATATCGGAAACCTCAGCTCGTTCCCCGAGAGTAATTGAAACGGTTTTTGCGGTCTCGACGGTCGTCGCGTCTTATCGACGCGCGGCATGAACGGCGCCGATTGTTATACCTTATCTCACGCGGCGCCGGTCAAAGGAGGACGTATGAGAGAGATTCTCGTTCGACGCTGTCTTCTTTTTCTTTAATCCAGTTTTTTTCAGCTTTGGAATGTCAGCCGGTGATTTTAGATTGGTTAGATCTGGCTATACACAACGCGAGAAGTGAAATCGTAATTAAGTTTCGGTCGTGTATAACGCTATTTTGGGCGGGTTGCGTGATGCACATTCATAACGTGGATTTTACGGCTTCTAATACACACGAGGCTTACGTTTATAGGGATAATTTTTGGGTCGATGGATCATTTATCTGATAAATTCCAGCGGCTGATGGGGGAAAAAAGTTATGTGGGTCAAGGTTGATGCGATAAATACCTTTTGATCAACTGTGAAAAATTAAATTACACTATAATTTAGCCGCTGGAGTACTGTTGCATTATGTGCACAGCTGCTAGAGAAGACAGAGCGCGGTGTCGTGTTTTAAAATTATGCACTTGGAAGTGCTCCTTTTACGCGCGCTGAGGATCGATTACAAGTTTTGAAAAGCACGATTACAATGTCGCTCGACGCGGCTTCTTTGAAAAATACCGATGCTACTATACACGGAGTCGAGGCATTTTACGACCAGCTCGTAAAGAGGGTAATAAGCAGTAGCTTTCCGTACAGCTGTTTTCATTGCTTTTCTCGCGCTTTAGACGTAATGTCGTACGACTTTAAGTGTACACTCATTATTCTCTTAATTTCGAAAATAAAAGAGCCGCGCTCGAATTTGCAATTCGAATATCGGCGAGCCGCGAGTAAATATAAATACAATACGCCTCTAAAAATAAAGGAATACACGCGAAAAACAAAACACCGTAATTCTCAGTATCCCTCTCGCGTGAAGTCATCGTTTGGAGCAAAAACCGACGATGAGGAAACTCCTCTCGAGTTTGTATGTATAATACACGCGCTGAATCGAAAAATACGTGTCAGCTCGATTAAATAACCCGGGGGAACGAGTAGCGATACAGAGGATTTTTCGGCGAAGCCTCTCCAGGGATAGGAGTCTAAAAAAAGCCGCGATGACGCCGAGCTATGCACGTGCATCGTATTCGCGTTCTTTCACGCTTGTACCAAAAGAATCTTTTTCTTTTCTGGAAGTTTTACGATTGGACGCTAAAGTATAAGTGAGATAGTCGAGGAGTATAAACGAATTACAGGATAGAGATCGTCGTGATGGACACAGTTGACCCATACAATAAGCTAGAGTCAATCAAGGGGTTAATTCGATCGGATTCGAGGGTTGAAATCCTCCGGCGACGACACACCTCCCAACCGATCGATCAAAAAACCCTTCGAGGCTATAAAAATGATTAAACCTCTCTCACCCTTCTTTTGGTTCTTCTGCTGCTGTTCGCTCTCCTTCGGCTCGCTTTTCAAGCCGTTCCTCTCGCTGGCGATGAGGTTCTCGCTTTGCTTCTTCGACTTCATAATTCCGTCTCTGTTTACTGCCTGTCTCTATATAGTAGCGGCAGGTATTGTAGCTGTATATAGATATATACCGACACAGACACTCACTACACACTCGCGGGTTGCGGCGGCGGCGGCGACGGATCGATTGCGTAAGGTTTTCAGGTCGCCGAGTCTTTCGCGCACATTTATACAACGTGTGTACGTGTGTGAGGTGTACACGCACGCACGCCTCTTCCTTCCTTTCGACGACTTCTCCCCTTTGACTCTATATCTCTCGCTTTATGTTTCGGCGGGTGTGCGGACTGGTTGGTCGATCGTCGTTGCTATAGGCGCAGGTTCTGAGGGAAGAGATGTTCGGGATAAGGGTCTCTTTCCTTCTTTTTTTTTTTTTTATTTTTTTGCCGAACGTTCCTCCTTCTTTCGGACGTTGGAGAATAAAACTAGTTTTGTCTGGAGCGAATTTTTCAACCGTAAAAGCTAGAAGGAAAAATTCCAAAACGACCTAACCTCAAAGCCCACGTCCGAAAAAGAGGAACAATCGGGAGAAAAAAAAAAGTAATTATAACACACTGTGCACACGAAACAAGCCCGTATACGCACACTCGGAACTCTGGTCGATGGATATACACCGCGGCAGGCAGTAACAGCCGGCGATCGCGTACCGGTCGAGTCGACGTGCCCTGACTGACTGACTGTCGTCGCTCGCTGCTCTCCGCGCGGCACAGCCGAGCCGGAACGAGCGCCGACGAGAGAGCTGACGTCACCTCTCTATATACACTCCACCCGAGAAAGAGAGAGACGGCTGTATAGCGTACTATACGCTTCGGCGGCTTTCGCATGGCATTCCGCGGACTGTACGAGAGGATCTCCGATCGATGCGTGTTCCGCAGCTCTGAATGAGAGGATCGAGTCATCGCGCTCAGCTGATCGTTGCGGTATGGTCGCGGAGAGGATTGTTGTTGTTGTATAATGTATGGAAGTGTGAAAAGTTCCTGGAGTCATTATTGTAGGGCTGCTCCGCGCGATGACGCGATTGTGTTTACCCGATGGAGTCTGTTATCGATGACTAATTTATTTCATTTACTCGAATTTGTAAAATATTCAGAGGGACTTTCAAAATTCGCGCCTTGACACTCGGAGCTTTATACGCGTGCCCTGCAGCGATTTTACTTTTGGGAAAACCAATCCGGCGCTACGGGTATCGCGTGCTTTCGAGCTACCGACGAGCTGCAGGTTGTTTAAACGTAGGTATATAGCGGGTCTTATTGTGGATTTCGTGGGAAAGCCCGAAAACGGTAAGGAGGCTTCCGGTCGCTTTAATTTCCAGTGTCTTTTTATGAAAATATAATGCGGGTATGATTTTCTCCTACAGAGCTTGTCATTAAGGCGATTCTCGTGCTTTTTCAGATTTAATGCCGAGAATTACATCGAGTACCGAGAATAATCTTTATGGGAAAAAAGCGTGCGTGGAAATTACGAGAAAAATTTAAAGTTTATTAGCGAGTAATGATTCGAGGTATTTGTGTGTACAACTATGCCAAAAATATGTTTGTATATAGGTACATGATACGTATAATAAATTTAAAACCACGTCAATCCTACAGTTTAGCACGAAAACAAACGCGATTAGATAACGCTATAGCTACCGATATACCCATGAAAACTCGAGCTCGTTCCAAAGTAGGCACAGACAAATAATTGTGTCAGCGTCATCCCATTCGTGACGAAAAAATTCTTTTGACCCGTGACACCCAAGTGTTCATCACACTATACAGACACAAATGAAGACCTCGAGCACATACAGCGCCGTTTGTGTCCGTGTGTGTGTGTGTGTACCGAAGCAACTAGAGAAGATCCAAGGCAGCCCTGGATGATCTTTTTTCTGTATACAGCTCGAGAGGTGATGTCAGGCACACATTTTTTTCGTCAGTGCTCCGCGTCTGCCTATACACACACACACATCGCAGCGCAGCCTTGATCGTCATTGTTTGCGATGAGCGGAGAAGGCCTTTAAATAAAGGCGTGTGTCCTTTGTGTATAGGTACTCTTACACCCTTTTTTTTTTGAAAAATTTCATTATATTCTGATTTTTTCAATGCATAGATTGCGAGTCAGGTGTGTTCTTCGAACAATATCGACGCGAACGTCCCAGAATCCTACTTGAATTGCAAGAGAGAAAAAGTGTCATTACGCACGACTGACGGTGCAAAAATAGTTTACCGTTCGTCATTAGCGATCTGTTCGAAGGTTGTAGTTTGCGGTAAGGTTCGTGTTGATAATTGAAGTGTCGTGTGCAGAATGGCGCGTATTACTGCGCGCGATGCATCATTATACTGAAATGGAGCTCTATTTACGCGCGCAATTGGATTTTAGAAGAGAAATCCTAACGGTTTTCCGCTGCATCGGATGTAATCGTGTCGAAAAATTCTAATGGCGCAGTAGTGTGCGTGTGTGGAAAAGAGGAAATCGATTATAGAAATTGGACTGTTAAAGCTTTCCCTAATTAATCGACGTTGTTAACAAACCGCGAATGCAAATCTCGCGTATAAATGCAAATTTTCGATTCTCGACCCTTCGGTCGACGTCCAAAGGTTATACGCCAGAGTCACGTGCAATGACCGTGTGGTGTAGTATAATACGCGTGTTCGTGGCGCTGGAAGGAATCGATTCTCTCGGACGTGTGTGTTTTCCCGGTGTGTTTCGCTCCAATTACGCGAGACGCAAACCGTAAATAAAATCGTAACGAGAAATATCACCTCCGTAATGTGTGCAGAAACGAAGGGACCCACAGAAAATTCGCGCAGATTCAGATCCCTATCGGGATGATATATTGCTATTACGAGGCTCTTCACAGTACGAGAAGTGATTCGGAGAAGACAATAACACACGACGTGATCGAGAAATTCGTACACACACCCAAGAGAGAAGAACAAAATTCCTATAGCAAACACGAAAGAATGCGCGCGGAATATTGAAAGATAAGCTCGATATAAATACACGTACAGCCGTAGGCGGTCACTGGGCGCGTCTTCTTCTTTCTCACGCAGACGTGTGCGCTGAACACACTTATCTGTAGATAAGCCGTCGCGAGTCAGCAAAAAACTCTAGAAAGAGCTTATCGAAGGAAATAGCGAGATATTCCTTGTGAGTCTATTACATCGAGTATACCTGCGCAGAAAAAGCTTTCGTTTTACGTAAGGTGTAACTGTTTTAATTATCGATGCAAATTGGCAAGTTTTTTGCAAATTGTTTTTAACGAGATGCCGGCGCTTCCGTGTGCGATTTTTGAAATCAGTCAAGTTTTGCTTTCAGAAACTATAGGATTCGAGTCCGTGAAGTAATAATTACTCCGAAGGTATATACACGTAGCGAATGAAATCTTTATGAAGAAATCTAAAAATAGACGTGACAGTGCTGAATAAGCGACGTTTAATCGGTTTTTTTTTTTAACGAAGGCGTACTCGAGCAGCTTTTCCGCATAGTTTTCCCACTGCCTATCGAGATATAACGTTGTACAAGGATATTTTTATTCTCCTCCGAGGTGCGAACAACCGTCTGATTTATTTCCAACGTTTCGCAATAAACCCACACAGAGAATCTAATATAACATACCCTACGCTAAAACGAACAATGCAACGCTGAAATTCCAGCTCCGAGCGCAAACTCATCCACAGTAGCTTCAAGAGAATACACGAATAGCAGCAGCTATACCCAGCTGTACATAAAAGAAGCTCCAAGCAGACTATATACCACAGAGACTATATAAAATCAATTTGCATGTAGAGCCTCGCGAACAGCCGCGCGTGGGCGGATGGAGCGTTCGATGACACTCTTCCGCTGCTGTAGTAGCCAGTTATGTAACTCCTGGCGTGTGCTTACACGCTCTCTCTCTCTCTCTCTCTCTCGCGTATCAATCCGCTGCGATAATACGTATGGGCCGCCGACGCACTTATAAAACGAGAAGCAATAAGACTCACTGCGGCACCTGCGAATAATCCAGTCGCTCCAGTTTTCGAGCTTTATTGCCGGCACGTGGGTGTGTGTGTGTGTGTGTGTGTGTGCGACGAGGAGTTGGAATTTAGGTGGAGAGGGTTTGTGGAATTTTAATTTTTCTGCAGAAGCTGACGTTTGCCGATGATTAGTATCGCCGAGGTTTTGTGGAATACGGTGGCTCGGTATGGATGCTAATTTGGCGAATAATTTGATGCCAGAGAGACCGATGTGCCGGCGGTACGTTTGATGACGGCGAAGACAAACAAGCGCGTCTTTGAATCTTGAAACAGAGAACGACAAATGAATTGGGGCTATTATTCAATCACACGTTCTGGAACGGGAGAATCGTCGCGTTCCCGTAAAAAATTGGATAGTCTAGAATCTATACACCTGAATTTTTTAAATGAAATCCTCCTACACAACGCCAGACAATACGCAATCCCATTAACCCGCTCACAACCCTGCTATCATCGTCGACAACAATAACAAGTTAAAAAAAAAAAAGAGAAACAGTTACACAATAGGGAGCATCGCACCGAAGTCGTTTCGTCAAAATCGATCCGCGCCACCTACGAGTCAATGATGCACATATACGCACTGGTGCAGGAGGCCACAACGAAGCTTAAAGCAGTGCATACAGGGCGGGGACCTCTGCGGTGCAGTGACTTCTCTCTCCCCCTTGAATTCTCTCTCCTCGAGCCCCGGAAATCAATACGAAATCGAAAGTTGGCCCGATGCCACTACTGTATGCAGTCGGGTCGTCGACTACAATCCACAGGACTATAGGCTTTGGGCTCGAATATTATACACGTCGAGCAGCAATTGATTATAGGATGATTTACGTTTTTTTCGGACGTCATTATCTGCTTAGTCTCGGGCAATTAGTTGAATTGCTCCCAAACGCCATTGAGATTGAGTGGATCCGACGGGTAACAGCTGGCTATCCTCGGGAATGATGGTCAGTAGTATATACGGCGTTATCTGCTCTGCTAACGCAGTGTAAAAATAGAGAGAGGCTCCCTCGATCCGTCCATACTTTCGTTTCCTCTTTATCGGAACGATATGTTAATGCTCCGAACTCAATACTTTGCTTATTGAAGTCAATACGTTCTTCACGTTCTCAGTCTATACTTTCGAAAATATTTCGCTGTACTTACTCCTCGTCGTATCGCGCTCGAAGCCGTCGGTTCGATTATATACAGGAGGAGGGAAGGAAATTTCACTCACCTGTAACAGAAAAAAAAGTAAATTCGATTAAAACAAACAGACGTATAAAGCGCGCTTTTATAGGCCAATACACTTTCTCATCTTCTGCTCTATAATATACCGTACAGCGCTATGCTCTCTCTCTCTCGGGTCAATAACCCGATAGCGGATAATAACTTCTATTCCATTTTTCCCTCCGTATCCCCCTTCCCTGTGTTATAGACCGTGTTTACCGTGCGCAAAATATTTTCGCAAAGGAGATAACGTCGCGCTTCCGACGACAAGTGTCTTCGACTACAGAAAATTGAATACGTAGGAAGCTCTTCCGCACCGGGTACATAAATTCATCGAATTCGCGTGCAGCAGCACGAGAGAGAGCCGACGCGGTTAATATTACTTAACGAGAATTATTAAAGTTTTGAGGTCAACGAGGCATTACGACAGAGGCATCTTGCATTCTAATGAAAAGAGTTCGTGAATGGAGGAGGGGGAGGAGACTATGTATCGTTCCACGCACAGTACGTGAATCATCGTCATCAACATACAACTGCATTGACCAACTCGCGATTAGCATTTTCGTCGGCTGAAACAATGAATGGATTTTCAATCATCAATGTTCGATTCGTGTCTCTGAGCAGTGTTTTATCTCCGATTACATTATCATCCACCTATTAAGCTCGAATAAATGCATAGGTAACGGCTCTCCGAAAAATCGTCGAGAGAAGGCACGCGGTAATTAAGCTTTGATCTTCGCTCTCTATATACCTAGAGCGATGCACACGGTGCATTGGCCGGACCAATAGCCCCTCGTCTTCGCGCGCGCGCACCGAATGACCAGAGAAATGCGGGTCACGCTCAAATAGTCAGTGCAGCAGCGCCGACTGCAGCAGAGCCGCCCCGACTTTTTTACTTTTTTTGTCGAAGAGAGAGAGAGAGAAAGAAAAAAACTTATGCTCGCCGGGGAGTGGCGCGGAAGAGGAGCAAAGTGTGTAAGAAGAGAAGAACGGATGCTTTTATTTTAGAGAGAGAGGGCACATTCCTCGCATTTCTCCGGTGTGACAAATGTTTCACACATATACAGTGTGTCTGAGAATTCGCTTTTCGGTAATCTAAAATACAGGAGCTACGGAGCTACGGAAATACAAGCTTTTAACGAGAGTATACTATACTATCTCATTCTATAATTACCCGGGCGGCGCTAAAAAAGCCCGGAAATCAAATGGATTACCCGAGGAATGTCGGCTATACTGCAGCAGCCGCTCTCTCTCTCTCTCTCTCTCTCTCTCTCTCTCTCTCTCTCTCTCTCGGCGTCAAAATATTCTCCCGATGCAGCTCACGCTCGCACGGCCCCATACGCTTTTAGAAAGATAATTTTACCCCGGGGGAATGAAGAGCACGAGTAACCGGCTGCAGCGGAGTACAGAATACCCGAAAACCTCCAAAGCCCTGTGACTGACTTGAAATCGAAACCGCGAGAGAGAGAGAGAGAGAGAGAGAGAGAGAGAGAGAAGCTGAATGAATCGCGAAGAGATCGGTTCGGTGTGATAAAAAACAATGCGCGGGTTATTTTTAGGCCTGAGAACGGCGATTTTTCTCGAGGGAAATTGTTGATATTCGCAAGCTACAACGATTAACGCTGTGATGTAACCCTGCCGATTCGAACTTGTCTGGACACGAGCATAAGCAATTCTGGAAAACTGCACTCGAGCACGCCGAAACGAAAATCAGAGCACACGCACGCATAAGCCGAAACTCTGGAATCCGACCGACTGACGCGACAATCGAGTTACGTAAAAAAAAAATGACATCCAATTTATCGCGCCGTCATATATACGAGAGATGCTTATCTTAATGAGCAAATAATCATCGGTTCGCTCCGCGAGCGAAAAGAGATCGCTCTTATACATATAAGTACCGGCGTTTCGTTACCCTGCATGCACACTCGCACACTTGCAGCAAAAAGGCAGTCCATAAAAAAAAGAAGTAGACTTCCCCGTAATAACGAGGACGAAAATAATCGTCGCCAAGGTAAATAAGCCTCTGCACACTATAAGCCGTATATCCCTACGTATATACAGAGAGAGAGAGAGCAGAGCAGAGCAGAAGGCGCCATCCTCTAGGAAACGTCCTTCTAATAATAGCCAGGGATACAGGCAGCATCAGGCCATCGTGAAAACATCGGCTCGCCGGCTCTCTCTCTCTCTCTCTCAAGTCTTAATGCTCGATGTATACACCTATACTCCTCTCTCTCTCTCTCTCTATCTATCTCGTTCTCCTCGTCATCCCCCGAGTAAACAGAAAATTCGCACGAGATGAGAGTAACCCACACGCCCACATCGAACGTTAAACTATAGTCACAGAGCACACCGGCGAGCCGAATCCCGCGATGAAAAAAGGGCGTAGCTCTCGCTCGCACCAATACACACACACACATACACTCACCCATTTTTCAGCAAGGACGACACGACGCTGATGCTCCGCTGCGGTGTCCTACAGGATGGACCGATCCAAGAACACACTATATAGGTATATGCCCGCGACTCGCTGCTTCCGCGCGCGCGAGGTACTGCCGTACTGGGGCACCACAGAGTTATCTATCACACACCGCACTCTCGACACCTTGTTTATCCGGGCTACCAAGCGAGCAAGGACTACGCGGGTATACTATTTTTGTTATAAAAGTCAGAAGCGAGCTGCCGATGATGCCCAGCCCCCGCGAGTAGCAGCGCCGTATCGCTCGGTTTTCGTACGCCGCTCCCGCGGGATCAGCACTAGCAGCATGGCAGCTATGGGCAAGAGAGAGAGAGATGGAGCTGCTTTTTTACGCGCGACTCGATTATGTGTGCGCGGAGGAGGGTTACACGCACTTGTGTAGGACGATGCAGTAGTGTGAACTGGGGTGGTTTGGACTGATGGACGATGGGGGCGCTAGCTCGGAACTGGTGCGTGGGTGCTGTTCGCTGGGGCCGGAGGGAGCGAGATGGGTTTGTTCGGAGAGTCGGGAGGAGGTTATACGGTTCGATGACCGTCAGGGAGCGCGGAGTGCGCGGGAAATTTGAAAGCGGGACGGAAGGGTCTTGTGTTTTTTATGGAAAAACTAGTTCAGTACGTGAATCGTTTATCGGATGTTGAATCGACGAACGCGACGTTACGATCGAAGCAGGGAACAGACCTCTGCTGTGTGATACCGTTGGGTAATTTTACGGTCTGTGTGATCGAAAAATCGCAGGATTTCATACCGGCGCGGTAACTTATCAACTGAAACTTCTAGAATAATCAATGCTGTAAAAATTTACGCTCTTCTGTTATCAGGAGTGTAATCCAACTTTCTAGCATACGCGCCTATGCCTCTCGCTGGTGCTTAACATCTCGCTAATAAAATTATTGACGATAAATTTTAAGATCTACTTTGCTTGTAGAAAATTTATTTATGAATATGATATATTTTTTAGTATACAATAAAACATATTGTCATTCTCCTTCGAATTTCATCATAATAATAGCTAAATGTTGATATTACCATGATGGATTTCATCGATTTTCTCGAATTATTAATCAACCACTGTCTGTATTCTTATGCAATTAATAATTAATCTACTGCAAATCGTTCACCGAAGACTGAAATCCAAAATATTATTCCTTATTTATTTGGCTAAGCATAATGAATTTACACATGTCACTTCACTCTATTTCCATCCAATTACACTTGATCGATGTAGGCTGCAGATGTCACGAGAGATAAGCGTGCATAGAAATACTTCGATGAAGCAAACAAATAAGAGCTTGACAAACTTTTTATGGTCGACTGCTTCTCAGAAAGCGTCTATGAAGAGACAAAGGACTATATTTAAGTACAATTGTATATTGTTCTTAAATTTCGAATGCAAACGATATCTTATCGGTGGTTTAATAATGAAATTGCAAAATGTGCTGTTGAAATTGTTCTTTTTCACCTGTGTTCAAGTCACGCATGGTCATTTTGATAATTTTAAAAACGAGGATGAACTGTCGAACTCTATGGTGAGATACCATCGTATTTTTGTTTTATTTTTACCACACAGTTGTAAAACTGATTTATTTATTAAAGATCGACATTCTCCGCTACTGCTCCGCTCCGAACGACAGCATAGTGTTATCCGGAAACTGGGACTACAAAGACGTAATCAAACTCAACAAAGTCTTCAATTTTTCCCTACCTCTATTCCTCATCGGCCTCCGCGAAGACTTTCATTTCAAAAAGCACAAGCGCTTAAAAAACATCTACAATATGACCGATGCCGTCATAAAGAAGAAAAGATATCCAGGTGCAAATTTCCTCATTATGGTACATTCCAACAGCAACTTATCCCAGGCCTTGAACATGCTGAGAGAGTCGGTTCTGTGGAACCACGAGGGCGTCTTCCTGATCGTTTGCAAAAATTTCGAGGACCGATGCAGAACCGCTGGATCTTTTCTGTATCTGGCTTGGTCCTTCCATATTTTGTCCGTTACTCTTTTGTGCTACGACGACGACGATGTCCTGCAGGTTTATACTTTCAATCCGTTCACGCGACTGGCGCCGAAGTTTTGGAACATCGTCGAAGGGGATAGAGAAGTAAACGATACCAGGTGGACTTTGTTGAAGAAATCTGTAAACGATCTTGTCAACGTTTCCTGTGAGTATTTTTATCGCTTATATTTCGCGTTTGAAAATGTTAAAGTAACTAAAGTACAAATTTAGATTCGAGCATCTGCGAGAACCTAAACTTCGACAAAACGAAAAACCTGCACGGTTTCACCCTGAAAATGGGCGCGTACGTTCACCCGAAGCTTCTCTCCTACGACCCTAAGAAAACCGGTCTTCGCCGATTCGGCGGTGTGAACGGCGAAATATCACGGGCGATTTGGAGTCATTTGAACGCTACAGCCAGTATAAATTTCTACTCGAAATCCGGCTTCATCAACGACAACGGCTCGCTCCAAAGTTCCCTGCGAGACCTGCTCAAAGGCAAGATCGAAATATCCATGAACATGAACCTGATGCGCGAATTCTGGAAGCTACAGAGTTATCCTCACGAGACTGCCGGTTTCTGCATGGTTTCCCGCAAAGATTCGTTTCCGTGCGTCTCGTCCCATTACTACAACGTCTTCCAACCCGGAGCTTCGCTGTTCCTCGGAGTCATCTGCCTGTCCTTGGCTGTGATCTTGAAGTATCTCACGAACCGATCTCTTCACTTCGCCGCCTTGGAACTGGTCAGGATGATCGTTATGATACCGACTCTGTCGACTCCGCGCAATCCTATCATCAAAAGCCTCTTCGTTTACTTCGCACTACTGATGATGCTTCTGAACACGTATTCCCAGAGTAGGCTGACGTCCTTCGACGTCGTACCGAGGACCAATCCGACGATCGACACCGACGTCGACCTGATCAGGTCGAACCTGATGATCTACGGGACGCTGAGTTACAATGAGCTTTTCGGCACAGATCCGCGGCTGAAGGACAGATACAGAATCGGTAAGTACCCAGAGTGCGTCGAACGTCTGATGAGAGGAAGCCGCATAATCTGCATCGCCGGATGCTACGAGGCCAAATTCAACGCCTACGAGGGTGACGTTCTACACGTGTCCGATGCCATAAGGCAGTTCTACATGAGCTTCGCGGTGAACGAGTATTGGCCTTTTTACTCGAAGTTCAACGAAGTGCTCAGGAGACTGAGCGAAGCTGGATTCATCAGGCTCTATCGGCAGAGAGAAGCCGAATCGTTTTTACGAGATTTGAGCAGTAAGAACAAGGATTATCGCGGATTCTTTCAGCCGTTCTGGTACTTGTGGATCTACGGGATGGTCGTGGCTGTTGTGGTGTTCTCAGTTGAGATGATTTTTTACGAAGTTAAGAAAAGGCTGGAAGTTAGATGACCGAAAAGTATTGATTTCGTTGGCTTGTGTGTATCGAAAATAAACGTTTATTTTGTGCAAAAAAAGGACGTTTTTTTCTTCTTCTTATCAAAGAGTCAATTTAAAAATGATAGGTTGGACAGGTATGATATAGCAACGATCGATGCTTGGAAGCTAAGTAAAATCAATATCATATAATAGTACGACTGCGTAACAGCACCGTGAAACTTGTTCCAGGAATGTTGTTAAATCATGTTTTGTTTGTAATCGTATTTAGAAAAAATATACCTACAATTCTTTTATTGATTATAAAAGAAAATTGTTTAAAAACGTTTCACCAGTGGCATGAAGTGGCAGACTTTTGTGACATTAGTCAAGTTTTCATTAATATTCGATAATTTGAAGTATTTATAGATTTTCACTCGACAAATCGATGAACACGAATACTAAAGATGTAGTTACCGCGAATTACTGACAATTTTTCATAAAAAATGGACTCGCACACTTTCTGCTTAGTGATGAGTAAAAAACTGTGTGCACTTTTTTCACAACATTTCGTTTTCTCACGTACGCATTAGTGTGTCGAATTAATTTCGGTTTTCCGATGCAAATGCCTAGCCAGAAGAATAGGCTCTGTCGTATACGTTTTGTGGAGCCTTTGATTCGTCGTTACAACGTATACCGTTACCATAATGAGCTGCTAGTTTTACTTTCAATAGATGACAATCGAGGTTCCGGCTTTTATTATGATTAATCGATTTCACGCGCAAATTACAAATTAATGACCCGATGTAAGTATGCGAAAAAATTTTCTCTTTGAAAAAACTTGTTTTTTTCCAGTTGGTTACAAAGCAAACCTGCGCACAATCTATATGTTTGTTATTGTAGGTCTTGGAAGAAATTATTTATTTAAAGAAATATGATGTAGCTCGGTATCGATTAATCGTAAGAATAGCAAAGGGATTTGCTTTGAAGCAAGTTCAAAGCATGAATATTGGATACTATTTTATTCAAGTATTTGTGCTAAAATTACTGATACTGGAAAGCCTTCAGCAAAAATTGGAAAATAATTACGGACGGCTGAACCGTACCAACGAATTGATGAACACTATGGTAAGGCTTATTTATAAACTAATCATACTTTAATTCAAAGTTATCACATTTTACTTCTCTTACAGATGAGTATTTTTGAAAAATGCTTGAAAAACGAATCTGCACGCAACGTTGTGATAGCAGGCGATGACACGATATTGATCGAAATGATCTCGAGATTGGTTCCAATACGTTTGATTAAA
Organism: Trichomalopsis sarcophagae; assembly: GCA_024372645.1. Taxonomy (NCBI): domain Eukaryota; kingdom Metazoa; phylum Arthropoda; class Insecta; order Hymenoptera; family Pteromalidae; genus Trichomalopsis; species Trichomalopsis sarcophagae. The sequence goes on along the minus strand of QLSS01000021.1, from coordinate 1,375,252 downwards.
TGTCATGAAAATTTGACCGAATTTTCTGACCAAGGCGAGCCAGGGAACAATTTTATAATTTACGCGTCTTCGAGTTTGGTGCTATCGACGACTTTGCAAGCGTTGAAAAATTCCATTTGGTGGAATTACGAGGGATTTTTTCTACTAATTAATCAGAAATTTGGCGGCTGCGAAATGGCCAGTACCTTATTACATCTGGTTTGGACTTTTAACGTTTTGTCGACGATTCTACTATGCTTTAATTTTAATCGCCGATTAGAATTCTACACCTTCAATCCATTCGCTGATTTCGCTCCGAAATTGTGGAGAGAAACCGTCAGCGATTATGGCAAAGGAAAAAATCCATGGACCTTGTTCAAAACATCGTCTTTGAGTTTTTCGCGTAAGTTCTAACAATTTTCATACTTAGTAAGCAATTTTTGACATTTATTTTTTCATAAATAATTGAAACAGATCCCAGAATTTGCCAGAATTTGATTTTTGACAAAACCAGAACACTAAAGGGTTACACGATAAACATGGGCGCGTACGTGCACTCCTTTCTACTCGAATATAACCCGAACAAAACGGGCTTGGATCGATTCGGTGGTGTAAACGGCGACATAACTCGAACCGTTTGCAACCATCTTAACGCCACAGCTAACGTTAAGTTTTACCTATCGATGGGATTCATCGACGATCATGGTATGTATCAGAGTTTTCTGAAAGATCTTCATCATAGAAACCTCGACTTTGCTATGAACATGAACTTGATGCGTCCGATGTGGAAGAAACAGACTTATCCTCACGAGACATCTGGTTTCTGTATGGTGTCTTTAAAGGACCCTGTTACCTTCTTGGAAAAGATTACTCTGGTCTTTCCTGCCCAAACTTGGATGTGGTTGGGTAAGCGTCGAAAATACAAAATACACTCATGTTCTTGATGCACTGAGGGTTAATGCTCCGAATTTTCAGTTATCATCTTCATCGTCTTGATATTCGCCCTGAAGATACTTCTCAAGCAGAGCCTCTTCTTGGCTACATTCGAGTTTCTACGAATGTTCCTCAACACGACCATCTCCAGACTCAGTCCACAAGACTCAGGAAGAAGACTCTTCTACCTGGTAATCGTGGTGATGACCATGATAATCAACGCGATTTTCCAGACTCGTCTGAGCTCGATCAACGTTTCGACTCGAAGCCACCGATACATCGATACCATGAGTGATCTGATCAAGTCGAATCTCTTCGTTTACGGGACTTTGAGCTACAAAGAATTATTTTCCGATCAGACTGTGCTTCGACATCGCTATCAACTGAGCGAATATCCTGACTGCATAAATCGACTTAAAAGAAATGAACAGGTGATCTGTTTACCAGGATGTATCGAGGCGAGATTCGGTGCTTACGAAGGAAACAAGTTTCACATTTCGAGCAAAGAGCTGATGCTGTTCTCCATGGTCTTCTCCACCAGGGAAGACTGGCCACTGTTGAGTAGATTCAATGAGATCCTCAGGAAGATGAGCGAAGCTGGATTGATCAGCTTTTTCCGGAGGATAGAGGCGCGGCACTTCAAGCATAATCCGGACGACCGCCAGAGAGCTCCAAAAATTTCCGTTGAAAGTTTGACGTTTGGGTTTGTCCTTTTGTTGGCGGGGCTGTCACTGGGTATTGTATGTTTGATCATTGAAATTGTCACTATTTTTGCTAAGAAATACAGTTTGAAAAAATCGCTTTATGCGAAAAAATTGCTTTTCAACAAAGTTTTTATGAAGTGAATTGATGATTTTTGTACGACCTTATAATTTACAATAAAAGGCTTTGATCATTTTAATGCAGTTTATTGCATCATGTCGTTTCTACATGTGTTCTCCTCTCGTCATGTTCATAATGCGCGTCGATGCGTATAATAACGTACACACGTAACGCTAATTACAATACTCTAAGCGGCGTAAGTGTTCAAGCCTTTGTTTTACATTGGTACAAGCTAGAAAATACTTTATTGAATACTTTGTTTATGCGTTGTCTCTTTCAGTTTTTTTACATGTTTATAATCCACGTGTTTCTCTCTTTACTTTATATTCTATATGTATATTATATTCGCTGTATACTCGAGTGCGTAAAACTGCATACAACGGGGAATGACCTTCTGCGAATGGCCCAAGACTCGAATTCTAAACGCAGAGCTTTTTTTACACAATAACTATTCTGTCATGATATTGGAGATTATACGCTAAACTTACAGAATGAACACATTCTATAACGAAAAAATATATATACGGACGTTGCACGCGCGCACTTTAACTTGTTTTAAAAATCATTGAGCACATAATATATCTATACACAAGCTGTACACGCACCGAATTCGTAAGGCTCGCTGATGTATATATTGCGTTTTTTTTAAGTTGTGATAATATTTTTTTTAACGTCACGCACACAAAATACTATCACAGGCTACCACTCGAAAGGATCCCTGTACTAATCGCTGTCATGCATCGAAGTATCGTATAGCAGTATAATTTGTGTTGATTCGTCATTTTTTAAGCAGCCTTTAACGAAGTATGCGCAACAATTAGTAACGAGAAGCTTTCGGATTTTCTGGAATAACGAGAAATAAAATAAAATTAAGGCGTTGTGAAAATTGTCTACGTCTTTCTAAATTCGTGTTAATACACTGCGCTGCGTTTCGAAGAAACACAATAAAATTCAACGGTCTAATCAACATACAAAGCGATTTTCTACATCACTCATTCTAAACTCTAAAGATAGTCTTTATATTTACATAATTGACTACCAGCTTCTCTTTCTATCTTTGTGTCATACAGTTAAACATTCCTGCCGACGTCAGACGATTTGCAAGGTTGTTAATACTTTGGTAAATTAATATATGTGTGGTTGACGCACGTGACATAACAAAGAATCAAATGAAAGTATAACGAAAAATTATTGGTAACCTCGACATTGTCTGACATGAAGTCATGAAAATTAGTACGATAAATTTCTTTTTCAAATGACTTAAGTTCTTTAGCCATCATTGATGCTCTTTCTTAATCATTCCATTATATTGTACTCAATGAGGAATTCATTTGTACTGCATTAGACATTTACAATTGAAATTGATACGCCAATTTGCATTCAGCGAGTCGATAAAAATTACGCAAAAATTGCAGAATGCAGCATCAAATGTGTTTACCTCTTGTATTATTCATGTACCTCGAAAAGCATTTCAAACATAAATTTCTAATTATAAAATAGTGATCGACAAGATTGTACTTTCGGGTTAAAATGTTCAAGCGATAAAATCTTTCAAAAAATGTTCAGACTCATATTCGTTTAAATCAGCAACGTGATATTCGGTTAAAAGTGGAATTCTAAAATGACCTAAATTTAAGCCACTTAAGTCGGTGAGAAAGTCTTAAAGCTTGATTATCCTCAAACTGGTTTATTAGAAAATTTTTAATTTTCAATAAGTAGCAAAATTTGTTCGAAATAATTCGCTTATGCGTTAATAAATATTAGCTTACCATTCGAAGATAAAGTGTTACTTATAAAATAATTTAAAGTTAAAAAGTATATCATACATAAATTTTCAACTATCTATTAAAACTTAAAAACTTAAAGTTTCACTATGTGATTTTCTCACCCTCTTAGGTAATTTTAACGCTTCTCTTACAGCTAATCAAACACCCCATTTGAATACAACTTTCGTAGAAAAAGCTTGGTGCGTCTTGTACACATAATACGACGTCAATGCGCACATATCACGTTGCTGGATAGCAAAACGGTCAAGAAAATGAAAACAGCGACAAAGACAAGACAAGATTAAAACTTTACAGAGCTATCAATCTCGACCTGCATTTCCCCCATCTTTCCAGAAGCTTTTGCCTCTCTTCCAGATGATGATCCGACAGAGTTCGAGGAATTCCCCCGGGTCCTACTTGACCCGCCGATTTAAGTTTTCGTGGATCCAGATTAGCACCTAAAGTTTGCACCCCTTTGGCAAACTTGGAGAAGGGAGAGAGGATATCCTTGGCGGTTGCGCTGACGGGCGAAGTAGCATTTACAATATTCGACTTCATGTTCCTCAGAGCGGATTCGCTTTTAGATGAACTAATCGTAAGCGTGAGGTCCTGCTCAGAAGTGGACCGTTTTTGACTTCTACTTCCATTATCGGTTTGTAAAGTACTACCCTGTGGGCATTTTTAATTTTTGTATGACGTGTCTAACATCAGTTAGAAGAATTTTATTTTTATTTTATTATACTCACCGACGGAGAGCCTGCATCATCTGGCGCTGTTTGGTTATCCACTTCACCCGATGAATGACTAATGTTTTTAGGTAAATTCAAAGACGTCGGAGGAACAGCCTTGTCATTTGATGCAGTACCAAAACTTTCCCCGACACCTTGAATTGTAATCTCGGGTGTCGTTGCGAGATTTCTCTGCGACGATGAATCCGAACCATTCTGCTTCATGTTAAACGCATCCTGCTTTAAACGTTAATAAATTTTAGTATACACACGCCTATCGAGACAAATTCGATTAATATATGTGACAGTTTTACCTGATAATTCGATCCATTGACATCCAAACTACCGTCAGCAGCGTCCGAAGGACCCTCTGCTTCCTTTCCCACTTCGTCGACCTCGTTGTTCTGTACACCCATGATTATACCGATAGTGGGAGTATAAGCCTCCATCAAATTCATGTCGTGATGGAAATCCTTTGGCCTCTCCGTCTGTATGGGTATCAAATCGATATTCTCGTCGCTACCTCCTGTACTGCTGTCGTCGCTGCTGCTGGACTGGTGCATTTTACCGGATAATTCATGCTTGCCGAGAGTAAAGGTTGGCTTGATTCCGTCGACTATCTCTGATTTTCTACCTATGCTCTTGGCCAGTTCTATAGGTCGTTTGGCCGCTAGACTATGACTGAACTTATTTAGCTTACTGAACTGCTCGGTCATGTTGCTCAACGCTTTCGTACCTACGAAATATTATAGAAAATTATTGTACGAGTCTTCAAATGAGTAATTTATTTTAAAAAATTTAGAAAAATTACCAGCACTCTTGAGAGCATTCAATTGTGTCTCGGAAACATTTCTCGTAAGTACAGGGAATGACGCGATGTCCAAGAGACCAGCGTGTCCTTTTACGTTGACTAATTTGCTCTTTCGTTTATCGAGAGTCACGTTCATAGCTATTGGCACCTTTTCCATACCTGCGATTTCCATCGCCACGGAAATAGCTTCGGCTATCGCTTTCAAGGATTCTATTCGAAAACGATAAAATAATTAGTTAACAAAGGTTCGTTAATATTTAGACGCTTTAAAAACACAGCTATTTACCTATAGTTTCTTCTTCAGTTTTTATCACGATCGCCATGTTGTTGAAGAATCGCAAATTCGTGCTACGGAACATGTGGAAATATCCGCAGTCACCAGCCACTTTATAGTGTATCCTTATGCAATAGTGATTCTTATTCTTGAATAACGAAACTGTATTCTCTGGTTGGCCGCATTCTATCAAAACAATGTCTGAAAGCAATACTCTTTGGTAGTTCGTCACTTTGTCAATTTGGTCATCGTAATCGGCAACGTAATAACTATCACGCGTCAAAATCAAAATACTGTCCATCTCTGTTTCAGTGGGATCGCCCGTCCTACATTGTAAAGAGATAATTAATGAGATACGATTCGTCATTGTTATCGTTAATGCATCACAATAGGTATACAACTGTACTACTCACACAGGATCGGCATCTATCAATCCCCAGCTATTGAGGATGAATTCCGGATTGGGAATCAACAATTTTTTACAGTCTTCGATAAGCAATTTAACGTGAACTGCTGTGGCGGCATTGTCCTCCTCTTCTGTTTTTTCTTGGAATACCTCTTCGCCGACGTTATTACCTAACATCATGTCAATCGTAGCTTGTCGATAGACGTCCTTAAACCGATTCAAGTAATACCTGCAATTAACGCAATCGATTAATCGCCGCAAAAAGAAATACAGAAAAACAGTGTATACATTGTTTTAAGTACACAATCATTAACACAATTAGCAATAGAATGTGTAATTCAAATTGTCTAATCTAAGTTGTAACACTTATATGCATCGTGCGTGCTAATTTTTTTCAAATTAAAAAGCCATGCCTACAGTTCTGCACATATTAATCACGGATCTAAGTCAGTTGTTAATAACGTATGGGTATAGACCATTTTCAGTATTAATCTAAACCGAAACAATTCTCTGTATACAAGCGAACTAAGTTAAGCCTTAAGGCGTAAAATCAGAAAAAGAAGATATCGTAAAAGCTCAAAGCAGTCGCACGAACCTTGCTAAATCAAACATGATATTGGCGTAAATAAATTCGGGATGTGTTGTAAGTTGAACTTGTATGTTTGGCGGTTTCGCGGGTATAAGTTCTAGACAGCAATTATCTATTATGTTTAAATAGTGCGACCAATCGTCATTCAGCTGATCAAGGTCGATCGGATACCCTAGCAAGACATCTATCGTGGCCTGACGTATATCGTCCAAAAAGTGTTGCTGAATGTATCTACGGTAAAATTAGAACAGCTCTTTCAGGGTTCTCGCGGTTCATAATAATTTTGCATTTTTCAACTGACTTTGAGATTGTAAAGAAATCAAAAAAACAATCATCTCAAAATCAAGTATGACGAACGATGCTTTTTCATACATATTAACATTCACATGTAATTCGAGACTGTGACAACAACTCTAATCAAGAAGACAATTCTAATCACTCGATTGTACTTATGGCATGTGTAATTGTATAAAAGCATTTGATGCAAGATGACACGTCGAAGCGATTTGTTGATCAATTACCTGTTGGCGGAATTCATTCCGTCTTTCATCAGACCAGTGAACTTTCTTTCTCCAGTCCTCGTGTAGTCACCCTACGATATATTTGAACATTAAAATTTTTACATAAATTTCTATGTAGAAGATTGATTATTTTCAACGATATCTACCTTTAAGGCGTTTGTTCCGGCGTACTGCTTACTGATAATGTCGCCATTATTGGCCCAAAGTAATTGAAACGTTTGACGAAGATTGGTGGGTAAAGTCCCATCGGGTGGTATGAGACCAAGTTTGGAAAACTGAATTTCCATAACAGCTTTGCCGAGAGCCGTCTGCACAACGTTGGTTCTATCGAGACAGTCGATACAGTTCACTCGGAACACACCTTTCTGCATGCAAATCGGACCCTGCTTGTCGTGCCAGCAGTATCCCATTTCCGCTAGAACGGGTGTGAGCGCCGAGACGAGCAGAGATACGTTCTCGAAATGCATCCCTCGACTGGAATAAAAATGCGAATGTATTCATGAGAAATTCGAATAGTTCTCGTTGTGTTTAAAGTACCGCGCTGATTTACCAGTATTCGTGAAAATCGAAGGTAGTGTAGGTGATGTCTGGATGATTGTAGTTCAAGACGTGATTACTGTAAGCTTCGCAAATTACACTTTCTCGGCCGCTTTGTTCCACAAGATTTACAATGCATATCGGTCCGTAGCAATCGAGCTCTTCCGTGAAATGCTTTTCAAATGCCACTTGCGTTTCTGCTTCGTCTGTAACAATTGTAAAATATTGAGTACTTCGAAGTTGATATTGAATTTACTAAAGTAAGTATTTATACCTCTATCTATTCGAGGTGGTGGCTTGTATTTGTATCCAGGTTGGGACCAGTAAACTGGCACACTTCCTCTAACTTGAACAAAAGACACTTGATGATCGTGGTACCAAACTAATTGCTCTGTCTCGACATAATTAGCGCACTTTCCATCTTCGTCCACACCTCGGCGTTTATATCTAAAATTACGATCTTTTAATAATCTCTCTAAGGCATAAATAAAACCGTTCGAATGATGAATATAGCGTTACCTAGTTCCTGCGCGAAACCTACTTCTTCTTGATATGATAGCCAGATTGAAAATCTCGTGAATTGGCTGTCCATCAAAGCCTACCTCTACTTGACATTTTTCTATCTGTACATATCCCTGTATAATGGGCAATATCCAACAATCTGCTTTCGCTGTCTGCAATCATTATTCATTCATTCATTATTCAATATACGTACGTAACAATATAACGTTAAAATAGCGATTTCTTACATTTAAATTAATGATATCTTGCAGCATGAACTTATTCCAAAAGAACCTATCGTCAATCGTTTGCCACATAGGTAAATTCTGGTTCTCCTGGTCCTTGCCACACAGCCTCTGTAAACTATTTGTTATATCTCTGGTTCTACAGAAGAAGAATGAATCTGTCTCTGTAAAAATTTTGTTCAATTCCTCCAGTATTCGCCTCTCGAATTTTTCCTTATCCTTGACACCTGTTCTTTTTGTGACAGTCGACTTGACCTGAGAGGTGGCAAGTGCAGCTGCTTGCTGAGTTGTATTTTTGATGGTATTGGTAGCACTTTTGATGGTACCCCAAGTCTTTGCAAAACCAGCTTTCTGTGTATCGAACAGACCACCACCGGTAGGTTTCTTTCTGAATCCATGCTGGTGTTTAGCACAGGGCAACAAGCCTATGTCAAAGTTTTCCGAGCCCAGGTGTAGGAAAGCTACTGACTTGATTTTGTAAACTACGTGTCCACCTTGCAGTTCTCCAGCGGATGCAATTTCCTTCACCAGCATCAAACGAGTCTCCAACACATTGGCCTGTTCAATCTTCCCAACGATTCCGTAGAATAAGCCAAGGCACTCCAAGTCATTTGCACTCGCCCATTCCCAGTCTGAAAGCATATTGAATCATGATAATCAATATATTTTTTTTCGCATACACTCAAGCTTAGCTTATTATAAAACATTCAGCCTTGATTATATAGTACAGTGAATTATCAATAAAAAAAATTATCTCTTAAATATCAGTTGAAATTTATTAAATTGAATTCTTCAAAAAGATCTCTCCAAAGCAGATTCTACTATGCAAAAAGCATATTCGCGATATTACACGAGAAAAGCAAATCTCTTTTTTTACTGAACTTATAATAAACCGTCCAATCAATTTATCACTGAAGCGCACAAAGGACGCCGCGATTTTATAAGAGAAAAAGGCAATATTTTTCCATCAATAATATCGAACAAAAAGTTTCATCGAAATTCCACAGTGGAAAAAATGCACCAACCCTTTGAAAGTTCAACGAAACCATCGATCGCCCGCACAATATTGTAAAAAATAAACGAAAAGTACCCATATACCCTATAAACCTTTCATAACAAAGAACGAGAGAAAAAAATAGAACGTTGTATCCGTCGTAACAAGCGAGTGACATGTGTGAGTGTGTTTAGCCCATTGTGACAAAATCCAAACTCGAGAGGATTATTGATTGACCCAATTGGAATCTCGATCGAAGTTATATACTCGTCCCGGGGGACTTTCATTCATAAAATATAAGATACCTCTACGCGCGCGAGTAGCCGGTGAAGTTTATTTATGTACACAGAGAGAGAGAGAGAGAGAGAGAGAGAGAGAGAGAGAGAGAGAGAGAGAAGCGAAGCAAAGTGTTCGATCCGTCAAGTTTTTGACAAGCCGAGAAAACTGACTGACGTCAGGAGGAAAAGGGGTGAGTTTGCGTAGCATAATAGAGACGTTTTTGTTTACTTAGGGTCGGTGTGTTTTTTTTTTTTTTTTTTTTCGTTATCGAATTGTTATGGAAGGGGGACGAGGATTGATTTTTTTTACTTGTTGCTTTTAATCAGCGTTAGGAAAACGTTGGTATTATTTTACGCGGTGTATCTCCGGTTTGCAAATTTCAGATTTGTTGGTAAAACGTTTTATTTTTCTAAGTTTAACGAGAGCTATATGCGGAGATCGTAAAAATGTGCGCAGCAAAGCACAAAAGTGCATATCCATGTTTGCGAGCTATACTTACATCAGCGATTGGTATTTTACGCGCGCGAACCATTATTATACGTTAGAAGCGAATCAATGATTATTATGATTAACTGAATTTGTTGACCTCGATTATCCTAAGTATATTTCGAACTTTTGTTTGATATAGAAGTTTCGATGTGCATTTAATTTAGAGATAATGTTACAATAACGAAAAATCCTATTATAAAAAACGGCCATTCATCAACACACACACAGAAGGAATTCCGGGAAGTTAAAACTTCGCAAACTAGTTCAGTGAGGAAACTTTCAGTACCTTATAATCGTGTTTGTTACACAAGCGAAAGTTTTATAAACTTATACCGAACATTACCTAAAACCGTCACGTAAACATTTTACGCGCGCGCAAGCTCGTTCGAAACTAATTTTTGAATTTGAATGGTTCGAAAAATAATTTTTGAATTCGAATTGTTCGAAAACTCAAGTATGACATTTGTAACGGCTGCAGAAACGTATCAATTAATTAAAACCTGAGCTACAGCGCTCATGAATAAATTAGCGGCGAATCGTACATGCGCGAGAGCTACTAAGCGGTTTTTCTTCGTTATAGGGAAAGCGATATAATAACGATAATATCGACGAGCTTTCGGTCAAACCAAGTTCTCGGGGGGACGTCGATAATATGCTGAAATATGCACGATTAAATTAGCACATTTGAGGAAAGAAAATCGAAGTTCTTCGACGAAAATAGAAGTAAACCAGACGAGTCTATAGATCTGCGGGTAACAAAAGCTCCGGCTATAGGACAGGGTGAAAGACCTAGTCGCTTTTTTATAACTTGTTCAATGGAAATATAAAGTTTTTTTTAGGTAATAGCAAACAAATTTTTTTTTAAACGATTATTATCAAGCAGTGTATTCGAGGTGTGCTCTTGTTTGCTGGAATATTCAAAGGAGGTTAAAGCTTTCGGAATGAGATTAAAGATTACACTTATATCAAGCACTTGTAAGATGTCCAGAAGAAGAAGATGTGAGAAGCAGATTAGATTGTCTCTGGTGTGCCTTTTTGTCACACTTCTAAGTCAATTTGTGAAATAGTTGTGTGTGAGACAAGTGTTTTTAGTCATTATCAGTTCTAAAATTACAGATGATAAATATTTTGTTGGAAGATTGAGAAAATAATTGAATCGTCCGGCGATGAGGTAAAAATGTTTCTATGCAGCAATAAATCTTTTGTTTAGTGCTAGTCTCTGTCTAATTGAGGCTTTGATACAGCATGCTATCATCAATTGAAATAATCACATGTTAATTATGCGACGAGTCAGGCACATAAATATTTCAACATTGATATCACGAGTACAAGTTGTTCAGTTCTGAAAGCAGACAATTGAAAAATAAAAACATGAACATTAGTCTAATTCAAATTTTGCAAGGTATATTGATTGCGTGAAATTTTATTATTTCATGCAATCCTATATACCAATATAGTTTTGCATTAGTGAAGTAAAAGTGCGCAACAAGGAGATGATTGCAATACGGCTGAGTACATTGATTTTCCACAGCTGCTCTCAAGAGATCCTAAACAAAGATTAGAAGTAGAGCAATAGAGATCGCCTGGAGTCCATAATTCTTTGGACTAGCCATTATTTCCTGACACACGTGTATACCGAAAGCAAACACTACTTTTACTTAGCGTAATCATCTCTTTTTGTCAATACAACTGCAAAAAACCTTGCAATGCTTGAACTACTACCAGATACCGTGGACCTTGTACATACACTTTAATTTTTCTCCTACTAGGTCAACGCAAAATTAAATGCCCCAAACTAAAGACAGTCCAAAATCTACCATCGAAACATCTTAAAATCCAATTTGCCAACTGACAGCAGAGCGAAGCATATACCAAAACAGAGAGATCAAGTATACTGCATCCCACATATATGTATACATTACCCGACTTGGCAGAAAACTCGCCCGTCTGCTTGTCCCACCAGAGGCTGTGGCTCTCCTTCACGAAGATGAAGTGCGTGTCGCTGCGGAAGAGCTCCATTGATGTCCAACTGCAGACGCGGCGACATCAGGTTTAGGTGTCCGCTTCTCACACGCCCCCGACGACTCCTCTCGCGCTTGTGTTTTCGCAACGAGTTGGCCCACGCACACGTTCGATTCTCGCAGCAGCAGTGCATGTACTGATACGCGATGATGACAAAGAAACGATGCGGGAGTGAGCGCGAGGGGGTGGGTCGGTGGGTGTGCGAGGAGGAGAGAAAGTTTGACGTGAGATAGTGGCGCCGCCGCAAGACGACGCGGTGGATGTGATAACTACCGTTTTGCAGGACGCATGCGCACGTCGTATGTTTTGCTTCGTTTGCTGCATTCTGCATTACTCGTTCGGCTTTGGAGCTGATGTGTACACATTGCTCTAAGTGCTCGTCGTTTTGGAGAACTGACGCTTTGAGTGTCATTTGGTGCATGGCTTGGAGCCGATAATTCGTCGAGGAAGAAGGTATCAGTCAGCCCTTGCCATGACAACCTCAAAGGACTTGAATGTCGCGAGAAAAGCGCTGGTTGTTTCGTTGGGCGAAAATTCCAAAGTGTACTTTGACAAAATGAAGCTGTGGTTTCAAATGAAGACGACGAAAGAGGAATTCGACAAAGAAGCCCGGAGTATCATGTCAGAGGACCAAGTGCATCTGCACAACGAGTTTCTCCTTTGCCTGTTCAACAAAGTTCGCGGACTCGTTGTGTCGGCTCCACCGAGGATAACCAAAGTGAACAGTGCACAGAGCAACGCGCAGAATTTGAAGGAGAAACGCCTGCGTTTGAAACGAAAGTACAAATCAGACAAATCGAATTTCGAGCCTGCAGATGTGTACGCAGAAGTCTTGAGCCAGGCATCTTCACCGGTGGGCGACGAGCCGATAGGTGCCAACCGATCCAGCGCACAGGAGCTGGTGCTGCCTGACCGTACCTTTGTTTTGGCCAGACTCATGCTGGCTGCCTGGGAGAATAATATGGATGGAGCTGAAGATAACACTGCGCACATTATAATTGCAGCAACTCAAGTATTTCTGAAGAACATTTTGACAGCCATGATCACACGAAGAAAGGGATTCCGCATTCGAGACGAGTCTTTTATATACAACATTGGTGAGTCAGTACCGAGCTCGTGGAAGAGGAATACGTCGTCTATCATCAGAGAAGAGCAGTTCACAAATCCGACGATCGTTATGGAACCTGCTGGGCAAATGCCTAATCCAAAAATGTGCATAGAAGACGCTGAACAAGCCACAGCTTTTGCTCTGGCCTGCTCAACACAGACTTTAGTGTCGGTTCCTCCTTGCATTAGTATTGCTGATTTGCAACAAACGTTAAAGATTCACAAGAACCTTGTGAACAACCACACAGTATATGCAACCAATAAAGAAAGACTGTTTACTTATAATACGCACTCAACAAGAGAAGACTTGGAAGCTCAGAAACTTTTGACATAGTTATGAATTATATATTTCTAAGATATGTAAACAAAAAGCTATTAATTTTTTTTAATAAATCGTTATTTTTTTAAGATTATGCAAATTGCTTTTGATTAGAAACCTTGTAACCAGATATTTTTAACAATTTGATTTGCTTTTATTTGATTTAAAATATCTGCACGTAATTAAAATAATAATGGAACAGAGGGTAACAAATATACAAGCAGAGATATATTAAACATATTTTATTTTTTATACATATTCAAAAAATTGTAGGTACATTTCATCATTATAGATATTTACAGAAAGTTCAGCAATGCTGATCTTATTTTGTTTCTTTTAATGTAATAAAATAGTATCAATATGCCATTTGAAGTGTAATTTCGACATTGAACTAGTATATCTAATAATTTGCAATTAATAACACATAAAAAGAGAAAAAATAAATTTTTCTATTACAAAAATATAATAATTTTAATAAAATAATTTCACCGAAATAACTTTTGAAAGTATATGTATATGTTTGACTATATAAGCCAGACACAAGCAGCAAATCCAAGAATCCCAAATTTTACTGCAGAGAAGAGGTGGAAAAATATTTGCCTTTTTCAAAATATAATCACCTGCATCTTCATCTTTTATAGTTTTAAATGTAGAAATTTTATCTCGTAGTAAATTAATTCATCTAGAGAAGTAATTGTCATTACACATTGATTCACTTTAATTTATCACTAGTAGTTAAAGTTGAAGAATAACATTAGTTTCATAAATGACTGTTCTCACTGGCAAAATTATGCATGATTAGAGCGAGGTTGATCAGTCTCAGTTCGTTTGCTGCTCTTACTCTTCTTAGACCGATATTCCTCCCATTTCCTGTGATTTAAGACCTGAAAATCTTCTAGAGGAGCAATTGCCTCCAGATACTTTGACAGCTTGAGCAATTCCTTGTCCTTATCTCTATTTAGATGAGCCTGTCTGAATGCTCTTATACGTAATCCTGACTGTGGATTCATGATGAAATTTCTTCTAATATCATCAAACATAATGGTATTCTTAGCGGAAAATTGCTTGTACTTTCCCCAAATGATTCCCAGAGGTTTCACATCCACAACACCGTACTTTGGCGTGTGAACTGAAATCATGGCTACAGAGTCTAAATGAAAGGCAATCTTATAGTCCGGATGATTTGATACTCCCAAGAGTTTCATCTTTTCGTTGATCCACTTCATGCTCGTGGCAGACCAAATTACAATGTCGTAATTCCTGTAGGCGCTTGTCAGGAATTCGTGCAAGTATGGTCTCATCAATTCGATTCCAGTCTCAGCCACTGATCTGTGATCGAACAGGGTATAGTCGATATCAAGAACGAGCAATTTCTTGCCCTCCCTCAATGGGTTTAATTCTTGAATTTTGTAAGTCTCGATTCTTTTTTGAATCTTGGCAAGGTAGATTTCAGCCTTTTCAATCTCAACCTCCTCTTCTTCGATATCCAAGTCATTTATCACGTCGGGCATGTTTTCCGGTGCTTGGCTCACTTCGGCGATATCCTCCTCTCGCGAGCCCATCATCATCAGTTTGAATCCAGGCTTCAGTGCCAGTTCGCTTATGACATCGGTTTCCTGAGCTGGTTTACCTGAAGATCAACAATAATATTATTAATAGTAAGAAGTCAAATCGATCAAAAGCAGACGAGTAGCAGAATTGAAAAGCAAGCAAATCATGAATTTCTCAGTATATAATACTGAGCATCCCCAGAAACAGCAGTAAAAATTTACAAAGGGAATAAAGTATAAGCGGTTAGCGTTTGTTTATAAGAAGAAAAAAATCCAACCTCTAAACTTGAGGTTGAGGAGTTTTTGTCTCTCCGGTCTGACGCCGGTCAGTTTGTGAATTTTCTCTTTCAGCGAGAGAACCGTGTCGTTTTCCCCGATGTCCCTGATGGGATACTCCTCGCCGCTCCATTTCACCGTGATCTGTACTTCCTTTTCCATTTCGATTCAATTTTCGAACTCTCTGATGACAAACAGATGAACCTATATATACATGTGCAGAAAAAGAGCGAACTGGCGAACTGCGAAGACGCTTTCTCGGAGCTGCGGAACCTGTACAGTGCGCGGTATATATAGTGTATGCTGTGAGCTCTATTGTTTCTCCAGTGTGTGATAGCTCCAGTTAGGGATGGCGATATTATCAGTATAGCAAATATCGATAATTTTGATGTATCGGGTTAATAATATCGATATACAACAAATAATTTTAATAAATGCTTTATAATTAATTCTTAAAATAATTGGTAAGGGTCACACTAGCGCCAAATCGCCGTGCTATATCAAATGAGAATTCGCCTGGTGGCGGAAATTGAAATATTGAATAATTAAGGCGAACTACACTGTAACAAGTATTTACATCACTATACACATGCACATACACTTATGATAAATTTCCTTATATTCTTGTTGGCGAGTTTTCTACGAAAAGTGAGCTTTTGGTCGATGTAATATTGTATGTACGCACACAATGTATACTTATTCTTTTTCGTAAAATCTTCCATAAGAAGAGCAGTGCAGTTCACCCTAATTATATTTATTGTAATTTTCGCCACCTCATTTGATTTATCATTGCGATTTGGCGCTAGTCTGCCCTTACCAAGGCAAATTCATTGCTGGCCGTTGTTGGCTTATATATAGGAGCGTCATTAAACTCGTCGGATTCACTTCGAATCTCAAATCGCGCGAAATATAAATAAGATATTTTTATTTGAAAAAAAAGAGTTTGTTTAAATATCGGAATTGCCGATATCTTGAGTATCCCTAGTGGAAATAATTGGGTGTGCCAAAATTTCCGAATTTGATTACTTTGGCACACTTTGGCACAGTATGGCACACTTTGGCACACTTTGGCACACCCAATTATTTCCACTAGGCATCATATCGATATTCCGATATTATCGGTGGTGAAAATATCGTTTAAAATTATATATACATATATATATATATATATATATCGCAAGGGAAATATCGATATTTGTAAATATCGATAAATATCGCCCATCCCTATAACTCCAGTTGGCTACTTTCGGCCAATCCTATAGCTTTCGTTAAGGGAGGAATGATTGCAATTCAATTTGCGAAGAGTGCCTGACAAGGGATTTTTCCTTGCGAGTTGCGAACCTTCTGGTGTACAAGGACGGCTTTTCGATCCTTATCATTCAGCCCTGATAGCACAGAACCGTTTTAAAACGTTAAAAGAACCTTTTACTCTAAACCATTTTTACGTTTGTAAATATAGTTTGAAAAAACGTTGGAAATGTCGATTTTTAATATAGTAATTGGCCCTTTTAAAAAACTTTAAGTGTAATAAATTAGCTTTATGTACAATAGTAATATTAATAACAACAAATATTAAAAAAAAAAAAAAAAAAACACTGGGACAGAATGGCCTAGAGCAAAGCAGACCACTGGATTTAATATATTTGCACAATAGCTGCAAACGAAATAATTCATCTGACATTTCGTTCATGCATTATTAGTTATAGATTTCAATGGATGATGAAAAGTAAATTTTAGAGCAAAGCAGACCACTGGATTTAATATATTTGCACAATAGCTGCAAACGAAATAATTCATCTGACATTTCGTTCATGCATTATTAGTTATAGATTTCAATGGATGATGAAAAGTAAATTTTAGAATTGAATTATTTAAATTAAAACGTCGTAATATGTAAAAAGAAACTTGTGAAGTTTGAAATAAATTTTATGAATTATTATGAGGTATTAATTTATTGTACAATGTATCTTGTTTTTCTTATTAAAATAGTCTACATCAGAACTACAGTAAGCATTTGCAAAGAAACTTTTTTCAAAAATTTAATAAAAAAAAATTCACAATAAGAGCCTTAATGAACAATGAACTTGAACGTGCTACTACAATTCTACAAAATGCATCGAAACAGCTTCATGCAGTTATCACTAGGAGGCACGTGCTCACGCAGCTTTTCCTTTTCAAAAAAAAAAAAAAAAAACAATTCGCGCTCTCGATAGCTTGTTACCATTCTGCCTTGATTGCGCTCGAGGTTCCCCGGAGATCCACACCATAAACTTCGCTAAAAAGGATAAGATCTCGAAGCACTGGCCGAAGGGACAACCAGCCCTGTCAAAAGTAAGTGCACGATTTTTTTTTTTTTTTTTTTTTTGCTGCCAAGGTTTCAGGAGACTACGCTTATGTCTCGTGTTTTGACAGAATCTCATTTGCGATTGAAATAAATCTGAAAAATATTTAATCGATAAGAATAAAAATGAATATTCCGCATGTCGACGAAAGACAGTCTCGCATATAATCTATATCGCAGTCTACCCGCACTACGTCTGAAAATGCCGACATAACGTAAGCGAAAATGAGTAGACAAATTATATGGTTGTCAGCAAATATGAACTGCGCTTGGGGCAAAAGTCGTAACCGTGGACTGATACTGTCTCGACTAAAATTTCATCGAATTATAAAATTCGCTTTATCTTCAGTCGGTTTAAAACTTTTTTTAATTTCTACATTTTTTCAAAAAAATCAAAATGTGTCAACCAGTCTTTCTACCCGTGTCGCAGGCCTACATAGAGCTTAAGTCCCAGCCCCTCCCAGGCAGGGCCATAAACCGATCGGTATAGACCGATCGCCGGTCGAAGCGGCGTAGTCGACGCTACCGGAGAAAGGATAATCCTTTAAATTTGGGGGCTATACAAAAATGACCAGCCATTAGTGAGCGACAGCATCTGCCGGAGTAATAAAACGGACTGCTCGTCTACTCGGCTGTCGTCGCCTACAGTTTTCTCAAATATATATTGAATCCCTGCGTTATTTCTCAGTGCGCCGCGTCTCGACTGTTAACTCGTGTGAAAATAAAAAATAAACCCGATACCGTACATAAAAACAAATTATCGAAATGCATTAAATACTTCGAGAGAAATGATCCTTTCGAATCGAAATTTTTGCTAAAGGGATTTTCTTTTTAATCTCTATATACTATGGAATATATGTTTCTTTTTTTATTTCTTTAGGTTTCTATATCTATAAAGTAAACATAATCTGCTTATAAATGATGATTTTCCTATTTCCTTTTGATTAAAAAGGGCATTTCTATCAGTGGTCGATCCTAATATAAGTCGTGTTCGTATGCACGAGGCCCTAGAAACGAAGTAGCAAACATTTCCCAGGACTCGGGTCTCAAGTGGAAGCTTTGTGCGTCGCAAATAGATGTGGGGTCTTTTCCTGCCAAGAGAGAGTGAGAGAGAGAGAGCTATCGTAAAATTAAGGTTTTATAGCTCTACGGCGATGTGACCGTTTGTGGGGGGTGAGACGGCCCCGTCGAGGGAACTGACATTCGGAGTCGAGACTCGAGAGAAGACGGACGAGGAGCTCGGATTAGAAAACAGAGTATACGAGTGCGACTGACAGACTTCCAACACGTGCTTTTGGTCCGGAAAAGTGTCAGCGCGACGCTGTGCAGGATATTTTCAAGGTTTGAGTGGTTCGATTTTTTACGTTCAAGTGTCAATGGTTGAAGGCGCGCTTCGGTTTTTTTTTTTTTTTTTTTTTTGAGGCAGTGATGTGAACGTTTTGCGGCATAGTGAATAAAAGTGTGTTTAAAAGCAGAAAAGAAATTTCAACGTTTGAATTGTGCTGCGCGAAGATAAACGAGAAGCGGTTAAAACGCGAGAAAGATCGAACTAATTTGCGTACCGAGCAACATAGTTTTTGATCGCGATATATTTCAGAAAAAAATAAAAACGCGTTTATACCCGGCGTAACGCGTAGAATCGTTTATTCAACAGAGATCGAAGAAATTTTCATCGCGTAATAGTATATTGTGCACTAAGGGCGTAAGGTGGCCTTTTTTAGACCGAGTGTGCCGAAATTGCAGTAAGAATCGAGGTGAGCAAGCACGAGCTGCATACGAGTACTGCAATATTCACACATAATCGAAAAGTGAAATTCAGTTTTCTTTTATAAATAATAATTTAATATGCAAGTACATCAAAATCAATACTTTTTTGCCCGCCGGTCACTTTTGCCCCGACTATATAATGACTACGGAAAACGCGAAAATCGTATTAAATAAAAAAATTTAATTCGTTTAAATTTCACTATCGAAAACTGATAAAAAAATAATATATTGTGTACCAAGGGCGTACAGTGGGCTTTTTTAGGCCAAGTGTGGAGTTTGCAGTACGAGTCAAGGCGAATTAGCCCGAGCCGAGGACGAGTACTGCAACCACACGAGGCCAAAAAGCCCACTTAGCCATTGGTGTACACCATATTTTTTGTAACAGAGATATGGATTTTCGCGTTTTTTTTATAGATTGAGTGGAACTGATGCAACTTTTTTCAGATGCGGCAACACAGTCTTGATATATATATATATACATAATTTTTCAAAAAAATTTCAGTACTCGAGCAGCGGAAAAAATTCAATTTTACGCCCGCTGTTGCGGGCGTTTTTCAATTTTTATTGCCCGCCGGTCTGAAAAAAGTTACTTCAGTCCCGCTTAGTAGGCCAGAAAAACGCGAAAATCGTGCTTGTGTGACAAAAAAAAAAAAAAAAAAATTATTTAACATTTTTTTAGCTATCACAACACAACGTTAATATGGGCGATCGAGACCATGACGTGAGACGCGGACGCGGCGGTCCCAGACCGCTCAATAACGAGCAGCAGCCAGGAACCTCGCAGGGGAGATCGCGCTTCAGTTCTCAGCGTCCGGAGCCTTATCCTCGACGTCCTGGCGCCACTGCTGAACGGGGGGCTGAAGGATATCCGCCGGTAAGGGTAAGATCGTTGTGCATAATTAACTTCAATTTATTTTTGCTCGCGTAGGCAAATCTAATAATTATCGTCATTTTCTGAACAGATTTCTCCAGAATACCAAAGACCATCGATCTCGACTGGCCCAGCTTATCCGGTATGATTTTTATATATCCACATTTCTTCGTTTTATTTAGGAAATCAATCTTATAATTTTTTTTTTTTTGGCATTCTTCACAGAGTCCAGCGCATCGCGAGGACATCAGAATTATTGAGCACAGAGCCCAACCAGCATATTCCGATACTACGTCAGACACTGCTTCGGTTGCAGGTAATTTCGAGCAGCGTAAATTGAAATTTTGCAATTTTTCATAGAGTAAAATACAACATTTTTTAATGTAACTTTCAGGATCGGTCGATGGAGCTGTTTCAGTAGCTTCGTCGATAGAAAAGGATGGTATGCGAGGCAGGCGAATTTTGCCTGCGAATGTCATCACCAGGCCAGATACGCTCGTCAGCAAGCAAGGTTTGTTTTGTAATTAAAAAATTCAGTTATATCAGTGAACAAACATTAATAACATTTCGTTGCAGGAACACATGGAGATCCGATATTATTAACAGCAAATTACTTCAAACTCTTGAGTACAACTGACTGGTGCTTGCACAAGTACAGAGTTGACTTCAGTCCAGAGGAGGACAGAAAAGTCGTGTGCAAAGGTCTTCTGAGATCTCACAAGAATATTCTTGGTGCTTACATTTTTGATGGCGCAACTATGTACAGCAGCAAACGATTGCCGGATGTAATTATTTTTTATATCTGCAATTTATCTATAACCTTCGAACAAAAATACTAAAATTGAAACTCTTCTTTCCAGCTTCTGGAATTAACAGCCGAACGTGCAGGAGATCAGCAACTCATGCTAATAAAGATTAGACACACAGGAGAAATGACCAGAGGAGATCACGACTACATCCAGTTCTTCAACATCATAATGAGAAAGTGTCTTGATAGCTTGCAGTTGCAACTAGTTGGCCGTAATTATTTCGATGCGGGAAATAAGGTAAACGAACATTCCTCGCAATTCGCATACGCATAAAAAAAATAATTTATCGTTCATCACTTTTTAACACAACGATTTCTATTACAATTCGACAGATAGAAATTCCAGAATTCAGGCTTGAGCTTTGGCCAGGCTACATAACTTCTATCCGCCAGCATGAGCACGATATTTTAATGTGTTCTGAAATAACGCACAAAGTTATGCGCAACGAAACGTTATACGATGTGTTACAGCAATGCTACCATGAGAATAGTAGAGAGTTCAAGGTTCGTTTTTCTTCATTAGTTAGCAATATTGACCAATTCAATCGATGATATAAAACCATCGTCATTTATCGTGCTTTTTCAGAATTTGTTCAGTAAACAAGTGATGGGAGTAACGGTACTCACAGACTACAACAACAACACTTACAGAGTCGAAGACGTTGACTTCAATGTGACGCCAGCGTCCACATTCAAAAAGAAGACTGGAGAGGAAATCTCGTACTCGGAGTATTACAAAACGAAGTACCATCTTCGTATCAAAGATATGCGCCAGCCTCTGTTGGTATCCAGATCCAGGTCGAAAGATCGTCGAGCGGGACAAGAAGAACTGGTTTACCTGGTACCTGAACTCTGTAGAAGCACAGGTACGATTAGTTGATGATTAGTTCGTTTTTAATTAAACCGCGTGTACTTATCGTATATATTTTTACAGGCTTGACCGAATCGATGATAAAAGATCGCAGATTGATGAGCGCATTGGCACAATATACTCGTGTCTCGCCTCGTGAGAGGATTCAAAAGTTGATGAAATTTAACACACGTTTACATTCCGTGCCAAATGTAGTGACCGAGTTGCAGAACTGGAATTTAAAACTTGACAAACAATTGGTCACTTTGAAGGGAAGAGTTCTGCCGGCAGATACAATTTTTTATCATGATCGAGATACGTCGACTGTCAATCGAACAGCAAACTGGACCAATGATTTCCGCAATAAAAAGTTGCTAAAGTGCGGCGATCTTACTGACTGGGCCGTCGTAGTACCGTACAGACTGACAAGCGATTGCGAGGTATGCTATTAATATTTCATATTTTACGTGAACAAATTAAAGTACTACTGTAATAAATGTTCACTGCGTTGGACATACTCGATCGTTCTCTGATTAAATAGTTTTTTATGTTTCATTTTCAGAAATTTGTGAACCAAATCATAAAGGTTGCTTCAACTATGGGTTTCAAAATGAATAATCCTGCTCTGAGGGAAATTCGCGACGACCAACCTGCCAGCTACGCACAGGTGCTGGAAAACATTAAGAGTACAAGTAACCCAATGCTAATCTTATGTGTGGCGACAAACAACAGGGAGGACAGGTACAATGCAATTAAGAAAAAGTGCTGCATAGATCGTCCAGTCCCAACTCAAGTTGTTCTGGCAAAATCTTTGCAACATAAAAATTCAATGTCGATCGCTACGAAAGTGGCGATCCAAATGAACTGCAAGATAGGAGGAATACCGTGGAGTATTTCGATTCCTCTGAAAGGCTTGATGGTTGTTGGTTTTGATGTGTGCCACGACAAGAACGACAGAAGTAAAGATGTTGGTAAGTGTCCGCAATATTTCAAATTTTTCGACAATGGAAAGACGCGTGATCAGAGTGTTTAATTTAAACGAATATGTGTTTGCAGGAGCTATGGTGGCATCACTGGATCCCTGCTTTGGACGATACTTCAGCGCGGTCAGCAGTCACTCCAGTGGAGAAGAGTTGTCCAACGACCTGTCCGTTAACTTGTGCAAGGCTTTGGATCAATACAAGTATTATAATGAAGCCCTTCCAAATCGAATCGTAATTTACCGAGACGGTGTTGGAGAAGGTCAAGTGCCTTTTGTCGTGTCGCACGAAGTGCAACAAGTAAAAAGCAAGCTCGAAAAGATTTACGACAATCCTAACAATATTAAATTGGCTTACATAATTGTGACCAAGAAGATCAACACGAGATTGTTCGCAAACTATCAAAATCCACCACCAGGTACTATTATAGACGACGTGATTACCGATCCTACGAAGTACGATTTTATGATAATATCGCAACATGTAACGCAAGGTACGGTTACTCCAACTTCGTATAACGTTGTTTATGATACTTGCGGTATTGACGCTGATAAGTTGCAGCGTTTAACTTACAAGTTGTGCCACATGTACTTCAATTGGAGCGGTACCGTGCGAGTACCCGCGCCTTGCCAGTATGCTCACAAGTTGGCCTTTTTGGTGTCACAATCCCTGCACCAGCCGCCTAGTGATGTCTTAAAAACGCTTTTGTACTTTTTGTAAATTATCTATTCTATTTTTCAATGGGTAATTTCATCTACTATTTCATTAAAGATACATCCAGTTGTCTATTAGCGTATTCTTTTGTACTATTATCTTAGAATGTGTCAGGAAGCAGATGACAAATATATTTTTTTAAAGATGTATAATTATCATTCAGGTGGAGAGATTTTGATCTTACATGATTGATACAGTTAGCAAAAGTCTAGTTATACCAAACAGATGTAAACTCCTTTTTAATTATAAGTTTGTAAAACTCTATTATTGATAAAAAGAACAAACATGTTAAATTTAAAATACAGTGCCTTAAAGCCTTAAGTAAGTTTTAGAACCGTCAGTTTATAGTTAATCTTATAATAATTTATATCATATTATAGTACGTAGTACGACGATTTTCAAAAGAAAAAATATATACTGTATAAAAAATTGATACCTCAAAATAATGCATAAAATTTATTACAAACGTTATGAACTGTCAATAAAGAAATATACATGTACAGACATATTTTTGATTTATGTTTTAATCAATTTTCCTTTCCGAAGGGTCAGATATGCGGTACCAAAATATCTTGTTGGGGTAGATCGGCTTATTTGATCTCCCTAATGAAGTTACTGATATTTTAACATTGTTTTATTATACATGATAATAAATTGTTCTAAAATGCCCTTTTCATTGTTCGTTAATATATCTGCAACTAATGCCCTGTCAGACGAATTATCTTGTTCGCAGATATCGTGCAAATATATTAAATGCAGTGGTCCGCTTACCTCTGGGCCACTCTGTCCCACAGTATTTTTTTCTAATTTAGCACTACAAAATTGGAATATTTGTGAAAAACAAAATTTTTTTGATTGATTTTTCAAAATTTCTCACTACTCTATCTAGCTGCAGTAGAAGGTCAAACAATTTATTAACTGTAAATTTGTATTGGAAGGAATGTATGATCTATCACCGGGTGATGGCAGCACGAGACTATCTCATTGTCAAGTAAATACGAAGAAGAAGAAGAACCGTTAGGCGAGTGATATGTCGAGTAGTCAACATCCACGAGGATTCAGAACGACAGAAGCTTCGAGGTTCGGTGATATAAGTCTACTCTTGTTTTCGTGGCAGTTGTATTGCAGTCCAAACACGTCGAACAAGATGAATTCGAATTCGCAACAAGAGATGCTGGCAACCGCACAAGCTCTCTCGGATCAAGGAAAGTACGACGAAGCCTTGGTTTGCGTCGCATCAATGACTTGCATAATGGGCGAGTGGATGAGAGGCAAAATTTACTTTGACAAGGCCGAAAAAATGGCAAACGGATTCTTATACAAAAACTATGCCACGGAGGAGATGGAATCGGCATACCTGGAGCTCCTGGAAGTAGCATATCGACACCTACTCAATGCTTCGAAGCTCATGGCCAACTGTACGCAAGCCATTAAAGACCAGTTGAACGACTCGGACATTTGGGGTCTGATATATAAACTGGATGATAAAATTACTGTCATGCATAACAGGAGACAGGATAAGAAGAATGAAGACGAAGTAGATAGTGATTATCAAGATGCTGAAGATGATAAATCATATTACCAGCATCGAGCACATTCTTTAGCAGAAGAAATTTCGTACTGGAATTTAAATATGGAAACGGAATAAAAATTATATTTTTTTTAACAAAGTTAATATGGGATGCATTTATTTTTTATTTCCATCTATGATTGCATATGAATTTTATGAAACATAAAAAACTGGCTTGAAAAATTTCGATAACTAATTTTTAAAATGTAAAATAAGGATAGGAAGTGTATATTAGTTACATTACCCAATCATCTATTTTCTATACTACACACGAATACTAATAGAGAATTTTAATTTTGCCGCACAATAACGTTCGAGACAAGTTGCCCTTGCAATGGCCGATAAAGCAGACTCCTGCGATTTCGGAGTCCAAGGTGGTGCTGCCTCTACGAAAGGTAAATCCATGTACATACCAACTTTGAATTATTTATCAACTGATTGTTGCTATTTTTCTATTTTCTATAAGGGATAATATATAATCCCTATCAGAATATCTGTAAATTGAACGATGTTTTATACTTTGAATTTTCACTGATTATCGAAAAAAAAAGTTCTCTCTATCAAGCTATTAATAATAAACGCAAGCCTCATCACACTCAAACCATCCGCGCGCGATGAAAAAGATCGAGCTTTTACATTTCAAATGAAGTCCTCGCTACTTGGAAAACCCCGATAGACGCGACTAATAAAGTATTCACCTTCATTTCCTTTTCCCAGATAAAAACGTCCGCAGAAACTCGAGTAGATATCTTCTCCTTCCTCGATGGCGAACTTTTTCGAATGTTCAACTAGTTTGCATCTACATATATCTATATCGTCGCGGAAACGACGACGACGCATCAGTCATTAACGCGGTTATCCCGGAGCCACCACTGCGGCTGACCTAATGAAATTACAGCTCGTGGCGTTAGCAGCCTTCATTTTAAGTGGGTGAAAGTGTAAGTTAATGGACTTTGGCACGCCGCTCACGTGTCCCTTTCGCGATGCGACCGATGATAGTCGGGTAACGGAAGTATCTCTGTATAGATTGTATATACAGGTATAGTTGATACTTTTGAGATCCCGAGCTTGACACACAACCCGAGGTGGGTCAGTTTTACACTGATCATTTTTTTGAAATCGATGATTATTGATGGCGTTGATCGATTGAATTTAATGTACGTGTATAGGTGACCGCGACGTTGGCATAATTCATAAATGGACTGATTGATTTGTAAGCAATGAATAATGCAATGATACGACACTATATTGCGATCAATATTATGCATGCATAATTAATAGGACTCGATTCCGGCAGAAAATGCCATTAAAATCTGCTAAAATTTAATGAGATCGATTTACACTGCATATAGCGGAAACTATTCGCGTCGAAGAAATATGGCCCTGTTTAATTTTTGCCGGGCGCAAGAAAGCAAAGAGCTTAGCAGTTTACCCGAAAGTTCGAAATTAATAACAACTTTCGAATCGAGGTCGCACATGTAAATTTAGTTAGCTTTTACGCAGCGCGCGAATTTTAAACTTTATACTTCGTTTAGCTATGCGTTCCTTTTTCTTCGAAAGGAAACTTTTTTATATTACACCTCGAAACTTGTCCAAGTCCAAAAAAGACACGCGGTATAATCATTCCTGTGTGGCAATTACTTTTCGCTCCATAAAAAAGCCAAACAAACGCAATTGAAGATTCAATAATATAAAAGCTCTCGTAAGGATCAGACTCAAGAAAAGATCCGAAGAGCGAAGATCGCGAAATTCCTTTCTTATTACAAAATCTCCGACCTTCTTCTCTCGTTCCCTCTAATTGAAGCTGGGCGAAACTCTTTCGATTCTCGCACGTCCACTTAGTGTGTCTATGCGGGTCAAAGGGGTAACTTCAAGGGCCGCACGAGCAAATGTATATACGCGTATAACGTGAAAAGCTTCGCTTCTTTACCTCCGCGGTAAAGTTGTTTGTTGCGATTAAGAGAGCTTGCAGGAGATTACGTTTTTACACTATAATTAGAAAATTAATTATACAGCGTTTTCCAAAAATTACACACTCACACACGTACACGCATTCAAGCCTCGGCTCATATTCGTCCGAGAAACTCGAAGCCTATGCATTAGCGGTGTACATATACCTGCTACATACATACGTTCGTCGCTCGTCCGAGGAAAATCATTTCCGAGGGTTAAGAGCCCGTATAGGCCGACAACTTCTCTCATTGAACTTCTCCTAAGACGACGACGACGACGCGGCGATTAACTGGCTGTACGTATATATATATACACACAAGTCGAGAGCTTCGCCGTCTGTTACTACTGGGCCGAACTTTCATATAACGGAGGCATATATAGCTGGAGCTATCGGGCAGTGAAAAGTAATTGTCTCAATTACCGAAAATTATCGAGGCAGCGGCTGCTGCCACTGCAGCGGATTTATAAGGAAAGCTCGCGAGACGACGGACAATCTGTCCTAATTAATCATCGCCGGAGCTGTGAGTCAGAGTGGACGAGGGATCGGACGATGAAGCTTTGTTGCGCCGACGCTGTTTCGAAGGTCTGTTGAGATGAAAAAGCGACTCGAAGATGATTAAAAAATACCAAAATTATATAGCCCGCACGAAGAAATTAGATATGGTTTAACTTTTGTTAAGAGAAACAAAAATAAATAGTATGAAAATATTAGTTTTAGTTTTTAAGCTTTTTTTCTTTTCTTTATTTTTCCTGTTTTATTTAGTTAATTACTGTACCATACCTATGTACAGGCAACATGTTTGCCTCTATAGGAAGCCTTAAAAAGATTTATGTATAAATAAATAAATAAATAAATAATCCGGAAAACCAGAGCATCGCTGCGCATGTAATTAGAGGTTTCGCGCTCGAGCGACGCGTGTGTAATACACGTATTTACGTTTAGAAGGCCAACGCCACCACCGAGTAGCCTTTACGCGCGTATATCACTTTCCTCGCGCGCCGCAGTGTGTTACGCGTCTATATATGCACGAGTTACTTGGGTCCGTATATCTATACGGAAAATGTCGTGACCGATGCCAACGGGATTATCGTAAGCTGCGACGGCGACGACAGTATGTGCCGCGGAACGATGATGATTACGGCTCATGCGCTAATGGAGCCTCGATATACTGGCCGTGTGATTATTTGCTTTTTGCCACAGCGAGGGGTCGAGGCTGTAAACATTTTATGATTTGTGGTGTTATGTATACACGGTAAGCCAAAGTAGCTTTGGATCGCCTGTTTCTTATCAGTGGCGATAGGTGGCGCGTAGGATCTTTTAACTTTCCCTCATCGTTATAAGGCGCGTACACGGTATATAGGTACCGCGGTATCGGACCTATGCCAAAACTGCCTTTTTCGGCTCACTTGAGCTACTCAAACTATAACTGCCTCGATGAATCGAGTATGTTTTTAATTGTGACTCGAAAATTATTTAAAATTATGTTTATATATATTCAAAGTGATGATAAATACATAATTAATTTGAGAATCGAATGTCGAAATTCTCGATGTATTTTTCAAAATTATTCGTGAGTTAACAGGAGCGATCCTTTTTATACATATTTCCTCGAAAATTTCGGCCGACTTCCACAAACGCGCTTAATCCCTTTCGGCCGATTTCCATCAGCATCGTTCATTCTTCCCTTCCATCCCCAAAAGGAAAGTCGCTTACGTGCAGGCATGAGGGTGAGGGATTAACCCACAAGTTACACACAAGACGTATATCGTAAAATCGGCCGATAAGAGGCCTCTCCCCCGCATACACTCACGGGAACTTCGCACCTGATAGAGCCTGTGAAGAATGACTCGCCGATGCGTAAATATAGCTAACATACAGGCTTGCGCTCGGTTAAACGTACCGGATATATTTTATCGCGAGATTAAACTCGACCCTAATTCCGAAGTTTAATTACATAATGCATCATCGGCATCTTATCATCGGTTCCGCGTGAAGTTTTTAAGTCAATCACGCAACTATTGATCTACTCGTGCTTGGGACATTCCTTCATCAGCTGTTGCCTTTATTCGGAAAGTTGAGGTTTTTATTGTGTCCGTAACGCCCTTCGGAGAGTTTCGTCGCTCGAAGTTAGACTAAGTCACGGATGTGCGATGGAAAATTCGAAAATAAGCTTGATTTTTTGGTTTATAAGTGAATGAAGTTTTAGGTTACGATTTTTTAGCTATCGAAGGTGAGCAATCGTGAAGTATTTGCAGTAAAATTGACGAAGTCAATTTTCGTTGAAAAGCTTTCCCCGGGAAAACGAGCTGTAAAATCGAATCCTACACGCCCACTTGGGTCAAAAAAATTTCGCGCCATTCTCCCGCGCGCCAAAGTAGGTTTCATTTTCGAATTTTCTCGCACTCGTACACGTCCCGCATTTAAATTTCAAATTTGCTAGCTTTCGAAATTCGTAGCCAAAACTGTACACTGGGTTAAAGACACTTGCGAAGCACGAATGAAAATTCGATAATTTTAATTGCAAATTAACCGCGATTTCAGTGACATTCATTTATGAGTAGTAGTAATGTTCCGCCAATGTACAATCACAGCTCTCTACGTTTATAATTCATTCTAGACGTAAATGTTCGCAAAAACAAAATTTCTCTTCCGTATAAAAATCCGTCACGTATAACCAAAACAAAAACACCAGCACCAGCGTCGCCTATACACACACTGCGAGCGAGCATCAAAAACACTCTACACTCACTATACCCCACTGCCCTCCGCGAAAGAAGCTTCTCCATATAGCATCATCCTAAAGGGGCGCGGGCCTATATCTATAATACCCAGAACACACACAACAACACACATCTCTCAGAGAGCAGCACCGATGCATCTAAATATATATATACATACCCGCGAAAAGCGCGCGCAGAGGGGAACGCGATTCGTGGAATCGAGGGGGCAGGCGGAGCCTCGAGTCGAGGCGCGCGTTTTCGCTTTATGCAGCGACGCGCCGCGGGTCAGTCAGTCTCTCAGTCTGCATCGAACGACGTGTGCGGATCTTGACGCGCGCGCGAGTCACGTCATATCATAACCTAGAAAACCTAGAAAAAAAACCTATATACGAGCGGATACACGCAGAGAGATAGGTGAAGATATAATAATATTTGTGCGAATCGACGAGCGGACAGAAGTGCGCGAGGTATACGTACCTGCAGTGTCGAGAATCGGATGTTACTCGCCGATCTGCGCAGGAATAAGTATATAAGAGACTCGTCGAAAGTTTCGAGTGTGGCGTGGCGGGATACTCGCATCGCCGTTGCAATAATTCAGTGACAGACTCGGTCAACGATGGCTCGAATCGACTCGACGATGATGACTCTCCCGGTGCTGCTCGTCGCGCTGCTCGCCTGCGTCGGTAAGTGATATCCATATGTATATAGCTGTGTGTTGTTTTGGAAGTGTGAGCGCAGCGGCTTGTTTTTTTCGTTTCGGCCCCTGCTTGTTGTTCGGGGATTAGCGCGTTTGAAATTTTCCGAGGCGGAGATAGCCTTATGTAACGCTCGGGATGGTTGTATGTGTGCGAAAGTATATTATCGCGGTATAGCGCTGCGTGTTTATATACGTGGTATTTTCGTTGCAGTTATCAGCTTGGTCAGCGTGAAACCGATTGCGGTGTTTATTACGAATAAAAAAATTTGCTCCCGACCCGATGATTCTGCGTGTTGACGAATAATCTGAAATTCTTTATTATTGTGTATCGCGTCGAATTGAGATAAAAAGTTTGCCAGCCTTGTGAAATAACTTCTAACGTTAAACAGAGTCAAATAATTTCATTCGAAATTAAATTGTCATAGCTTTAAAAACTATACGACTATGCAAAAAACAGCAAACTCGCACAAAGCCGCTGCAGCAGCAGCTATCATCTCAATAATCATGCTTATTCATGAAAGACCAAAGCTCAGCGCATCCGAGGTAAAAGTCATCGGGAGCCTAATTAAAGGGAAAAAAACAGCTCACTTCTGCTCTCTTTCTCTCACACAGCTTTCAAAATCGATAGCCACTGCCGCTCGCCTTTGCTCCCGATTCCTCATGAATTATTTACTCCTTTCTCGCGGCAAAAGACACCGACGACTTTTGCGTTAATATTAAAACGCAGTGCGGAAAATCCTCCCCTGACTTCCCTTTAATTAAGCCGCCCCCGTCGAGTGTGTGCATATGTGTGTCTTCATCCCTTGCGCCATACAGAGGAATTGAATTAGCCGCGGACTGGCCTTAATTATCGCGGCTTTTCTGGATAATACAAGCGCCGATCATGCATTATGCAGCAGTAGCGTTTTGCGATTTTTTTCTCGCAGAGGGCAGTAGCTCTGGTTTTTTTTTTT